>CM053788.1:639845498-640437998 GCA_028749045.1 Cupressus sempervirens
AACCGAATCCTCCAAGTGACTAGAAGTGCTAGAAGAAGCATAAGAATATGTGGAAATGTATGAGCATGTAGAAGCATATGAGCTTCTCAAATTCATGTAAGCTTTGAAGCTTCCATTTTAGCTTGAAGCTTGTAGCTTCCATTGAGCTTGCCCAAACACACTAGGAGAGCCTCAATTTAAAGGCCTCTAAGATGCATCTAGAGTGTCTCTAGAAACAACTAGAAGATAAGAATGACAACCAAGCATGAGTCTTCTCCAACCTTCTAGATGAGTCTTAAGGTTGTAGACACCATGTGCTCAAATAAAATGCTAAGTGTAGACAACTAGTGCATTCTTAGAGTGCAAACCCCTACGTTGTCTACATGACAACTCCCGAGAATTTTCCAACTCCTATGTGAGCAAATATTAAAATAATGCACAATCATTAATATAATATTTACTTTACTCTTTCCAATTTAATTTATTTATTTATTAAATCTCATGCACTAACTTTAATAATTCCACTTTTCAATCTTAATATATTTATATTTTAAGCACATGAAATCTAGAATATTTTAATAATTTTAATATATTTTCCACTTTTAAATTTCATTTTCAAAACTTAATTGCTAAAATATTTATTAGCTTTAATAATAATATTATTTAGTCATTTATTTAAAAATAAGCTCCAAATATATTATTATTAAAATAAATATTGTCACATTCCAAATTTAAACTTTTAACTTTTATCTTCAAATTTAATTATTTTATTTAATTAATTTCTCAATTAATTAAATAAAACAACTATTAAAATATCATATTAATTTTCCATTAAATTAAACCATTAATTAAATCTTTTTTAATTAGGCTTAATTAATAGAAAATACTCCAAAGACTCACAAAGGTAAAAATATGAAAATCCATCATAGCCAAAATACATACAAAATCAGACCAAGGGTTAATATCATGAATTATGTCATCCGACGTATTCGAAGGGTACTCAACTCAGATACTTGTCCTAATTTTCAATTAGGACAAATGGCTTAAAGGGTTGGGATTTGGACTTGAGAATTTATCTCCCCTCTTATCATTGAGATAATGTGATAGGGTACGCTCATCCTGGCAATTCAGAAAAGTCGATACCCAGTACCTGCAACCTGCATAAAAACCATGCATGTACAAGCACAATATATACTAAACTAAACAAGCAATGGCAGGAAGTGGTGCATCGTGTAGATCCCAACTAGCAGGTAACTACGACTCCCTTCCTTAACCACATCAAACACACCATACAAAAGCAAACACGCACACCGTACACATGCAAGTATGGGGTAAGTATCCATAAGAAAACACATATGATAAATCATCTTACTAATCATCAATAATAACTGAAAACACTGAAAATAATCATCGTGCGTACATGAAATGTAGAGTCTAAGTAATCTCATCACATAATAAATTGAATCCATAGCACAATATATGATAATCTCAAAACAATGCTACTAATCATCAACATAAAACTAGCCCTAAAAGAGTTCAGCAATGATAACAAAATGCGAACTAGGGGCAGGCACTATAGGTGTAATGGGCAGAGTTGTAGCTCGGGTCAAGTTACAATTGTTGTGTACTTGCCTTCAGATCTTCATCAATCTTCAATAGTTTATCTTTTATTTCCATAGTGAACTTTGAAAATATCACAGAGTTTACCAAATAGTGAGGACACATTATTGCAAGAGGTCTCTGGTGAGCCAAGAATAGTAGATAATTCTACTTGATGGATAGAAATTTGTTGAGCAATAAGTTCCAAAACTTTATTCTCAAACTTCTTCTTAGCTCTCTACAAAAATTTCTCTTGTCCATTCAAATCATTATTGAATTATTGGACTACCCCTGCTAACTGGATCAAATTTGGTTGAGAAGTATCGACCTTTGTATTTAATGTTTCTATAAGGATATTCTTTGCATCTTCTATTATTTGTAATTCCTTATTCCTTTATTCTCTTAGCCTCTGCTACTTGGATTTCTTCTAAAGAATTTCTCCAAAAACATCCATCTAATTAGGATTCAAATTTGAGATGTCCCAATTTGGAATTACAATCTCCTCATCAAGATCTATGTCTTCTTCCTTCACTTTTTCTTTATCCAAAAATCTTCTACTCAATTGAGACTTGGTCTCAACTGTCTTTGCACTTATTAATTGCATGCCAAGAATGGAAACAATTCTAGAAATAGTAGGACTAGTTGTAGATACTATATTTATTGTTGAAATACCTATAGTAGAAATACCTAGATTTACCAAAATTGATGTAGAGAGAAGTGTTGACTACTCATTAGATGAAGTGCTTGTCACTTCATTCAATGAAGTACTGAGCTGGATGGGTGCAAAGATTGATTGACTATTTGTGCTTTTAGTGTTAGTCTAAATCAATCCTACTAAATTTTTCTTCAAGCTTGATGTTTTTAGTGTTTCTCTTGGTGAATGAGGAAGTGAGGCTATGACCACTGTAGCAATTTTCTTTGGGTTGGTCTCCTCAATATCTTGTATACTTGGTAGATATTCCTTGGTAGCTTCCTACCTGTATTCCTCGTCATCATCACATACATTGTCAAAATGTGTAACTTCTTCATTATCAATTTCCTCATCTTTTTCTTGTTCACCATCACCTTCATCCTTCTCACTGATATTGACAACAAAATTACTCATCTTATAAAGAAGATAAATCTTCTTCCATGTGTTTGTAGCATTCCTTACCACATGTCCAATGTCATTTAAAAATATAATACAAGTGTTGAATCTCAAAGTAAGCTTTTCTTTATCTTTCTTCAAAGATTCCTTTACCTCCTTTTCATCCAAACTCGGCATGAGTTTTCTTCTCTAATTCAACCCAAAACAGGGTTTTGGTCATTTTTTCTTTTGTCAACATGGGAAGAACAGTGATCCTATGGATCATCTTCATGGTTATCAAAATAGGTTGTTCCAACTATAGGTGACCATTGTTCACATGACTAATAATATATCTTATCCATTTTATTTGAAATTCCCGTGGCATATGCAGAATGTGAGTTAAGTCTTTAGCTTCAAGACATTGATGTTCGCATAATTCTTTCAATGATTCATCCATCTCCAATATTCCAATATCATGAAAAGCACATTTAAAATGCAAATGAATATCATTCACTAATAGTACCTTTGATGGAATTTGTGACTATGCTCCACTCAGATCTAAGATTTATGCAACAATAGGACTCAGCTTAAAATCTGGTGCCTTCCACTCCACGCCTCAAACTAACATGTCTAAACCTTTTTTTGATTTCTTGTTGGTGGATGTCAACTTTTCTTGATAGGGTTTGAAAGAATATGAATGTCTTCAATAAAATTTTGCTCAAATCACTTGAACGCTCTAAAAATCACTTTGCATAGATAGCTCTCAAAAATTAATGGTGAGAAATGACTTTGATTTTGCCCTTTTTCATCAAATTTTTCCATAAATTCTTGGTACAATTATTTTCTCAAATGACAGACTGGCATCCACTTCACTTGTATTGAATGCTCGGAAAAGTCTTTCATGACTCACTAACCACATAGAACTTAGTTACTCTCAACCTTGCTCAGTAAGGTTTGCAACCTGACCATGCTGAATAAATATTTGCATCTTTTACTCGATGATCCCTTTGTATCTTGAATGCTAATTTGGATCTTTCATTCTGCTGATTGGAACTGATGTGATATATCTTCTTTAAAATCCTAGTTCCAATTCTTCTATGAGAGATAAACTAGAAATGGTTGAGTCACCCAATTCTTGAGTGACTTGTTCATCATTTCTCGAACTTGTATTCTTAGAAGATTTCGGAACCCATTGTTGTCTCATCTTTTTTTTTGATGTTATCAGGTTTTGCCTTCTTTTCATCTTCAATTCTTCCAATATTCATATAGTTTTTGGCAAGATGACCAAGCTCTATACAAATGAAACATCTTCTGGTAGTGTCTCTTATCCTTATATGATGCTTCACACAATTCATTCTAATGTGTCCAAATTCTCCATAGTAATGACATATGCACCAAGTGTTATAGCCCCAACCAAATACAACTTTCATAGTCTATTCTACTAGATTCAATATCTTAGTTTTGCATTTTTAGGATTTGTGCCCATGCTTCTTACATTTATGACATTTGCCTTCAAACTTAGGTTTCCTTTTGTTTTCATTTTCCTTATGACTATACTAATTGCAATTGTAGCATTTTCCATTCAATATACCTTTTCCATTGCTCCAAAATTTGTTTGATGTATGACCTATCTTACCACAATGACTGCAAGTAAGTCTTTGATTCTTTTGAGCTCCTTGCTTAGATGATTCACCTTCTTTTGTATGTCCAATTCCTACTTTTCCCTATTGTCTGTAATGGCTTTTCTCATTCAATTGATTCATGTCTACTTGATATTTCATCATCCTCTCATTGCTTAGTCTTTTAGTGTTTAGATCATTTTGTATTCTTTCATTCTCTAATCTCATATTCATAATTTTTTCATTTGCATTAGTGAACTAATCAATGAAGTCTGTTTGCTGAAGGGATAGGTGTTGAATTTCATTGTTCTTTCCTTCTATCTCTTCTTTTATCTTGTTTTTCTCTTCCATGACTTCACATAATCCTACTAACTGAATTTCTTGCTCTCTTCTTAGTTTTCTTACTTCTTCTTGAAGAGTACTATTCTTTTCAAATAGTTATTTGATTGCTTCATCAACTTCATCTGAATTTCTTGAATGGATATCTTCAATTCTTTCTTTAATGTAGAGTTGGTCATTCATTTGGATTGCAAGTTCTTTTCTTCTTTTTAGGGATTGAGAGAGTTTCTTTTTTTCTTTCTTCAGTTGTTCAACAACCAATTCCAAATCTAGCTTCTCATTTTCAATAGCCTTGTCAAGTCTAAATACCTCCATAGCCTTTCATCTTTGCTCAAGCTATTAAACTTTTCTCTCGAGAACCATAAAGCTCTGATACCAATTGTCATAAATATTATGATAAGCTAAGTTACTAAGAGGGGACGGGTGAATCAGTAACTTATAGAACTTAATCCTTAATTAGAAAGTAATCCTTCATTTGCATTCTGATCTAATTGCATACATGAGAAACTAAAAACATTAAAGCATACATAACACTTTGACACACAATTTTGTCACCTAGAAACCTTCCAAATAGAAAGTAAAACTAGGTGGGGATGATACCCACAAGCTTTAGTACTGTAGTATAAAGTTAGCCTGTTAAGGCTTATAATGATCACTTATGATGATCTACCCTGTTAGGTGCAATAAGGATTACCAGGTCCACCTTGCAAAAGGATTTACAAACATAATTTATATGAAGTATGCACTCATTAAAGAGATTTACATAAGACTGTTAAGTCTACCTTATGAAAGGATTTGACTGATCCACCTATTAGGATGAAACAATAGCTAATCTTTGATCTACAACTTGGTTTTTTGAATGACATTCCTTTGAGTAGAGTAATCACCTTGCTATGATAGATAAATCTTTCTTTCTCCTTATATTGTTGTAGCCTTTGTAATTATCTCTTCTCTTCTTATTACATTACTTCCATATATTACTCACTGGATGTGAAAAAATATGTTACATATATGCCAATCCAAATTATAAATTACAAAGTTGGCCACAATACAAGTTTACACAAAAACCAAAAAGTTGGCCCAAGTGTAGGAATTTGGATTCTGAAGACTGGCTTAGTCAAGTTTTGATACTTAGCATCCATTATCAATGCTCGGCATCATCATGCACTTGGTAGATGTAGAATCTTGATCCATATTGATCACTTTTAAGTAATCTTGAACTCAATCTACACTAGTGACTCGATGAATACTATGAAATTCAACATATAAACTGAATTACTTGATTCACACTGCATAGCTCAGTCAATGCTATCACCACAAGATTAGTATAAACTAAGTCACTTGGTTAACACTAAGTAGCTCAGTTAACACTAGACTCACATCATAGTAACTATGAACTTAGTAAGCACTGCACAACTCAGTTTGCACTAATAAACTCGACATACACTAAGATTCTTGGTTTACACTACTAATCAACACCTTGGTAGATATGGAAATACTTGGCTAACATTGTTAACTATATAATGTGTTTTTTAGATACATAGAATCTAAATAAGTGTATGTCACTAATAAAACATGACTAAAATGTCAACACTCCATGTGTATCTCTCCCCTTTGTATCTTTCCCAACAATGACATGTGTACAATTTTCACATGAATCTCTCCCCCTTTGACATCAATGAAAAACATCAAAATGTCAAGATTCAGTCCAAAACTATCAAAAACTACTGAAACTATCATCTTCCCTTATGCTAATATTATCGTCATACAATCATCAAAAATAATCTTCAGGTTATTCATACCTTTGTTCCATATCAAAAAGAATGATGCAATCTCAACTACATTGATATATGAATACAAAAAGTTTGTATATGTGTCCTTTTCCTTGACATATTCTTTTAATTGCTTCTCAACAAATGATAACTTTAGAGCAATGGATTCTCTAAAATTAGATGTTCTCCTTAATATTTTCTTTTTTTGAAGTTCCAGTTTCCTAATATTGTTGTGAACACTAGCAACTTGACTCTCAATATCATCAATATTGCTAGATGGATGCTAGACTAGGATAGATAAAGCCTCTAGCTCATTCATCTTTGCCTCTATCTGATTTCCCAAATCCTTAGTTAGTTTGTATGATAAGGTACACTTAACATACAAATATTTCCCTTTCTATTGGCATTTCTAAAGTTTTTTTATTTATGTATCAAGATTGACTAAGTCATTCTTGATGTTCTTGCAGATGGTGCTAACTAGGTTAGCATCATGGGAAACTTGAGCCTTCACCTCTACAACATTCAAGAAATTAGTAAACTCTTCATCAAAAGACTTTAGCATTGTCTGTGCTCTCAGTTTAGGATCTAACTTAGTATGTTGTACTGTCAAAGTATTGTGCAATCTGTCAATCACTTCCATTAGTGATCTCTTTAAACTCTTAACTATCTTATTCTTCTATAAAAGTTTGGATAAGGATGAAATTAGATTAGTCTGATTATCATCATCAATAGCCAAACTAGCAAGAGAGAAGAGTAGATGAACTAGATGGTTTAGTCTCATCCTCCTATTTCTTTGTTGCTTCCTTAGCTTTCCTCTCTTCCTCTTCTATTTTCTTTTTCTTTACTTCTTCTGCAATCCTTCTCTTCTCTTCATCTTCCTTTCTTTTTCTATCTTCCTCAAAAAATTGTTTCTTGGCTTCCTCTATCTTCTACTTTTCAACTTCTATTAGCCCCTTCTCTTCCTCAATTTGTTTCAAATTTTCCTAAACATCTTTGGTGTCTAGTACAATTGGTTTAGAATCACCAAATGGATTTTTGTCATAAATGTTGACAGTAACATTGGTTTGATCAACCTTCATAGTGTCACCATAGACAAACACTTCCAAGGTTCTAAGAGCTAGAAGAGATGTTGCCTATGACTCTAACAACATCTTGTTGATAGCTTCGTCAGTCACCTTTCTCAACTTATCATTCTCACTAACCATAAATAAGAATGGCCTAAACGTATTCCTTACATATGGTGACAGGCTATTCAACAATCTCTTAATCTCATCTTCATCATCAATCTTACAAATTTTCCTTAGCATAGACTTCTAAAGTTAAAGGTCTTCTTCTCTTATTGGAGTCTTCTTTTCTATGAGTCTCTCATAGACTTTCTAGTTTAGTACTCCTTTGTTATCCTTCATACTTGGATTGTTTGCAATGATATGTCTCATAGTAGATATATCAATTTGATCTTTCTCAAAAAAAAATTCTAGATCATAAACTTATTCATCTGAATAAAGTTTATCTCATTTACAATTGTTGTGTTTATCATCTCAATCTCTAGCTTCCATGGTTGTCGAGATTTTCTTTCTGCTTGTTTAGGTGGAGTCACCTTTTCAGCTTGCTTGGTTTCCTCTTCCTCAACCTCTTCATCATCACTAGATTCAATTTTCAACAATGCTTTCTACCTCTTGCTAGGTCTTGTAGCCATCTATTTGACTCTCTTACTCTTTGTTGACACTACTTCAACCAATCTCTCTAATTTTCTCTTGTCTTCACTAGTTTGAGCATTAGACATTATATTATAAGGAATGCTCTATCCCGAAGTTGTCTTAGCAACTAAAATTGACAAGGGTTGTATGTTCAATACACCTTTCATTGTTTGTCTCATAGCCTTAGATTCATTTTCTATCATTCTAGCCTTAGATAATGTCTTCTTCATGATTGACTCAACCTTCTTATGAGATGTCTTCTCCAAGGTTGGTTGATGAGCATGTTGTGCAATATCATCATACCTGCCAAATATATACTCAGCTTTATCTTTGTCTGAATTCAACAACAAGTCAATGTAGCTAACTGCAACATCATCACTCAACTCATAGCTCAAAGGATCAAAAAATGTTTACTGAGGCTCTACTACTTGAATATATGTATAGTCTTTATCAACTAGAATACATATGTCCTCCTTGAACCTATCCATAATTGCAAGTGAGATCCTAAATCTCTATTTCATTTCATTTTGGAATGTCCTCATAATCAAATTACCACTATCCAATACCTTATCTGCAAGGTGCCTTCTACATAACTTTGTAATCTTTTCCATAGTGCATATATCACTACTCATTATATCTATTACTAGAAAGTAAGGAAATCTCTTTAGAACATGAAAGAATATGTGATTAATCAGTGATTGGAATCTAAATACACCATTCTTTATTCTCTTCATCTTTTCAAGGTTTTCCAAGAGTTGCATTCTCAGTATTTCACTCAAATTAACTTTCTCTTTCTCTACACACATCTTGTAAGCCACATAAATAAATCTTGTTGAAAGTTCATCTATCTTAGAACTTGCAAAAACTAAATAAGCAATAATTCTGCTAAGAAATTTCACATCATTCTTCTTGATGGAGTTGATTACCATGGCTTTCCCATTGTATATTGCCTTAGTGTAACTTTATACTTTCTTTTTAACCATCTTCTTACCTATGGGTATAGTGCATTGTTTGCTAATACTAGTTACCTCATGAATAAGGTCGGTCAAGATGTCTACTACATTTTCTTACATCCACAATTTCCCATCATGTATCCTACTCAACATGTTTTGAGTCCATTCATCTGTATCTAGCTCATGATATAAATGATACTTAAACAAATCAAATTCCTTTAAGTGATCAAATATGGGCTTTATATTCATGTCGTGGTTAAAGACTAGTTTCATATCCTTATTCATATATTCATTGCCAATCGACTCAAACTTGCAATTCAAATGGTTTTCTATGTATTTGAGGTAAACTACGTTGTTTGGAGGATTAGACAATGTAGATTTAGGGTTTCCATCACTAGGTTTTACAAAAACTACCTTAATCTTAGGTCTATCCTCATTCTCAACACTCTAAACAACAGACATATCCATGATCTTTATTAACAATATCTTTTACTAAACAAGTTTTGAGGAAAAATGATAAAATACCTCTTTCCAAAAATAGGGTTTGCTATGAAATCACTCTAACAAGTTGCTTATGGATGCTCTTCACTTCAAAAGTGTTCATAATGAAGTGAAATTCAATGTTGTTCTCCATTTATCTATCAACTTGAAAACTACATTAATTGTGTACTTCACAAATATTAAAAAGCTATTATTTGTGTTCTACAATCAGATAACTACCCAAACTTGTCTATCCAATCTTTGGATGTCACCTGAGGTTTACTATAGCCTCCTTCCATCATGACAAACATCCTCAAGACTTCGCATCATGATTTTTTTTGCAAAAATATACTTTTCATCTTTTGTTATAGAATCAACTTTTACTATAGTACCAATAACTTTGGATTTCATCATAACTTGTTTAGATCAGCTCCAAATCACAAGCGAGCTTAGGTACCATCTAAACACAACTAAATTCACCTTTTCCCAACTTTGCTACCTCTAATTTGGTCTCTAACTAAAGTTCTCAAATTCTAATGCTATGAACAAGCTTAATTCAACTTGATTGAATCAAACTTAAAAACTGACTTCAATCTTCCTATCTCTTGATCTAACTTTTCTTTTGAGATATATGTTCCTTTGATGAATGCTTCATTAACTCTTGAAGTTCACTGACAATGCTTCTTTGTGATTCACTATTAGATCTGGAGTTCCTTTCATGGTTCCTTCTATCATTCCTTCTATTTTTGAAGTTTCTACCATTTTTCCCTTTATCTCTGAAGTTTGTATCCATTTTGTAGTACTTTGTTGTGTGTCTAAAGTTGTTGCATAACTAGCATACAGATTCACTACTTCTAGGATTTTTTTGATCATTAGGTGCATGACAATTTTGAGTAATTTGTCCTAAGTTGTTACAATTATAACACACGATTTTTCTTCTATGATCATAAGATTTTCTTTCTCTCGATGTCCTTTCATTAGATCTTCTTATATCTATAGTGTTAGTATTACTAAACATTCTAATATTTCTTCTATCATTATCATACTTAGGTTTCCTACAATCAATTGCATTATGACCCATGCGATGATAATTATGACAGTAAAAGTCATTAACATGATTAATGACCTATTAGTACAATATCTTTTTATATGACCTATTTCATTACATAAAAGTACTTATCTCTAAACTCATACCTAGTTGTCTTGGGAGAGTCCAGTTACTTTGGTTCATCCAAGATTTCAACTTCATTGATTTGCTCAATTTCTTTAGGTTTCTCAAAACATTGACTGGATTCAATCTTATCATCTTTTTCTTTCAGATCTAATCTAATCTTAGGTTTCTTTATAGATATGTTAATCAGATAACCAAGACCAATTTTCTCATAAGAAGGTCTCTATACAGACATTGAATCATCAATTTTTTCTCTACTAGAATAATGTTTCTCAAGTTGTTGTTTGTACTATGTCGATTCACCTTTCACAATAATATTGTATTTATGGAGTTCTTCATGATCTTCTTTCAATGCTTCAAACTTAGATGTTTTCTTTGCCAAATTTTCTCTCAGATCAGTATTTTCAGTCTTCAAATCAAATTCAACTTTGCTAGGATCATTTCTCAAAGTCAACTTCAGATTTGTAATATTCAATTCATGCTTCAAGATGTTGTACTCTATCTTCAACTTTGAATTGTCATCATCAATAGTTCTAGATTCAGTAGATTCAGGATTTGATTTTAGATGTTCAATCTTTTCCTTCAATTAACAAATGTGTACTTTGGAGTCTTCATATTTGTCCTTCAACTTATCTCTTTCTTTAGTAAGGAGATCAACTTGTTCAAGTGCCTCTTCAAGGTGGCCATTTGCAATTTGACACGTGGCAGCCCCAAATGGTCCATTCAGAGGGTGTCACGTAACACCTAGTGGAAGGTGAAGATGTAGTGGTTAGCCAATCTAGTGCTACCACATGGCAGCCCGATCAAAGGAAGGTTGACCCGAGGGGCAATATGAGGTCAAAAATAAAATATTTTTAAAATGTCATTTTAATTATTTCTCCAAAGTGCTCACATTTAGATTTTTAAATTCAAAATTGACATATCTTATAGTTGAAACATTAAGATATTTTAAATTTTTGAAATTCAAGTTACAAACCAAAGCCTTTAGCAAAGGGGGTACTTTTTTCAAACCAACTTTCAAGGGGTTTCCAAGAGGCAAATATAGTGATATTATATATCACCAAAATTGGGAGAAGACAATATTTTGACTATGAGGTTAGTTTTTGCACAAGAACTCACTAGTTCAAGTTATAGGCAAAAATGTAAAATTTGGGCCTTCTCAATGAAATTGATGAAAACTAAAAACATAGTTATAGGTTTGGTAAACCATGGTAAAAATGTAGTTAGGGTTAAATTTGGTTACCTTCAAGTAGTTTAAACTCATATTTTTACCAACATTTCATGAGGCTTTTAGATTTTTGGAAAACAGAATGGTTTTCATCATTGAATAGGAGATATTTCAAGTCAGTTACAGGAAAGTGATGAAAACTAAATTAGATTAGATGGGTAGAAAGATGAAAGAGGCTTTGCAACTACAAGAGATGGAATTTCAAGTGGACACATGTCATCTTCATATCAGATCCAAGAATTCATCCTCTTCTATATCTTTATTTCTTTCATCCATGGGAAGGGTTCCAGTTTCCATTGTGAAATCGGTTGGTTCCAATTTTCACTATGAAATCGGTTGGTTCTAGTTTTGGAGGAAAAATGACTAATTGTTGTGATACCATGTGTGTTTCAATCTGGAGTTCTTTCAAATTTTTGAAACTAGGGTTCTAGTCTTGATGTGTTCCCATCACTATGACAACACATTATTTCAAAAATTTCTCTTGCATGAACAGTAATAAGAAAAATAATGTAGCTAGTTTTGATATGTTAGGTGTTTTTTATGTTTTGATTTCATGCATTTGAATGTATTGTTTCAAGGAAATGAATACAGATGATTAAGAATTTCTTTAGTTTTATTATGATTCTCATCTCCTATCCCAGTAATCTATAGTCTTATGTGGTCTAAGAACAAAGAACTAAGACTCATTTGCATCCCTTTAAGGTTGTATGTCATATATGTTTTTCTTTTGGAACAAAGGGCCAAGTAAATGCTTGATGTGTTTGACAAGGTTGTTGGTTATTTGAGAAGGATATTTCATGAGAATGAGGTATTAATGAACATAGATGTCTATTTACAAGGTGAATGGATAGATTAGATATCTGAATATATGAGTATGTCTCAGGTATCCATATGTATGCATTTGATTCATTGATTTCCCCAATAGATAAGGCACTAATCAGCTACAGGATCAATTTGTTCTTATTGCTACATATTTGGGTCTTTGCTGAAATCAACATCATTAATCAAGTATTTTCCATTTAATGTTGAAGGGCCTAAATGTGATGCCCTCACTCAACTTGTGAATTTCATAGATTCACATTTAGCTATTGCAAATATATGTTATTTCATGAGTCAATAGGAGAAATAAGGGTTAAATCTGCTTATTAGATTCAGGGATATGTTTTGCACTAGTACCATATAATTGAATCTGAGGTCCATCGGCCTAGGTTTTATAGAGCCTGAAGTAGGAGAAGGGTCTAGCCTTATAGTTTCCCCGATGTATGAAATAACATGTTGAAGATGGGAGTTAGCTACCCCAACATGTGTCTTGTTCTCATTGGGGTAATTTGAACCCTATAGTGTTTCAAAACACCAACAAGAACCATGTGTACTCATGCCCTCTCATTATCTATCAAAATCTCATCCCAAATTCCTATAGTGTCTACTTATTTGTTCACTCATGTTCCCATGATTTTCCAGCATTGCAACAAGTGATAGGAAAGGTTTCTATTATCCTAGTTCCTAAACTTGGAAAGGAATCAAACATATTGTCCCATAATCATACACATTGTACTATATCAATCAGCTATGCTACATTTACATCTTGAGATTTAGTGTAATGATCCATATAAATACTTTGGTTTTTCAAATTTTACATCTCCTCTTACAATTAGTCATTATTTGGCTCAAGTATATATATCCCACTTATTTGTCAGTTCATGTCTGATCTAGATCTCAACTTCTCCTAGATATGCACTTTGAAAATTCCTCATGTGAGATCCTTCATCATTAATAGTTGTCCTAAAGATTTTATTTTTCCAAATAATCATGGTTCTAGATAGTACCAAATTTATGTCTTTGCAAGGTGCATCATTCCTCATGTCCAACCTTGGTCTATTAGTATTTAGTCCTATCAATCTCTTTTCCAAAAGATAGTTTTCATTAAAAAAAAATTTACAATTGATTTCAATTTTGGTTCTTGATTATCTTGTCTAATAAATTTGTTTGTTCCCTCCTCAAGCTTTTCATGACTCTTATATTCATGGTGTGCTACAAGAGAGGAAATTTAAGAGTGAGGACTTTATCACTTTTTCATTTGTTTGTTTTTCTTTCTATGAGTCAAATGTAAATAACCATTTCATATTCAAACACGTGATCAATTTTGGTTGCATGGAGTACTTGGGAATATCACTTGTCTATGGATTTCCTCGTATCATTTCCACTATGAATCTATCTAGACTCATGTGTGGTATTGGGGAAATCCTTGTGTGTCTATTTTGAGTCAATCCTATGCAATATTGATGACAAGGCCTTGATATTCTTGGTAATCTTGGTAGCTCCTTGATATTACTATATCAAATTAAGTTCTCAACTACATGGTGATACCCCATCTAAGGTTAAACCACACTCAATCTTCAAAGGATTCCACACTCTACCAAGGAAACATACAAGTAATTCTTTTAGAATCTCAAAAGATCCCATAGAATCAGCTAATTGAAAATGTTATCCAAAATCAACGAATCAAATTAGACCTAAAATCAAAGTCCTACAAAATCATGTAGACCCAAGAAATCCAAAAAATTTAGATCCCAATTATTACAATATCACATAACCCCAGGGTTCAATTTGAAAAGAAAACTCCCCTCATCCCCTCCCCCCCCCGACAAATATCTAATTTATCAATCCCCCAACTAAGATTTTTGCAAATGATTCCTCCCCTTTTCCTTCTAGTATAGGTAGAGTATAGTCAACCAATGATATGTTACATCCTTCATTTAGTTGCACTCATCTATCCATTTTATTTAGTTGATTCTCCTTTGTATTTTATTTCATTCATATATTAATTGCATTACATTGCATATATATCATTAATTATATTTAGGTTACATTTAATATTATTAATTGCATTTAGGTTGAATACAATTCATTAAGTTCATTTAGTTGCATTCATTCATTAATTTCATATCATTTTCATTTCATTCATTAATTGTATTTAGGTTGCATTCAATTCATTAACTAAATTTAGTTGCATTTCATTAATTTCATATTATTTGTATTTCATTGAATTCAATTAATTAAATTCAAGTTGGATTCATGCAAATCACATATTCATTTCAATTAGTCAATTATCTCCATGAATATTAAGTTCATTAATTGTATTTCATGTGTGTGTGTGTGTGTGTTTGTTGGATACTACAGCTGGAAAATTTATTATGTTATCATTAATGTCAAACATATGGGTAAGATAGAGTGTCAAACCTACTAGAGAGAAATTTACTAATAATGTAGATTGTCATATCATTTTATTGATGAAGAGGATTTGAAAATAACATATCATGATATTACCTAGTCAAAGGTTGAGTTGAGAGAAGATAAGTATCATGGAAATAGAATGGACACTTGATAAGTTATTCCTTGACAAGATAATGTGTTATTCAATCAATACATAAAGTGAAGAAGATATTTGGATGAAGCTAAGAGTTGAAACAAGTCAAGAAGATAAGCTTGATTGGGTGTCAGTGTTGATCGGTCAATAAAGGAGTTGAAGGAAAGGATTAAGGAACTTATGTAGAAGCCAAATAAAATAGTTCAAGTTGAGTGTTAGTTATTGATGAGAAAATGTATAAAGAAGTGTTAGTAGTGACCAAACATAGTAATGGTCAAGTGAGCATGTCAATATTGAGTGAGAAAGTATAGTGTTGACCAAGCAAAAGAACACATTTATTGTCGAGTGATGTCCAAAAGTTATAGTTTGAAAAATATTTGATTTTGAGGTCAACATTATTTGAATTTTGAATTATTCAAAGCATAGGGAAGGTAAATATTGATGAGTTGGAATATCTAATGCATGAGGGAATTTTTTAAGTGACCAAAGAAAAGGATTTGATCAAAAGTTTCTAGAAGAAGAACAACAACAAAAATATGGAAGGATTCAATGAATCAAACCTAATCCTGAGATCATTAGTGATGTTTAAGTGGTAAAAGATCAAAATTACCTATTTAAGGAGGCATAAGGAATGAATTTTAAGTTCCATTCATTGTTGATTGATGATTAATGAGAACTTGTGGACAATAGAACAACATAGGTGAAGTGTGAGGTGAGTGTAAAGAGTTTGGTAAAGAGTGATTTCTCGAGGAGATGCCAAGAAGATCGATGATGGAGATGTGAATGGAGGCTAGCCAATAAACTAGAAGATGAGAAAATAGAGATTTAAATTTTAAATTTGAGTTGTACTTTATAGATCAAACCTATTGTTACATTCTAACCATTGTATCAGTCAAAATCCTCTAATCAAGGTTGACTTAATAGTCATTTTGCAAATCATGTAATTGAGATGACATTCTAATGGAATGATCCAAAGTCCTATAACAAGGTCAATCCTAATAGGGTGATTAAATCCTTTAACAAGATCACATTTAATAATGTGTTGTCTAACATTTTAAAGGGTTGGCTCTTAACCGAGATCACTTCATAAGAGTGTAAAATTGGTAGCATGTTACTTCATCATTTTTTCCAAATTGGGTTTCGACATTAAATCCTATAGTCAAAGTGTTATTTTCATGTATCGATATTATTGTTATGTGTGCTATATTTTTATAGTACTTAATTTACTAGCAATCAACACATATAGATATGTAAAGTAATTACATGAAATGTTATTTTTTTGATGATATGGTATATAGATGGAGTGTGCTTTTGAGTTTTATTAAGTTGTTTGAGGTTGGTAAAAGTTGAATTGTACATTTGGACCTAAGGATAAGTGATTCATTCTGCTAGCCCCCCGCCCTGTGCCCCACCTAGCTATTTTGAATCATTATAACAATCGATGTCAGAGTATCAGTGCTTGTTAAGAAATTTTTAAGGGACTCAAGTTAAAGATCAAGGTGTATAAGAGAGAGATATCTAAGGTAAACAAGGAGAACTTTCTAGTATGGTAGAGACTTATGAGATTGCACTTATATGTTATTGGATATTCCACATCTTACTATCTAGACAATAAATACATTGAGGTGCCTAGACATGTGACAGTTGAATAGATGAAAGAGAAGAAAGATCACAACCAAATGATAATTGAACTTGCAGTAGCCCCAAGTTATGCAAAATTTGATGATGTAAATGAATGCACTACTACTAAGAAAATGTGGGACAAATTGGAAAAAATCCATGGTGGAGACAAGAATGTATTAAGAGCTAAGGCAAAAATCTTGAGAGGAAAATTTGATGACATGAGATGAAAGAGTTGAAACTATTGCACCATATTGTGGTTGAATCAAAGAAGTGGTGAATGCTATCAAAGGAGGAAGAGGAGACCTATCTAATGAGATTTTGATAAGTAAGGTATTGAGGTCTTTATTGCCTATCTATGTAATTAAAGTATCTACAATTCAAGAACTAAGATATACAACTAGTAATGATGTGACCTTGGATAGTCAAATTAGTAGACTTATTGCATTTGAATTATCAAATTTTGATACTTATTCCCCTACTAATGTTGAATCTACATTCAAAACACAACTAACCCTTGATGGATCTAAGAAATATTAAAAGAGAAAATATGTAGAAAGTGACAGTGGATATGATCATGACCTTGATGATCTTGAAGATTTTTTGTCTAGAAGATTTCCAGAGGAAAAGGAAAATACTAAGGTAAAATTCCTATTATCTATTTTACATGTAACAAAATTGGTCACATTGCTACTAGATGTCCTGATATAGATGAGAAAGAGGAAAGGAAGGATCTCAAGTACAAAGGAAGGAGAGATGATAGAGATAATAGAGGCAACAGAGATAAAAGAGATTACAAGGAAAAGGTAAGAAATATTGATATATTATTGAAGAAGATGGTTTTGACAATAATTTTGATGATCATGGTGAAGAACTTGTATATGTTGCAATGACAGATGATTCTCATAAAGATGAGAAAACTACATTGGTTTTTCTTGTGAGTAGGAATGCTAGATGGAAAATTGAAAGTTTTATTTCACATCATATGATTGGTGATACAAGTAAGTTCTAGAAGCTAAATCATTATAATGGAAGTAGTGTTAAGTTGGGTAATAATGTATCATGTTATGTAAAGGGTAAAAGATCTATTAAATAAAATTATAAGATCAAATGTGATAATGCATATTGGGTTCATGATTTGAAATATAACCTGTTAAGTACTATAGCACAGTTGATAAGTTCAAGCTATAGATTTGGTTTCCAAAACAAGAAGACAAAGATCTATGATGATACTATGAACTAGTTGCAAGTGGAGAGAAAATAAGAGGTAACTTGTGATGCAAGAGTATCCTAGGGTAGTTAGCAATTTTTCATATTGGAGGTATTTTAGCTTTGGAGTTGGAGGCCTCGGTCAAAGAAAGATGTGTCCACCCACAACTCACTTATTTTCTGGTGGCACTCAGTCGGTGAAAGTACTTGGCATACATTGGGAGCTTGGATTATACTACATGGTTCAGTTATGCTTGGTTGCACTATTGACTGAGTAGCTCAATCAATGAAGGGGCTTGATTGTTAGAGGACTCAACACATACTAGAGCTCAGCAATGCTTATGTGAGCTTGGTTATGCTTGGTGTATTTCTAATACTCGATAGTGGTTTTTTGATGCTCGTTCATGTCTTGGTTTTCACTTTACCCAATTTTTCAGTGTGAGCCAACCTTGGCATTTACTTTGATTTTATGTATTTGATTTTGTTGTAAGATGATTTGTGGCTTAAATGTGCATTTAATGCAAGGGTTTATTTAATTTGTAACATACTAGGCTGACCTATGGCTTAGTTGGGTATAAGTAAGGGGTCTTGTGGAGTATTAGGTAATAATCATCCATCTTGGAGAAGAGGATGTGGAAGAGGAGTGAAATTTGAAGAGCTAGTAGTTGTAACTTAGAAAACAAGGAAATTTCTTGTTGGGCTTGTGAGCACAAGTTTAGATCTTCCTCAAAGGTTTTTACCAGAGTGTGGTTCTAGACTAACAAAGTGGGTTTGGGGTTGGACCTTGAGTGACCTTGCATAATTGTTATTGTAATTGCTATTAAATTTGGACATAACTTGGAAGGCCTTACACACGAGCACATTGCATGTAAACAATTATTTTATGAATAAAGTGTTTTGATTTGGTATTAGATTATGTATTGTTGTTTTGTTTCCATTTTGTGGTTATTTTTTGGGGGATATGACATCTCCTTCAGGGATTCTCTTTCCGTGTACTGCATTAGGTGGTATCAGAGAAAAGGTTTTCCTGAGCACTTAGGTAGATTGGTTGGATTGGAAAATTGGAAGATTACTTTCAATTAGAAGACATTGAAGCTCCACATAGAGTGAGGTTGGCACAAACTAATTTGAAAGGACATGTTTCTCTTTGGTGAAAGGAATTGGAAAGAGATAGAGAAGAGGAAGGTGAAATGAAGATCATTCATTGGAGACAAATAGTGACAAAATTGAAGGCTAAGTTCATACCTGCTAATTATGAACTTGAGTTATTTAATAGGTTGCAGGATCTAAAGCAGAAGGATATGTCTATGAAGGATTATACCAAAGAATTTTATAAGCTGAATATTCAGTCTAGGTGTAGAGAATTGTCTAAGAAGAATTAGGTGACTAGATATATTAATGGTTTGAGATTCAATATTCAGGATGAGGTTGGTATGTTGAATATTGCTTCAGTTGAGGATGCTTATCAATATTCTTTGAGACTAGAAGAGAAGTTGAAGAGAAGAAATCAAGGAAGCTCTTGAGGGAAAGAGAAGCAAGACCACTTAGGGAAGGACAAACCGAGTGAGAATAAGAAACAAAACCTATTGATAAATAGAGGAGGACACATAGGGGTGATTTTAAGGGTACATACTAAAGATGTAGTGAAGAAGGATGTCAAGCTTATGAATGTTCACAAAAGGTTGGTAATAGAAGAACTATAGTTATGAACGAGGTTGAAGACCATATCAGTGAACTTGAACAAGGGGAGAATTTTTTGGCTTAGCAAGTATTATTTGGTGAGAAAACACTAGAACCAAGTCAAAGGAGTATTTTTTTCAAGACTCATTGTAAGTTTGGTGGTAAACTTTTCAATGTGATTGCAGATGGTGGTAGTACTAGACAGATAACCTTGTTGCTAAAGAGATGGTTCAGAAACTTGGTTTGAGGAGAATGAGACATCCTTTTCCTTATAGGATTGTTTGGTTGAAAGTTAAACATGCTTTAGAAGTGAAGGATCAATATCTTTTTTATTTTCAGATTGGGCAGTATAAGGATCAAGTGTTGTGTGATATTGTGGACATGATTAGTTACCACATATTACTTGGTAGACCTTGGTAGTATGATTGCAAGGCTATGCATGATTGTGTCAAGAATGTGATTACTATTTAGAAAGGTGACAAGAAGCATTCCCCAATTTCCTTGTAGAATGAAGAACTTGGTAGAAGGAACCTAAGTAGTGGTAGTCGAGTTGAATTGAAGGATTGTGAGAGGGTTAGAGATTAGTGTGGAAAGAAAACATGTTATGCACCAAGGATGGATGTGAAGAAGAAAAATTGGAACAAGGGAAAGAGTGTGAAACTTGAAGACTCAGCATACACTAGGAGCTTGTCTTATACTGCATGGCTTGGTTATGCCTAGTTGTGGTGTTGAACAAGTAGCTCGGTTAATGAAGGGTCTCATTTGTTGAAGGAATCGACACATACTGGAGTTCAATAATGCTTTTGTGATCTCGGTTATGCTTGGTGGATTCACTGATGTTTAGTAGTGGTATTCTAATGCTTGGTCATGTGTTAGTTTTGGCTTTGCCCAAGTTGTTTGTGCTTGGATTCTAGTGTGATCTGACCTTGGCATTTACTTTAATTGTATGTATTTAATTTTTTTGTGAACCGACTTGTAGCTTAAATATGAATTTAATGCAACGGTTTATTTAATTTGTAACATACTAGGTCAACATGTAGCTTAGTTGGGTATAAGTAGGGGGTCTTGTAGAGTCTTAGGTAATAAGCATCCATCTTGGAGAAGAGGATATGGAAGAGGAGCGAACTTTGAAGAGCTAGTAGTTGCAACTTGGGAAAGAAGGAGATTGCTTGGTGGGCTTGCAAGCACAAGTTTAGATCCTCCTTGGAGATTTCTATCAAAGTGTGGTTTTGGACTAGCTAAGGGGGTTTAGGGTTGGATCTTGAGGGATATTTTAGAATTATTATTGTAATTTCTTTTGAATTTGGTTGTAACCTGAAAGGCCTTACACCTTAGCACAATGCATGTAAATAGTTATTTTATGAATAAAATGTTGTAATTTTTTATAAGATTGTGCATTGTTGTTGTATTTCCATTGTGTGGTTATTTTTTAGGGGCTAGGACATATCCTTTGGTGAGACTCTTTCCTTGTACTACATCAACTTGTTCTAGCTAGACCTATCTGAAAATACTTGTCTATTTACACAATGTGAAGATGTTTAGTTATGGCATAACAGGTTATGTCATGTGAACTTTGATAATTTGGTAATCATAAGTAAGATGAGAAGAGTTAGAGGGTTACCAAAAATATGAAAATTTGACAAAGTGATGTGCAAACAATGTCAAATGGGTAAAATGATAAAGTATGGTTTCAAGAGAAAGACCTATTCTTCTAATGATATTTTATACTTGGTTAATACTAACTTATGTGGTCCTATTTGAGTACAAAGCTATTATGGTGATAAAAAAAAAAATGTTGTTGATGGTGTTGGAAATATGGATAAGTAGGGTAAGCTAAATTATTAGAGTTGTCATTTAGAGAAACATATACTTTATGTAAAGCATATACTATGTATAGGTGAAGACTTTATGGTTAGACATGGAAAATTGTCTAAGTACAAGTTAGTTATCTAGAAGAATAGGGACAATTTTAATGTGCATGGTTGACAGGAGCATTATTGGCACATGCATACTTGGGTACAACTAGTGTAGAGTGTTAGGATGACTATGCCAAAATTCTAGTCATTACAGATAGTATGGTATGAGTTATGGACTAAACACCAGCAAAGGTAGTGTACAGAATGAACAAAGTATAACAGTAAATGGTGAATTATGGGATAAGAATTTATTTTGTTTATGAAATAATTGCTTAACTAATTAGGGATGACATCCTAGATGTTACCCTAAGAGAGAAAGAATTAATTTTGTATTTTTCCAAGCATGTGAAAGCATGAAGGCCGACTGGACAAATTTGCAAATTGTAAAGGTATAAAGGAAAGGTAACTATATGTAGAGTTGTGTGAATGATGTAAGTGATATGCAAAATATATGTGATGTGAATTCTAATGTGTGATTAGAGGTATACAAAGAGTAGTAAAGGAAAGATTAGATATTGAAGATATCAACATTGTAAAGAGGTTTTTGTATCTATATCTTTTGTATAAAGAACTACATTGTATAATTGCATGTTTGGCTAGTGGGCTCATCTTCATACATTTTTTAATTATATGCATTAACTCCTAATAGTTCTAGAATAACTCTTAACAAGTTTGAGGCTTCTAATAGGGCCTAGTCCTCTATCAAGGACCAAGACACTATATGTATGCAATAGACTCCTAACAGGGTCAACATCCTTAAACAGATACCTTTGTTTAGTGGATCATTTTGTGGGTACCATCTCCATTGGGGTTTTCCCTTGGCCAAGGTTTCCCTAGTTAACAAGATATGGTCTTATGAGTTTTGTTATTGCATGGTTATGTTTACTGTTCATCCTTGTTAGTTTTCTTTCATATGCAAGTTATAAAGAAATTAACAAAATCCAATTTTTCTCTAAAGTTTGTAAAATAAACATTCAACCCCCCACCCCTCTTAGTATTTCATATTTCCAAAAATTAGTATCAAAGCACATTTACTCAAAAGATTACCAACTTGAGTAAGATTCATATTGATATGAGATAGTTGTAGAAGAATATTGAAGAAGCTCTTGAGCAGATTGATCTTCTTACTGGTGAAAGAGATAACTTGAAAGAAAGATATGAATATGAAAAAGACTATATTGGGAAATTGAAAGACAAGATAGATCATCTCAAATCTAGAAAGGAACCTAAAGAGTAGACAAGAGATAGTTATGAGGTATCAACATTAAAGAAGGGAAATGAGATTCTAAAACATGAGTTGAAGATCATTGAACTAAATCTAAATTTGAAGAAGATGATAAAAAAGTTGAATCAAATCTAAAATTTGAAAATACAAATTTAAGATCCTGTCTTACTAAAGTGACATCTAAACTTGAATCTATCAAGATAGAGCACATAGAACTTGATAATTACAATACTAATATGAAAGGGGAATTGACCTAGAGTAAGAAACAATTAGAACAATTATATTCTAGAAGTGAGAAAATTGATGAGAAACTATATTTTCAGAGACCTTCCTATGATAAGATTGATCTTGGATATTTTATTGGAGACAAGCAAAAAAATAAAATTGAATCAAGAAAGGAACTAGATCTAGTTATTAAACATCTTGAACCTAAGAAGAGTGATTGAAATGAGATTGAATCTAGTCAATCTAAAGATAAACCAAAAGAAGTTGAACAATAAAGTCAACCTAAGAAAATGATGAACCTAAGAAAAAAGAGAAAGTTGAATCACCTAAAGAGGTTAGGTATGAATTTAAAGGTAGATACTTTGTATGTAATGAAGTTGGTCATATGAAGAAAGACTATACATGTAATTCATTCAAACCTATTATAATTTTATTGTTATAATTGTCAATGTTTTGGTCATAAAGCAATTGATTGTAAGAAACCTAGCTTTGATAGTAATAATAGCAATAGTAGAATGTATAGAGATACTAACCCTGCAGGTAATGAGAGAAGGAGATCCAATGAAAGGATGTCTAGAAGATCCAATGAAGGAGAAAGACCTAATGAAGAAAGGAATCATATTGTGTGTTACAAGTGTAATAACTTTGGACACATTGCCAAAAATTAGAGTACCAGTTAATCAATTTGGACCTAATCAGAGAAGAAATACACCTGTATCTCAACTATGCAACAATTTTGGTCATATAGCAAGATTTTGTAGAATGGACATAAGCGACATCAATAGGAATCCATATTTTAGAAGGAACAATAATAGAAACACCTGAAGGAATGATAGAAATAACAATAGTTGAGAGAAAATGTTGAGGAATTCAAAGAGGTATTTGTCAAAGTAAAAGACCCTTCAAGTTTAGAAATAGTATTTTGATGCACCTAATGAAATATTGAAGTCATCTATTGTATGTGATTCATCCTATTTGAATTGAGCACTTTCTTATTGAAGATCAACTATCAGAAAGAAAAAACTAAGGTTAGAGATCGAGCTAAGAGTTGTGAAGTTAATATGAGTTAGAAAATGATATGAGGAAGCTATGGTTAAGAGTGCATGTCATTTGAAGATCATGTGTGTGAGTGCAAATGAAATCAAGCTTATTGCTAATCAAGAACAACTTTTTGTCAATTGTGTACTTGTGCAATTAATGTGAAGATCATTTTGATGAGATATGAGTCATGTGAGAAAGATTATGTGTATCATTTGATTGTATGAAGAGTTAAGAAGGAGTTGAGAGAGATTTGACAATGAATTGAATGTCAATTGTAGTGTTTTTAAGTGCAAGTTGAAAGAAGCCCTAGTTACGTAAAATTCAAATTTTTTCTGAATGTATACTTATGTTTCGACTCTTTTTGAATCAGTAAAAATGAAGAACTATAACGTTCCCACTTGGGATGTATTTTTATTGAATTCTTATTCCCAAATTAGTATAAATAATTCAAGTAAATATTTTTGATATTTCCTCCAATTGAAATATAAGGAAACTATTTATCAAATACATCAATTCTTTCCCTCTATTCTTTCACTTCATCTTTCCTTGTTTTTAAACTTCTCTTGCCTAGTATGTCTAAAATCACTTTATTTTATATGCTTCTCACTATTATTTTCTTTTCTAAAATCACATTAATTATTAATTCAAATTCTCATCTAAATCTCTTTATATAGTAATAATAATCTCACCCAAATCACCTTATATAATAATTTTGTGTCTTTAGTCCCTCTTATTTGGTTTCCACTTTATGCTCCTAAAATCTAGATATATCCCTGTTAATTAGGCTACTTTTTAGTTGTCCTCTTCTTACTTTATTATTCAAATAGAAAAATAACTTTTTGTATTGTTCTAAATTAATTTTTGTTGCTTTTTATCCTGAAGCTCCTAATCCTTCCATTAATGGGACTATTTTCCTTTTCTTTTATTCCTTTGCAAATTTCCATGTATCCAAAATGAGAAATGTGCTTTTGTTCCTTCTTTTAAAAAATACTCCAATGATAAAATAATAATAATTTGGTATTTTCCAATGCTATTCCATGCACTATACCATGTAATGAATGCATGTTTATCATTTTTCAAGATTGTTTTTTTAAGATATTTTTCCATCTCTCAATGTCAGACCCACTTAAATAGGGTGGGCTTTCCATGTTAGAAGGTTGCATCTAGTTGCCACTTCTTTAATTATTTATTTTCACTAAGGGTGTTGATAATCAATAATATTATTATATTTATATGTTTTGATTATATATATCAACTCTTTTATTAACATTTATTATGCTAGTTATTTTGAAGATTATGTATTTATTTAGTCTACCCTCATGAGATTAATTTTAATATTTAACAATTTGTAATGGTCATATTATTTATGCTTAGTAGTATTAATTGTGTTTTCCATTTATATAAGAAATTATATCATTTGTTAGATATATTAACTTCTTATTATAACTTATTATTCCATTACCTTGATATGTTTAATATTTATTTATCTAGTAATCAATATACATCCTCTTTTAGCTAATTATGAATATCAATATCAATATTAGAAATTATATTTAGAAGGGATATTACAGTTCTACCCTCTCGAAATTGCTTGTCCTCAAGCAATTATAATTTTCATTTGATTTTCAAGATCACAATAAATTTGCGACTCTTGTTCAAAATCCAAGTTTGAATTAATGATATAAACGAGGGTTTGAAGGATGAAATTAAGTACACTCCTATTGGATGATTTCAACTTTTAATTTGATTGGTATTTGGACTGCATGTTTGTACCTTTATTTGACTTTTTTCCTCAAGGATTTTTGCATCATGTTCTTACCCATCTTGGACTCTTTCCTCAGGGCATTCGAAACCATGTCCTCACCTATCTTGGAATCTTTCCTCAAGGCATTGGAACCCATGTCCTTACCTATCTTGGAATCTACCTAACTCATGTGGATTTACTTTACCTCCCCCTTCTTGACAATAAAATATTTTAATCATTAGTTCATATTCTCTATGATAAATTATCATCTATATTCAATGCTTATGATCATGTTTACTCGACGGGATGGAAAGATCATGCTTTGATACCACTGTAATGTTCCCACTTGGGATATGTTTTTATTGAATTATTATTCCCAAATTAGTATAAATAATTCAAGAAAATATTTTTTATATTTCCTCCAATTGAAATATAAGGAAACTATTTCTCAAATACATCTATTCTTTCACTTCATCTTTCCTCATTTTTAAACTTCTCTTGCCCAATATGTCTAAAATCACTTTATTTTATATGTCTCTCACCATTATTTTCTTTAATAAAATTAGATTAATTATTAATTCAAATTCACATCTAAATCTCTTTATATAATAATAATAATCTCACCCAAATCACCTTATATAATAATTTTGTGTCTTTAGTCCTCTTATTTGGTTTCCACTTTATTCTCTTAAAATCTAGACATATCGCTATTAATTAAGATACTTTTTAGTTTGCTTCTTCTTACTTTATTATTCAAATAGAAAAGTGACTTTTTCTATTGTTCTAAATTAATTTTTTGTTTCTTTTTTATCCTCCAGTTCCTATATCCTTCCTTATTCCTTCTTTTAAAAAATACTCCAAGGGTGAACTAATAATAATTTGGTATTTTTCCATGTCTCGGTAACTCTTGCCTGAACCACTTAAATAGGGTGGGCTTTCCATGTTAGAAGGTCATGTCTAGTTTCCACTCCTTTAATTATTCATTTTCACTAAGGGTGTTCATAATCAATAACAATTATTATATTTATATGTTTTGATTATATATATATATATATATATATATATATATATATATATATATATATATATATATATATATATATATATATATATATATATATATATATATATATATATATATATATATATATATATATATATATATAAACTCTTTTATTCATATTTATTATGCTAGTTATTTTGAAGATTATATATTTATTTAGTCTACCCTCATGAGATTGATTTTAATATTTAACAATTTGTAATGGTCATATTATTTATGCCTAGTAGTATTAATTATGTTTTCCATTTATACAAGAAATGATATCATTTGTTAGCTATATTAACTTCTTATTATAACTTATCATTCCATTACCTTGATATGTTTAATATTTATCTATCCAGTAATCAATATGCATCTTCTTTTAGTTAATTATGAATATCAATATCGATAAAGATTATATATTTAGAGGGGATATTACAAGAACCCTATAGTTTGTGGTGTGAGTGAAAGGCCAAGGTATAAATTCAAGAATCACCCTTATGTGTCATTGGAAGATGATCCTCTGGGAGCATTTTCACAAGTTCTGCACAATGTATTACACATAGAAAACATAAGAGCATATATACATTACAAGTTCAAGAGTATTGGGGTAATGACATACACAAATACCTAGACCTAGTATCTAATGGTGACCTATCACTTAAGAAATATTTTTCACATTTGAATGATTTAAACAAAATTAAGCATATGCTCTACATGGACTTTGACAACCATGAATGGAGCAGAATCATTTTGAGAAGAATTCATGAAGGAATGTTTTGGGTAGGAAACATCCCTATGATGATAGACAACAACATCATCCATAAACTTACTAGTTTGAATAATAAAGGTAGAAACCTATTCAATGAGAAGAATGTGAAGAAGTTGGTTGAATCAAACCTAAAGACAAAATTAGACATAAGAATTATGAGGGTTGACGTGATAACAGAAAATGATGTTAGGGTTATCGATAAATTCATTGGCTACAAAATGAACTACAATTCCAGAGTGAACTTAGTACTTGATAGATTTATCCATACAACATATTTGATGACTATGAAGAAGGAAATAGTAAATATGTGTGAAGTTGTCAAGTAGCAGTTGTTGGACAACATTAAGAAGTTGAAGAAGATAAAGAATATGGTGTTTAGATTTGAATCCCTACTAAGACACCTATTATTTCAAATGGTTGAACAATTCCCTGGAATGCCAGATTGGGAATGGGATAGTGGTCAGTACATTATGAGATTGATAACTCATTATTACACGAAGCAATCAGAGGAAAGAATAATAGTAGACATCAAGAATGATGAAAAGATTCCAATATGAAATGAAGTAGAGATTTAGAATTTCACTTGCTCTAATGGAAAACTATAAGAATGAAATATGTTTCATGGTTGAAACAAATGTCAAATGTATGGAAGAAATAGAACCTAGAGTGAAGTTTATAGACCCAATGGGATATGAAATAAGTGAGGGTTATGTGAATATTATTTTGGAATCAAAAAAAAAAAAAGGAATGTCCTAGATGGGGAACATATGAAGAAAAAGTCAAAGAATTTTATAGTGAACTTCACAGCAAGGACATCGAGAAGAAATCTTAGAATAAAATTGATAAAATCCTTAAAGAGATAGGCATGATAGGAGAAGAATACATAGAGGCTATGGGTATTGCTAGGGAAATGAAAGCAAGTGGACAAAAAAAAGTTTTGGTAGTTGTACCTTTGGCAGTTGTAAGAGCAGCTAGAGGAGTAACTATAGCAAAACCATCCACACAAATACCTAGTGCACCCTATGTCACAATAGTACAAGTATAGCCTATATTATACATCCTATTCAAAAGGAGAAGGATGAAGAAGAAGTAAATATAATTGGTGAACAAATAATAACTCTTCCAAGTAGAAGGAAATATGAAAGACTCGCTAAGGTGAAGCAAGAGGTAGCAGAGTTGCCTTTAAAGAAAAGAATAGAGAAACTATCTAGTGGACTAGGCAAGAGAAGGAAAGCTTTACAAATGATTGAATCAAATGAATCTGAGGAAGAATCAGAGAAGTCTAAGGATAGACCAATAAAGAAGGTTGTGACTGAAACAAAGACAACATCTAGTAAGAAGTCTTGGAAACCAAAAGTTGAAAATTTAAATGTTTAGATTATTGACAATAAAATCTTTTTATAGTTCAATAATTATAACCATTTGTATAACATGGATAGAATGTAATTAGAGAATGAAGAAGCTAGATATATGATTTTGGAAAATAAGAAATTTGAAGATATTGAGAAGAGTATACCACAAGACCTATATAATAGGCTAATGAATAGAAGGAAAAGAGTAATAAGTGAAGACAAAGGAATCAA
The DNA here is from genome assembly GCA_028749045.1 of Cupressus sempervirens. NCBI lineage: Eukaryota > Viridiplantae > Streptophyta > Pinopsida > Cupressales > Cupressaceae > Cupressus > Cupressus sempervirens. Next base: position 639,874,826 of record CM053788.1, read on the forward strand.
AGAAAATCAGATAAGGAAACTTTATCAAGTCAATAATGATGATGATATGAAAAGAGTAATGATGGGTATTGAACCCCTACAAAGGAATAAGAGAAGAATAATTTTGTTTATTGGTGGCAATTATGAGGAAGTGAATGAGGATAAAAAGAAAGCAATAATTAAATTGATGACCTCTATTCCCACTGTTGCTAAATAGAGAAAGGATTTAGGAGGAGCAATCTCTATGACAGAGGAGAAGAGTGCACCATTAGTAACAAAGGTAGCCAAGGAAACTGTGATGTGTGGATCATCACCACATATTATAATTGGTACTAATACCAAGAAATTGGATAGTACACATATAACACTTGATGATAAGGAAGATCATTTTAAATTTATGGTACAAACATTGTTGGCAATATTACTAGCTACTCAAGTTCAGAAGAGAAAGTAGGTGAAGAAGAGAAGAAGAGGAGAAAAGAAAGAGTGAGGAAGAAGAGAAAAGAAAGAATGAACAGGAGAAAAAGAAGGAGGAAGAGGAGAAAAGGAAGAAGGGAGAAGAAAGGAAGATAAAAGAATATGAGGAAAAGAAAAATATAGAAGATGAGGAAAAGAAGAAGACAGAAGAATAGGAAAAGAAAAAATAAGGAATATGAAGAGAAAAAGAAGAAGGGATAAGAGGACAAGAAAAAGAAAGAACAAGAAAAGAAAATAAAGGAAGAAGAAAAGAGGAATAAAACATAGTAGGAAAAAGATGAAATAATAAAGAACAACTGGAAAGTTGTGATGCATGAATCAACTTTCAAACCCCCATCTCAAACATGCTACAATAGAATATGACAAAGTTGAGTTTCAGCATGAGGTTGATATTCTATTACCTACACCTAAGAAAGGAAAGTATTCTATGACAATAACGCTATCCATTTAGTCAAATGATGATAATGATCAAAAAGGACTAATATTGTCATTGAGAAAATTGTTGGAAAAGAACAAAAAGGTCAAAAATATAGAGAAGACCTTCAAAGAAGTTCTAGAGAAACTACAGAGGATAGTCACGACCAAGGTGACATAATAGGATCTACACCTAAAGGAAAAGGAGTTAGTGAAATTCTTTGATATGGAATTCCCTACTCTATTATGCATTGCATCAGTTCAAGCTCAAATTGTTCATGATGCACAATGTTTTGCTATTGTATGCAGCAATACAAGAAATGATTTTAAGACCCTTGATAATAGCATTAAGGAATTGAGAAGATTTCTACAAGAAGGAAGGAAATTGTATGGACAATGCATTATGTCATATAATTATTTGAAATATATGAATGATGAAATCAGTTCAAAGATAAATGAACTTTAGACATTTACATCATCATTACAATAGTTGGGCACAATTATTGAAGATATTGAGGTTGCACTATCAAAATTTCATGATGACATTAGGATCATTAAACTTAGGAAAGAAAGGGTGATCAAATAATTCTCAATACTCAGAAAAAACCTAACATTGAAGGTTAGTAATGTGCAAAACAAGCTGGAAGAATATCTTGGACCTAAGGCATCCTATGAGAAATTTTCATATACATATTTAAATGCAATTGAAGTAGTCTCCTATGGATTATGTGCACTACTTAGTACAATAGAGGTAGTAAGAGATACATTGCAGAATGAATTTGAGCTGCTAAAGATAGATTTTGCAAATTGTTTTTCTAGGATCTCAAATTTAACTTGAGAAGAGGTAACAAATTTTCACTTGTACATAAAATTTTGACACCTTTTTTGTTGATGTCAAAGGGGGAGTAGTATATGGAAAATTATATAAAGTATAGTGTAATAAGGGGGAGTAACAGATATATATTAAGTGTATGATGTATATAGAAATGGGGAGCAATACTTCTATGACATATTTTAATAAGAGATATAAGGAAAGATGGTTATAAATGTAATGATCCACAAATTTTGAAAGTTTTTAAAATTTCACAAAGGCCAAGTTTTGTAAAAGTTTTTGAACAACATCTTGAGACTTAGAAAATTTTCCCATATGTTACCATCAATGCCAAAGGGGGAGATTATTGGCAATATGGCCAAGTAGGGTAAATTGGAATAGTATTAGATTTTTCATTCATGGAAACATATACTTTGTGTAAAGAAGGTACTATCTATAGATGAAGACTTTACAATTAGACATGGAAAATTGTCTAAGTACAAGTTAATTATCCAGCACAACAAAGATAGTTTTGATGTGTGTGGTTGATAGAGGCATTATTGGCATGTGCATAGTTGGGTACGAATATTACAAAGTGTTAGGATGATGTATGCCAAAGTGCAAGTTAGTACAAATAGTACATAATGAGTTATGGACTAAACACTAGTAAAGGCAGTGTACTAAATAGAACAAAGCATAACAGAAAATGGTGAATAATAGGTTAAGAAATTATTTTTTTATGAAATAATTTCTTAACTAATTAGGGATGACATCCTAGATGTTAAACCTAAAAGAGAAAGAATTTATTTTTATTTTTCAAAACATGTGAAAGCTTGAAGACTGACTAGACAGATTTGTAAATTGTACAGGCATAAATGAAAGATAACAATATGTGAAGTTGTGTGAATGATGTAAGTGATATATGCAAACTATATATGATGTGAATTCTTATGTATGACCAAAAGTATTTAAAGAGAAGAAAAGAAAAGATTATATATTGAAGATATCAACATTGTAAAGAGGTTTTTTATCTATCTCTTTTGTATCTTTGGGCAGTGGGCTCATCTTGCATACATTTTGTAATTGTATATATCAACTCCTAATAGGATTGGAACAACTACTAACTACTTTGAGGATTTTAATAGGGCCTAGTCCTCTAATAAGGACTGACATACTATATGTATGTAGTAGACTCCTAACAAGGCTAACTTCCTTAATCAAATACTTTTGTTTAGTGGGTCATTTTGTGGGTACCATCCCTATCATGGTTTTCCCTTGGCCAGGGTTTCCCTAGTTAACAAAATATGATGTTATGAGTTATTTTATTGCATGGTTATGTTTACTCTTCAAAATTGTTAGTTTACTTTCACATGCAAGTTATAAGGAAATTAACAATCCCCCCTCCCTCTCAGTATTCCCTATGTAACAGAAGAATTTTCTAGAATGATGATGGATGTTTCTCAAGGGGAAATCTAATGCTTTCAAATGTTTAAGTGGTACTTGGCTAGAGTTGAGAAAGAAATAGGAAAGAGTCTAAAATATTTGAGATCAAAAATAGGTGGTGAATTCATTTTAGATGTGTTCAACTTATTTTGTAATGACAAAGGAATCAAGAGACAAATGAGTGCACCAAGGAATCCACCATAGAATGTTATAGATAAGAGAAGGAATAGATGAATTATGGATTGTGCAAGAACACTAATGATCAAGATGAACATTTCAAAGAAGTACTAGAGAGAGGTTGTGAGAAACGTAGTCTACACTCTAAACCAAGTTCAAGTGAAGAAAGAAAGAAACAAAACAACTTTTGAATTATGGTATGGATATGCACCAAATGTGAATTATTTTAGAGTTTTTGTAAGTAAGTGTTACATATTTAAAGATGCAAAAAAATGTAAACTTGATGCAAAAAGTGATGAAGGAATATTTATAGGCTATTTCACTAAGAGAAAAGCTTATAACTGTTTGAATATTAACACTAAGTGGAAATTGCTAGAAATATGAAGAAGAATGCAAGAAAGAACATAAAGAATGCAAAAAGTTTATCTATATCTGTGAAGGTGAACCTAGAACGTTGTGTAAACTAGAAAAGGTGTATATTGAGCATCAATAGCTAGGAACTATTAAGGTTCTTCAATACAATTTTGTTGAGCATCAAGCTACAGAAGTTGAGTCACAGATAGTTGAAGTTGAGTTGTAGCCAAAAATAATTGAAGTTGTTGAAAATGTAAAATCCAGTTAATAACAAGAAGAAGAAAGAGTAACTAAACCTGTATTGGAAAAGTATGTGAGAAGACATGATGCACCAAATCAAATTATTGTAGATAAATATTAAGGAGTCATAACAAGAAGAAGATTGAAAAATGATACATGCTTATTATGTGAGTTTGAGCCTAAATTTGTCAAAGATGCTTTGGACAATGAAGATTGGATCAAGGTAATGAATAAAGAAATTGGGAAAATTGAGAAGAACAAGACTTTCCCAGACCAAATGGTAAGAATGTGATTGATACTAAGTAGGTTTTCATAAACAAGTTGAATGAGAAAGGTGAAGTCACAAGGAACAAAGGTAGATTAGTTTGTAAGGGATATGCACAAGAGGAAGGAGTTGACTATGGTGAAATTTTTCCCCCAATTGCAAGATTAGAAGGAGTGATAACTTTTCTTGCATATATTTCTTACAAAGGATTCAAATTGTACCAAATGGATTTAAACTATGTATTTATGAATGGAATTATGTAAGGATTTGTTCATCCAAACAAAAGGAATATGGTATGTAGGTTACACAAAGATTTATATGGTTTAAATCAAGCCCCTATAGCATGGTATAAAAGGTTACACAATTACTTGGTGAAAATTGGTTTTGCAAGAACTAATGACAATAGTAATTTGTATCTGAAAAGTGAAGCTAAAAATAAGATATTGCTAGCTGAAATGTTTGTGAATGACATCATATTTGGAGGAAAAGATTCCTTGAGAAAGTTAGTTTTTGATCAAATAAAAAAGGAATTTGAGATGTCATTGTTTGGAGAAATTAAATTCTTTGTAGTTTGTAAGTGTATTAGATGAATAAAGGAATTTTCATCAATCAATCCAAGTATATCAAAGAAATCTTGAAGACTTTTGGTATGGAAGACTCAAGACCAATTGGAACACCTGTGGTGACTGGACATAAATTTTCAAAGAATGATGATTCTGCTAAGGTAAATTAAACATTGTATAGGTCAATGATTGGAAAACTACAATATGTTATACATAGAATCCCTTACATTGCATTAGTTGTTGGAATTGTTGCTAGATTCTTTGCTAATCCTGGAGGAAATCATATGATGGCAATAAAAATAATACTTATATACCTAAAAGGAAAAGAAGACTATAGTCTATGGTATAAGAGAAGTGAAAAATTTGAGTTGAAGGTATACATAGACATTGATCAAACAGAAAATGTTGATGACAGGAAGAGCACAAGTGGAGGAGCTTTCTTCTTGGGTACAAGATTGATTTTTTGGACAAGAAAGAAGCATAATTGTTCTAATATTGTATGGATCAAGAAATTGTTGAAAGGAATGAAGGAAGAGATCATTGAACCTGTTGTGATATATTGTGATAACACAAGTGCTATAAACATATCAAAGAATATTGTGATGCATACAAAGACTAAGAATATTGAAATCAAATATCATTACTTGACAGAGATGGTACAAGACAAGGAAGTAAGATTGGAATATGTGAACACAAAGAAAAATTTAGCTAACATATTCGCAAAGAATGCTACAAGGATTTGATGTTGATATGACATTTCTATATCTAAAATTAAGAGATGTGTGTAAGATTAATTATCAAGAAGTTTCCATATAGCATTGATCATTTGAAGGGGGAGAAGATTATTAAATTATCAGAAAGAGGGAGAGAAGTTATGCAGAAAGAATGATTGTTGTCAAGAGGGAGACATATGTTGCTACATATGTTAGCATGAGTTGAGGTATTGCTACTAAGAAAGAATATGTATTAAAATGATAGAGGGATCATCCTAATATAGAATGGATGAGAATTAGAATGAAACTAAGAAAGGGAGAACACAAACATAGAGGGAGCTGACAGTACAAGTATTGAAGTTTTTGGATTGCATGGTAACTAGTAAAGTATGAGTGGTGTTTCCATCAATGCCAAAGAGGGGGATTGTTGGAAACTACAATTGGAACAATTGCTATGTTTTCATTGATGTCAAACCTATTGGTAAGATAGAGTGTCAAACCTACTAGAGAGACAATAATAGTGTAGAGTGTCATATCATTTGATTGATGAAGAGGATTTGAAAAGAAGAGATCATGAGATGACCTAGTGAAAGGTTGAGTTGAGAGAAGTTAATTATCATGGAAATACAATGGGCACTTGATAGGAAAAATTAGGGCTAGAGGTAAACCTAACAGTCCAAATACCCTACAAAGTAAATATAAAACAAATAACAACACCAAGGATAGTAGAAACAACAATATATTTATTGATTCCTCAAATTATCAACAAACATGCCCAACTGTGAGGTCTTCTAGGTTGCAGCCAATACAAGATGATTACGCATTACAATTTCAAATCTATGATCTCTATAAATGCTAACTCTAGACTCGCTCCTCTATGATCATCTTCTCTCTTTCCAAAACTCTTTAAGCCCCCGATTTTCCTAAGCCTAGACACCTCTACTTATACTTGCCAAAATGGCTTTAAAAAGATTCTAGATCTTTACATAAGAGAAGTATGACCTTGTAATGGTCTATATGCATCCCAATGCAAGATCCTTACATTAAATTCATGATTAAAATTAAATAAAAAAGTCCTCTTTTACTAAGAACCAATCACAAACAAACTCTATCAAAGAAGGAATTGAGCATCAACAAACTAGTGAGCCCACTCGACACTTGAAGGAACTTGACAACCATAGAAATGACCAAAATAGAAACTCATCCATCATAGGGAACTCAGCCAATACTGCACTCAGAAATAACCATGCTCAACCAATATTGGAACTAAACAACAACTACAACTTAGTAATAACTAATAGAGTGCACAAAGATGAGCAGAATAGAAAGGCAACCCAGGATATTCCTACATCAATAAGTTATCCCTTGACAAGATAATGTGTTGTTCAATCAATACATGGAATGAAGAAGATAGTTGGATGAAACTAAGAGTTGGAACAAGTCAAAATAATAAGCTTGATTGATTTTCAATGTTGATCAATCAATGAAGGAGAAGTGGAAGATTAAGGAGCTTATGTAGAAGCCAAAAAAAATAGTTCAAGTTGAGTGTTAGTTATTCCAAGAAAATGTATGAAGAAGTATTAGTAGTGATCAAACATAGTAATGGTCGAGTGAGCACATTGATGTTGAGTGAGAAAGTATAGTGTATGTTGAGCTACATGGTGTTGACCAAGTAGAAGAACACAGTGATTGCCAAGTGACAATAAAAGTTACAGTTTGAGAAAGATTTGATTTTGAGGCTGACACAATTGGAATTTTAAATTATTCAAAGTGCATGGAAGATAAGGATTGATGAATTGGCATATTTAATTCATGAGGAGAGTTTTTTAAGTAATCAATGGAAAGGATTTGATCAACAAAAATTAGGAGAAGGAGAAGAAAAATGTGGAAGGATTTGTTGAATCTGACTTAACCCTAAGATCAACGATGATGTTTAAGTGGAAAAAGATCAAAATTACCTATTTAAGGAGGCATAAGAAATGAATTTTAAGGTTGGTTCATTGTTGATTACTAATCTTAATGATAAGTTGTGAAGAATAGAATAGAAGAGGTGAAGTGTGAGAGTTTGGTGAAGAGTAATTTCTTGAGGAGATGTGAAGAAAATTAGTGATGGAGATGTGAATGGAGGTCGGCCAATACAAAAAAGATGAGAGAATAGAGATAAGAATTTACAAAATGAGTTGTATGTTACAAAAAAACCTATTGTTACATTCTAACAGTTATATCAGTCAAAATCATTTAATCAAGGTTAACCTAAAAATCATTTTGTAAATCCTTTATTCAAGGTGACATTCTAATGGAATGATCCAAATTATTCTAACAAGGACACCTCTAATATGGTTATCAATTCCTTCATAAAGGTTCACATTTAACAATATGATGCATAACCTTTAATAGAGTTGGCTCTTACCTAGGCTTACTTCATAAGAGTGCAAAATCGGTAGCATGTTACTTAATGTTTTTTTTCCCAATTTGGGTTTCCACATTAAATCTTGTTGTCAAAGTGTTATTTTCATGTGTGGATGTTATTTGTATGCATGCTATATTTTTATAGTATTGTATTTTCTAGCATTCAACATATATAGAGACTGAGAGTTAAGTAATTACATTAAATGTTGTTTTGTTGATGATATGTTATATAGACTGAGTGAATTTTTTATTTTAATTAAGTTGTTTGTAGTTGGTAAAAGTTGAATTGGTACATCTGGACCTAAGGATAACTTATTCACCCCCTCCTCTTAGTTATTCAAAATCATCATCATCATCATACACACACACACACACACACACACACACACACACACACACATCCTCAAACACCATAAAATAAAAAAGTCCACTAATGTCCATCACAAGTCCATGAAATAATAAAGTGTTTATATGATATAGTATCAATGGATCATGTGCCCTCATAAATATATACAATACATAATATATCAAAAAACATACATCATGCATATAAATATAGCCCCTAAATGTAGCAGATCATTGTCATTGGCAACTAGGGAAACTTGTGTTGGATCTAGTGGTGGTGGTGGTAGAATCTATCTGCCCAAGACTCCTTCACACAGCCTCTCCACCACCGTTTGTCCTCCACCTAGACCTCTCAACACTCTACACAAAGGAATTTCTATTAGCATCAAAGTTTCCTCCCCCTCATTTCCTCCATGTTCCTCGTCCCAAGAACTCCTCCTTGAACTCTTTACCTCTTGTATCTAAATAAAACTACCAACCAACTTTTGCTACCTAGATCTATGTCCTAGTTGGTGACTCTTCCTTCTTCTTTATGAGGAACATGCCCTATGACTATTACTCTCCCCATCCTTTTTCCTTGTCCTTCTACTTGTAAATTGTGATGAGGATTCTTATATAAAAATTCCCCTCCTCTCTGAAGGAATTGCTTCATGATAACAAGCCCTGTAAAAACCTACCTACTCTTAAAGATCTAACATCTCCCCAAAAATTTAAGCCATCTCAGGTATATATCTACATTAGACCTAACACCTTGAACCAAAGACTACACCCATGCCACCACAAATTTTAGACTAGCTAATCATTCTCTTGATAAACATAATCCCTCTTAGCATATAATTTTTTCCTCTCTCTCTCTAAAGCCTATTATTCTCCTTGATGAGCTTGAATCCCTCTTAGAGTGCCCTCCCCAAGTCATCCTCCATAGTATTCCTCTCGCCTTATAGAATATCTCAATCTTCATGTGTAATCTGCAATAGTAATTTGATTGTTACATGTGTGTCGTACAAGAATGATAACCTTACTACCAAGCTTTTGTCTCCCCCACTAGATGATGATCCTCCTCCCCAAGATAACCTTGTCAATGCTTGTGTGTGAGGTCAGACTTTTAGATCATGTCTTCCTTCATCTTTATCATCCCCTCTACCATCCACATCCATCGAGTCTTCACCTCCTCCCCCTTCCTCCTCCACCTCTTGCCATGTCCACATCTTAGATAGGACCCTAGATTCATATCCTTCCCTCCTACCTCTCCTTGTTGCTAATGTCGCATCTTGTAGCTTCTCTACTACAAGAGGAAGCTTCACTCTCTCCACAAGTGGAGGCATCCTAAACCAATCCCTACACTCTTGCATCACACCCATGTCAAAAGGCCCCCCGTGCTAATCCCAATGAATGGGTTGCATGCCTTTCACATTGTGAGTAGTTGTCCCCTATCCAATCTTGAGTTGACCTTTGAATGCCACTCCCAAGTAGTTTGTTGGAACTAGATCTCTGGATGTAGCACCCACTAGGTTATGCCAAACTATCTTGCCACATAGTTGGGCCTAAATGAATCCATGATGTACTCCCAATAAGAAATAATGTTTCCTATAATCACCACATATGGTAATTGTAGTTGATCCTCTATCCAAGGAACCACTCTTATGTAGGATAACCAAGTGATCCAATCTTGATTCAGATCCAATGTGTCCTTCCAATAGTCCAAATCATCATTTTCAAGGTATGCCAAGGGATAACCCAATTGTAGATATTTGGATCTTCTAGCTATTTGTCTCTTTGACCCATTAGGAAAAGTATTGCAATGTGATCCCAAACCCACACCTATAGCAATGATTCAAATTTGATATTGTGCCCCTAAGCCTAGTCTCCAACATGAGTGTTCTCCAAGCTAGGAGAACTCCTATGTGGATAATCTAAACAATCATCAGAATCAAAGTTTTGGTGCAATTGAATATTTAAATATTGGTTGCCATTAGACACATAGGAGTTTGCATTTTATTTGAGAATATGTTGTCTCGCACCTCTCTTTGTGTGATGCACCATTTTATTCTTATCCTCTCCTTGGCACACATACTTTCATGCACAATGGATGATAATCAGCCTTTGGTGGATATGTGTTGTTTATCTCTTACATTACTCCTAGATATCTTGCATTACCTATATATTTAGGCACATCTATATCTCATTATTATCTATTATTGATCATTAATGAATCAAGTCATTTGAGGATCATATCCTGTGTTTATATCCTGTATCTCTTCTTGTGCTATCTATTGAGCTTCTAGATCATGGCATTTCATCACTTTTTTTCACAATTTTTTAACAAAATCTAAGGTTAGACTAGTCCCACCCATGTCTAGGGCAATATAACCAAACATTGTTTGCATAAAAAGAAGTAAAATCACCTACTATTTGTCACATCAAGATGTTGATCTAGCACCAAACTTACCATATTGTATAATAGGTGCAACTCATGGCCCCAAAAGTGTCAAAAAAACCTTAGGATGTGTCACATCTATCAACATGACCTCTGGCTCTTAATAGGAAACTGATAGATCCTATACATGTATATCATCCAATATCATTGTCATCTCCCTATCAAGAGATTAAAGGTAGTTGTCTCAAAGGCCCAATGCGTGCAGAGTGCAGTCACCATAGTCATGTATTCTTGTGGAGAATTCTCACTAGATAACCCAATTTGATAGCATCTACTCAAGCCCATTTGGTTGACATAAACTACTCTATCACCTTCAAAACAATAGAGTGTCTCTCATTCAAAATAATCTTGTCCATGGGCCATTGCATCCAAGAAACCAAGTTTCTTCAGTATTATCTTTGTTTAACCCTCTCCTTTGGTCTTGGTACCTCCTATCCCCTTTACCCCTTAGTTTAATCCTCTTTTACATGATCATGTTTTCCAAGTAGAGAGATCCTACAAAGAACCCTCGTCCCCCCATTCCCACAATCATAGGAATTGAATCCCAAACAATACCCCAAATCATCTACGATAATGCATTTCAGTGGAAAATCTAGCCTACCCCTTAGCCCTTGCAAGGTTCTATTTTGCAAGCTACTCCATCCCCAAACTTTCTCTAGGAACACGATCTTGCAAAACATTCTAGGCAACACCAAGTTTTTGCAATAAATTCTAACCTTTGGCCCCATTTTTGCAATCCAAAACAAATCCCTAAGTTATTCCTACTTGACCCCCATCCCTTACAATATTTTCTAGGATCATGATCTTGCCTATAATTGTAGTGGTTCTCCTAAACCCATGTCTACATGAATGCGAACTCAAAATCTAAAACTTAAAATAAAATAAAATTGAAAGTATAAGGTTGGTTTTTCAAGCATATTGATCTTTCCTCCCCACAGTACATCTACATGCTCCTCCCCACATCAGTTTGGTGCCTCATATACCCTCCTCTAGCCATGTCACACATCCAAGTTAGAGTTCCAAACAAAAAGAATTGTATAGAAAATGTGAATGCAAATGAAATCCCTTCTAGCCATTTGGGTCTTTATATAGGATCCCTTCTAAGACCTTCTTCAACACTCTTCCTCTTAGGTGACCCCTTTTTTTCCCTCCTTAGTTATTTTTGCATCCTAATCACAATCTTAACTTCTCCCTTATCCTTTTTGTTTCTTCTTTTCCCTTAAGGCATTCTTTCTTTTCAAGATGTCGTCGAGATTTTCTTTCTGTCCCCACCACCTTTTTGAAAGGGCATCACCCAATCTAGTCTCCAATCTTTCTCTCAAGACTAGGACAACTTAGTTTCTTTAGAGTTTCTTTAGAAAATCTTGATGTCCTCTATTAGTTTAAACATCTTTGAAATAATGTTGTCCCAACACCATGTTGAAAAAGGGCAAAATGTAGACACCTAATCCGATTACACAATTAAGTAATCTTATTTGTTCTCTCCTAAGACATTATTAATTAAATATTTAACATTTATTTTATCCCCTAGATAACTAATATAATTAATTGACTACAATCCAATTTGTGTCAGTATGATAACCAATAGTATGATTATTTATTAAGTCTTCTTTCCTCTATTAAATTCAATAATTGAAGAAGACCTATTTAATTTAATTCCCAAAATCCCTTTTTGATTAAATAATACCCTTCAATCAATCATGACCCTATCCTATCCCTTAACCCAATCCTAACCCTCACGTTTAGACTCAATCCAACTCATTCACTCATACTAAGCCCATTTAATTAACAAATTAAACTTGGTTAATTAAGTGACCCATTTGCATTCTTCTAATATTCGCTTTTGCACCCTAATCACCCTCTAATCCAAACATAATCAAACCTTGATAATTTTCACAACTTTAAACATGAAGATATCATAACCCAAACTCGATTCAAGTCTTGTCACATTCTTCATATGTTAGCTTTTACATGTTTACTGCACTAACTTGTTGAAAGTATCTTCACCTTTTCTTGTACCAATAGTTCATGCATAGTTTTTCCTATTCAATGATAACAAAGCCCATTTAATTTTACTGGTCTAATTTCACTAATTGCCTTTGTCGCCTTTATTCTCTTTATCAATTGGTTTTAACTATATATCAGTTGGTGTAACTTCAAACACTTATGCAAAATATTATTGTTGATGTAATAGCTTTTAAGAAATGACAACCATACTCCAAAAAATCATCACCAATGTCATCTACCAATTTATTATTTATCATTCTTCCCCTTTGGCATTGATGGAAAAAATAATGTCAAAAATTCAAAATCAGAGTAAGTGACCTATACTCCCCCTAATTTGGTAGCACTTCTTTTTAATCTTCTATATACTTCCCCTTTCGTAATCATACATACTCTTATACCCCCCCTTTTTTTTGTATATGGTCTTATGTTATATATACCATGCCCCTTATTTGGAAACAACACCAATGACGATACTCATAATTTTATATACAAGGGTGTTCATAACTTATAGTTTATCAAACGCAAACTTGAAATGTACTTTAGCACTGACAAGAAAATGATCCCATGACTTCTTTAATGCTTAGCTTTGCACTGGAGATGTATTGTTCTATAACCAACATACCTTAATTGGTTATTGTTGATTGTTAAGTACTAATAGATAAATCAAAAGAGTTTATAAGTGTGTGGGAAAAGCTAGTTCATCCCTCTCTAAGTTGTTCAATTTGTCCAACAATTGGCATTAGATCTTGGCTCCTTGATGTTGAGATTAACCGCTTTAAGAAAGCTATGATTGCACACAAATTGAATATCCCTATGTTTGACAGATTATACTTCAATTCATGAAAATATCAAATGAAAGCTTATTTAGTATTTAATTGGTAGTTATAATATTTGGAAGCGTGTGGAGACTATGTGTGTGTTCCTTTTGAATAGATTAATCATATATGAAATCAAAGAATATGAGGAGAATGAGAATAAAGGTAAGTGATTACTCAAACTTTATCTAAACTAGAACTTGTTAAAGTTATTTCTTTGAAGATTACTTATGAGGTTTCTAGAAAATTGAAAGAAATATATCAAGAAAATGATAAGGTAGATCTTTCTAATTAATTGAATACAAAAAGGCATCACAAAAATCTTAGAATGGAAGATGGTGAAAGATAAAGAGTTATATTCAAAGAGTTGAAAGTGCAATTAATGAAATCAAGAATCAAGGTGGAAACATAACTGATGAAGAATTTATGGAGAATATTTTAATGACATTTATTTGAAGATCATAGTGATAAAGTATCATCTATTGAAGAAGTTTATAATATGAACAAGTTTACCAAGGAGCAATTGTTGGTACATTGATAGTGTTTGAGTTGTGAAAATCTAACAATGATAAAAGTAGATTTAAAACAATTTTCAAAGCAACCAAAGTTGAATAAGAACCCAATGACAAGGTTGAAGAAGAGATGGAAGCTAATCTTTCTAAAAGCCTGGAGAAAGGTATTGACAAGTATAAAGGTATGTTACCTTTGAAATATTTTAGCTATAGTAAATTTGGTCATTTCACTACTAGATGTTCAAAGAGAGGTCTTAGACAAAAGTTTAAAACATTCAATAAAAGGCTTATTGTGTGAATGAAGAGTTCTTTATATGTTAGAAGGAAAAAATAAATGGTTGATTGATAGTTGTTGTTCTCATCATATGATTGCAAACATAAGTAAAATTGTTTCACTTGATAAATATGATTGTGGTATTGTTAGAATTGGTGATGAAAAAAGAACATACATTACTGGGAAAGGATCAATTACTCAAAAGTTGAACTTAAATATTTGATAGAATATTGTAACGATTATAGTTGGATCAAGGTAATGGAAGAAGAGCTAAATGAGTTTGAGGAGTGTCAGGCTTGGGAGCTTGTTCCTAGACTAGTAGGAAAGAATGTGATTGGAACTAAATAGATTTTTTAAAATAAGTTGGATGAGAATGGTGAAATTCTAAGAAATAAAGCTAGACTTGTTTGCAAACGTTATTCTCAAATTGAAGAAATTGACTTTGATGAGACATAAGTTAGGTTTCTTAGGTGTTGACAAGGGTGGGGGGAGGGGGGTAATCAGTACAAGTAAGTAATGTAGAAATTCAATCATTGATCTGTTGAACTAAATAACTAACTTTCAAACCACAAAGCATATAGCTAATGCAAGTAGATAAAAGTAAACAATGTCTAAAACCAAAACATCATCACACATAACACATATATTTTGGTATCGTGGAAACCCTTGTAAGAGCTTAAAAACCATGGTGTAGATGATACCCATAAGCTTAGTATTGCAATCAATGAGTTGCACTATTAGGAGCTATAATAGCCCTTTTTGGGGGTTCGCCCTATTAGGAGTGATATGTATCTTGTTAGAAGTACAAATAAATTCGTAAGGGTCAACCTTGTGAGAGGATTTCAGATACTTTTTTAAGAGCTTATCTAGTTAAGGGATTTATGATAAGAACATGTTAGAGTTCAGTTGATTGAGGGATTTTCCTTTTGCAACTATTAGGAAAAAAACAAGGTTTATGATTTGGATATGACACTACTTTCTTGTCAGAATCAATTCTCTCTATACTCTTTTTGCAATTGTTCTCTACTCTATTGTTATGTGTAACTTGATCACAACCTTCACACTTCACAATTTCAACCTCTTTTTCTTATCACAAACCTTCTTAAGAACAGATCTATTAGACATGACTTTTGCCTCTTAATCATAGCCATTCATTCAACCCTTAAGCTTCCTTCTCAAACACCTTAAGAAATTCTCATACCATGATGTTCCAATACACTTTATCATGATCTTGTCATCCTTCAATGAGATCTTCTCTATCAATTGTTCAAGGTAGTCAAATATTTTTTGACACCTCCAATGCACTGCTTCAAAATTGTGTTATACTTTTCCAACAATCTAGTTAATGTCAACTCATCTTCTCATAACCTCTAATCTCTACTATCACATAACTCAATGAGATTGCACATACTATATTGTTCAATGATCTGAAATCTTTTATTTGTATCCAAGTGTTTTTGCTTTTCTTGACAACTGTGACAATCAACCTTTCTCACAAATCAACCAATTAGGTTGTGGTCTTGACTATTCTAAAGGATAATCCTGCAAATGTTACACATGATCGCATCTCATGAGTCCACTTCTATGTTGACTGCCATCAAATTGATCTCAATGGTATCAACTACTCTACTAGCATCATTGATTATGAAACCTTTTGACCAATCATGTATCGTCTTCATCTTGACTTCACCAATCATGTTACTTAGCTATTCTGACTTAGCTTATATGGAGATGGACACCTCTAATAAAGCTAGTTTTCAGCTTATGTATCATTTGCATGGAAAAATAAGAAGTTTAGAGCTGCAAAGATCATGCAATATTTTTTTTTTTTAATCTCTAAAGCCTTTTGGTCTCAAACCACCCTAATTTGGGTTGGTAGTTTGTTTAAGTTTTTCTTTTAGTTTTTCTTTTAGTTGTTTCACTTGTTTGTCCTTTGTAGTTATATTGTGCTGAATTTTTTATTCTCTATGTGTTAAGCATATTTAACCAAATAACTTACAGGTTTGAAAGTGCAAACCGTACTTATTCTTCTTACCCTAATATATCATAAGGTTGGCATTAGATTATATACTTCCCTTAGGAGCCAGTGACTTCTCAAGAAGTAATTTAATAATCCTTAACTAATCTAACACATTTTGTTAGTTAGAAATTATTGTGTTTATCTTGCAGATCGTTGACTTATAAGGAGATTATTTATGCTAACTTAGTAAGGGACATGTCCCTTTGAGGGACATGCCCTTTAGCAAGGATATGTAGGGAGGTTATCGATACACCTTTGAGTACAGTTTTGAGGAAACACAGTTACAATTCAGTCTGCTCCTCTAAGCATCAATATCCAACGATTACATTGCAGAGATACTCCCATTTAATCAAAGGTTGATTATTCCTTCTCGCATCGGCATTAGAGAAGTTCAGTGTTCAACACACATTACACAATTAGGTATGTTTCTTCAAGCAATATCATACTACTGATCTATTGCAAAAGTATATAATTTTTCGATCAAAAATATAGTTGTCAGCTTCCTCAACATTTAGATTATTAGAAGACCATTCTCAGCAATCAAGGACTGAAATAAATTCTGATTCAAAGGGTACAAAATTTGAATCTTTACACTATGTACAATAGCTAGGATCCTTTCAAAACCCCTACTTTTATTTATCAAGGTATAGCCACTGCACCTCCTGTTGGTGCAAGTGCTTGCAATTAAAAGAAGTTAATCATGGAAATCATGTTGGTTCTGCTTCTCAAGGTAAAAAAAGATGAGTAGTGATCATATAATCTCTTATGCTAATTCTCGCAGCAATATAAAAGAAAAAATTAACATGTTCAATCGAATATAAACTTTATTGTAATTTTTTCTAACAGAACGACATAAAATCTAATACAACATCGAGCTTGATTTTTTAGGACTATGTTTTGCAAGCTTGAGGTTATGTTTGGGGCATATCTTTGGATTGTTCCTATGTTCGCATGAAATTTGGATTGATCATGTTGGAGTTAAAATTCTTTTGGTGGCTACTAGTAACGAATTCTTCATTTCTTGGGAAAACTTTGGAGGTTATATTTGTGAGCTTCGATCTGTGAGAGTTAGCTTATGCAATCTTAGATCTAGATCATTGTATGCCAAGTGGACCTATGGCCAAGGCCGCATAATTTTTTTTTATCTTATAACTTAGTTATATTTGTAAAAATGGGGCCTATTCCCAAGTGTTTATTTAATATAATCTGCCAGGCCGACTTGTGGCTTGAGTGTTTATTTAATGTAATCTACCAAGCCGACTTGTGGCTTGCTAAACTTATAAGTATAAAGTCTTGTGATGTCTAGGTAATAAGTAGTTAAGCATGGAGTAGCTAGGAACATCTTGAAGGACAATAGCTAGGAGGTGGATCTTCGCATATAAGGATTGAGTTGTATTCTTCTTTGTAATGGCCGTCACCAGGAAGGTTTTACAGCCCGATGTGTTGGATGTAAATTTTATAATTCTATTATGAGAATAAGCATTATTTTGGTTTTGAAATTATGTTCTTGTTTGTATTTCGTTGTGTGGTTGTTGGGGGTTAGGTCACCTCCACAAAGAGGTACACCCAACCTTGTATTGCATCAAAATCCCAAAGAAAATCGATCTCTTGACAAGTTGTTACTTTTTGTGTATGAAGAAATTGTGTTATCAAAATGTTTCCCTTCTCTATCTCTATCCATCTTCTATTATATATACAAATAAATTCACTATTATTATTAATAGTGAATTTATTAGTTGTTACTTTTTGTCTATGAAGAAATTGTGTTATCAAAATGTTTCCCTTTTCTATCTCTATCCATCTTCTATTATATATAGATATAAATTCACTATTATTATTATTTTCTCGTGTTAATTGTGTCCCTACATGTACACCAATATTAGAAATTATATGCAACAAGAATTTATTTGTATTATGTCACAGTGGCAAATTAGCGTTCATAGACAACAAAGACAAATTTGTTAATATCTTGAATAGCTAGCTCATAGTATAATTTATGAAGGGGTAGATTGAGAACTTGGGGAAGTTAAATCAAAAACTTCCATAAGAAAATAATTAATTTACTAAAGTTGATTTGGTGGAACAGACTGCCCCATAGACAATGTTTAATCTCATATAGATTAAAAGTGTCTTCTTCTTTCATAATATTACACAATGGCTCAGATTAGTTCCATAGTGAGAATGCCGCAAAAGAATTCTAGCAATGTTGGCGTGTGCAAAATTATTTATACTTTTTTTAACAGCTGATAACTATCAGTATAATTTTTGTCCATTCTTCATCCGATTTCTAACATTGACCCGCAAAAGAATTCTAGCAATGTTAGCGTGGGAAAAATTATTTATATTTTTTAACAGCTGACAACTATCAGTATAATTTTTCTGGGTTCAATTGTGTTGATAAAATTTTAAGGTGTCGTAGAAAGCATCTTAATTTTGGTCATGCTTGAAAGGAAGTGACTTTTTCTATAAGAATACAAGAATTTGGAAATTCTAGTGCCTGATTTCCCCTCCCTCTTTTGTTGGGTACTGAAGCCGTCTTCCAGCTCTCACTTACAATGGTATTCTAAGCTTACCCAATCTTTCACCTATAAACCCAACAGTATATATTTCCCCTCCCATACAAGACAATCCTAAGCCTGACAAGTGGATCAAAGCATCCTGCACATGAGCTATATGTACATCAATGGCCGTGCCATAGGCTCTGCTAGCTATAAAACAATAATATAGAATTCAAATTTCATTTGTTTCAGCTGGCCAATCTCAATACTTGTGCTGATTACTCATCTCTTGAGTTGCTCCAGGAAATGTTTTGACTATGGTTTTTTCCACACTGATGCGACAGATACAATAACAGACGCTAGAAGAGCCCCAACAACATACCATAAAGCTGCAACCTGTAAAATGTGCATTTCAAAGCTGTTGATCATCTGTAGTGCAAGAGGCCCTGCCAGATGTGTCTCCAGTCCTTGTGATTCACCACCCCCATTTCCAAAGCCAGCTACTAGTCCCGCTGCAACAGAAGTTGCTATTGGTATCACTAACATCACCATTTTTCTCCAATCTCCTTCCTTTTCCATATCCATCTTTTCTTCCTCGCCCACAGATGATGTCACGTATCTTTCCCTGGGAAACACTGTAAATACTCTATTGGAATCCGAATTGTTTGTTGGTACACTGTTTTTTTCAGGGGTAACAGGTACCCAATAGTCCCCATCAGTGGCTACATTTGAAGGTTTTGAATGAGATTGTGACTTCCCCATCCGACGCCGTGCAGCAGCTTCACTCAGCTCTTGGCTAATGTGTATTCTTTGGTACTTATTTGGACCACTGGAATTGTTATACTTTTCTGAATCAATAGGAACTGAGAACTGCTGCCTCTGTTCCCAGTTTAGGGGAACAATGGCCCCCTTTGATGCCCGCTGATGGTTGGTATATTCTCTGCCTTGTTCTCCAACAAAGCGGTGCCACCACCATCCTGCATTAGTCCTTATCTGCTCCGCTGCTGCCATCCTTGACTCCCTTTGTGCAGCGGATTCCTACACAAGCAAAATTCTAGTAAGATTACTGGCACACTTTATGAAAGATGTAATTATGAAGTTTCCCCGGCTTCTTTAATTTTTGCCCTTTGTGAGCAATCCAAGGGTTCCACAGACAGATAGTTTAACTCTTAGCAATCCAAGGGTTCCACAGACAGATAGTTTAACTCTTTCAGGTTCATAAGATACAGTTTTCATCATCACTATATAGTAAGTTGATAGCACCCAAACAGCAACAAAATAAATTGATAGCACCCAAACAACAACAAAATAAATTGTTAAAATTTCAATCTAGCATAATATTTTTCGAGTCCCAAAATTAATCTCGAAAGACATTTATGTTAGTGCTGCACTCTGATTTTATCATTCTGAACAAGGCCACAAATAGATTTCATACTAGAACTTCCTTGAGAGCGTCTCTAAAAAATGTTTAGTTGCAATGAAAATATTAATCTTTTTTTCAAGACAGTCTTTGCAATCAAGAAACAGGTTGTGATTCCTGTTATCTCTGTTCCACTAAATTAGCTCCCCAGGAAGAACAAAATTGTTGTTCCAACTTCAATACAGCACGATTCTTATTCTATTGGAGTTATATCGCACATAGAAACAAGATTGAGACTGTCGTAGTTAAAACATCTAACCTATCAATCCATCTGTAATATTCTCCTTTTAGTCTCAAAATCATACTAAAACAGACATTCATGTTAAGACTGCATTCTGATTTTCTCGTTCTGAAAGTAAATTTGAATAAGATAAAAAAACAGAGCATTTTGTTTTGTTGTCATATCAAAGAATCGCCTGAAAATAAATAGTTTTAGATTCACACCAGAAATTGTAAAAATAAGATTCAAATTGACCTTTTTTTTTTTTTTTTAAATTCAGTTTTTAACATAATAAGTCATATTGGGTATTAGTAAAGAGATGTCCTATACTACAAATACTGGGGCATAAGTTCTGAGCAGATGTCTCATGGAGTAGGGCAAATCCTCCTGCTGAATTCGTAGGTAAAATCATTGAGTTTATTCTCTCAGCAGGGTTGGGGTTTCATCTTCTTGAGGTTAGAGATCATCTAAGAGTCATCTGGATCAATCGGATACACATACCTCTGCCGAAGAATAATTCCATATCCCAGCTTTGGACTCTGATATTTCCTAGTAAGTTTGGGCTTAGCATTTAAGTGATAAGAACATGAATATTTTTCAAGAGAAAATTTCTTTGGATTCAACAAAGGACGATTACATTATACAGCTTCGAGGAAGCACAGCATACTCACAGTAAATATAGATTTAAAACTGACAACAAATTAGCTAATTGAACATATTTTAGAGTTCTGTTCTAACAAACTTCCAGAACTAAATTACCACAATTCAGTCATGGCTCAGGCTTCAAATTAATGTCAGCACACAAACACGTGATGTTAGATATGCAGTAATCTCCAACATTAAATTTTAAACATCGCCTCAAAAACAAAAACTTTTTCCTCATGAAAGGATTTTGATGTATAATTTGAATTCAATCTTCTCAGATATATTTTAACTAAGAAACCTGCAGACCAACCTGGAATTTGGAAACTCTCTCCTTATTTCTGAGTTTCTCCAAAAACCTTTCAGCTTCCGCAAACACATTAGTGACTCTTGCCCCGACACTGTTGTTGGCATTCATTCTAACTGCAACGCGAGGCTGCTTGGACATGAGGAATTCCAAAGCCGGCAATTCGGCCCTTTCCACAAATCTGTCATAAATTCTTCATTACTAAAACAAACCTTTTCCATAAGACAAGTAATCCCTAATGTGGAACAGAGTCATGAATAAGAGAAATGGAAAAAAGCTTTTTAGCAAGCAATGAGCATACGAAATGCAATCGACGGGGCATGCTTGTATGGCATCGCTGACGGTGTCCTCTGAATCAGCCCACTGTCCAATGACCCGGGCCCGGCCGTAGCAAGTCTCGATTGCAAAAGTCTTGGGTGCCACCAAAGCGCATTTCAGACAACCCACACACTTTACCTCGTCCACAAATATGGCTCGGTCCTCCTCCGGCGGGCCCATCCACTTTGAATACAGAGGATGCCCTGTATACCCTTCCACCTCCATCCTCTCTGCCCGAACCTGCAATTCAAAACACATTATTCCAATTTTAAATCACATCCTTTTTCACAATCATCAATCAATTTAAAAATCTTTCGTTCTTCTCACAGCAGAAACCTTTTTCGAGCATAGAATTACCCAAACATAAGAAGAAAATCATGGTTCCTAAACAAGGAAGCAATTCATGCTAAATATAGAGCCAAACTGCTAAATAGGCCATCTAAAAAGGCGTATAAAAAAGTCAGGGACGTATAAGAAAGACGACTTCGCAATTCGAACTGACGACCTCCTTTATACTAACCAATGGCTACATTTACTGACGGCAATTTCTCTTTCAACTTTATTACGACTGAAATCAAAATCTGAGCATACCAACCGTTAATCTTCCATTATAACATATGATCTGAAAAAATTGAACACATTTTACTTCCAAACACCGTAAAAATTGAATAACAAAAATTAAATACCTGGTCGTATGCATAGCGAGCGTTGGGATCGGAAAGCACAGAGTAAGCCTGATTGAGCAGAATGGCCATATGGTGACCATCATCACCGGCTACATCCGGGTGACATTTCTTCTGCAACCACCGATAAGCATTTCGAATCTGCTGATACCCAGCCGTGCTTTCGATTCCCAACAATTCATACAAATCATAACCTAATTCCTCCACCCCCACAGAGCTTGCTCTGCAAAATTTAGAGTTTCTCTTCCTTTTGCTCTTTAACTGCACTGTTTTCACTGGAAATTTTTCAGTAGGAACACGGGGAAGAAAATTCGACGGGTTTTTCAATGGCAGACCACTCAAACCGTATGAGATGATCGCCATGGTAGCCGAATTTTCCTCTTGGGGGGGGGGAGTTGGGTTGTGTTTCAAACCCTTGTACGCCCAAAATGGTAGGAATCTTCAGATAATTTAGCAATATTGTGGAGGAGGAAGAATTGTATATCCTTTTGTAGGGAAGATTGGAATTGAAATGAAGAGACGTGGATGTGCGTGCTGTGGGCGGGCACTGCACGTAAAGAGTTGGGGAGATTGCGTGCTTCCAGGCGCAATCGTAGGCAGAAAAAATCGTTTATTTTTCTTCTGTTCCAAAAATATTGGAAAAGCGCCAAAATATCTTCTCATTTCGTGCTGCCTTGGCACGTAACGTATGGTAAGTGTCTTGATTTCGTAGGAGGTGTGAGGGGGACGGCAGCGGCTAAGCAATTACGAGAATAGACATTATTTTTAAGGAGATTTTTTATTTAAAAAATAATTTCTATAAAGTTTTTTTTGGGCATAATATTTATTTTTGTTCTTTATGGGAGTCACACGGCCAGACTTGATTTTTATTGGTTTCTAAAGAACCTTTCAACTTCACCGATAGACTAGGGCTCTTTGACAGTGTAGCATATATTTATATTCAAAAGTTAAATATATTCTTGTTATAAATGGTAAACTCAAATAAACATAAAGAAACCAATAATTAGAGGACTTTTGTTGATTGTGGGGGAGCTCTTTATGGCAGGTATAAGGTCATGAGATCCATATTCCTTTAAGTCCAATTGGTATTAGTGGGCATCTTGTGCCAACATACCACTTACATACGCCTCGTGGCCACCGTTCTCACTGCCGGTCCTCAGGCCACCACTCGCACACGCCACACTCCCAAGCTTCTCACCACTGCTCGCCCAGTGGTGGTGATGGCGGATGGAGGTGTCGCTCTGCTTCCCCACCCCGCGATGGTTCTGGTTGGTCCCTGGCTCCTCCTCCTAGGCCTCGGCGGGCGCAATCTAGGAAATTTCCTCGCTTGGCTTTGGTGATTTCTCCTCCGCAGCTAGAGGTTAAGGATGCAGACGCTGCCCCTAATCCTGCTACTATTGATGATGGCTGGAATGTTTCCAGTCCGTCCCACAATCCCACTGATACGTGGGGATTTCTTGTTAAAGATGATCCTCCTCCCTCAGCTGGCACTGCCTTGGCAGCCTCAGGTTTCTGGCTAAGGCCGTGTTTTTAAGTCCGGCTTCGGCCATGTGAACTCTTTCGCGGGGTGATCTTGTATCCCCCGGCCCCTTTTTTGTGAATTGTATTCTTAGTATATTTTATTAATAGAAAAGGAATATTCATCAAAAACAAAGTTTGAAAGGTGTATTATACTCTATGGTGGGAACTCTTCAATTCTTGTAGTTTACCAAAGTATATAGCAAGAATTAGAAGGTTGATTAAAATTGTTATTTCGTCAATTGAAACATTGTTTAATTTTCTGATTGCATAACTTGTTATTTTATTTGGTAGAATTAAAGCATGATCTAGAAATCTTCTTTGGTAAGCCTTAAAGTTATAAAAAGATTTTAAAAAAGAAAAAAGATGATGCAAAGCGAAACCTTTGGAAACTTCTTGTGGGTTTGAGCACTCTAAGAAGTTTCAACAATGGACTCTTACACATTAATTAAATAAAACTTATGAGCTTTGGAACAACATCAAAATTAATCAAAGATTCGCTTGAAATTCCTTTTATGAGAGTGAAGATGAATGAGCTATAAATACTTTCTCCAAATATTTTCTCATTTATTCTTGTTTATCACTATATTCACACATGGCGGATTACTTGCACCCCAATAGTTCTCATATCGCCATTTTCACCTTTTATCACTATTTTCGTGTGGGGTCCATGTTTTTCATTGATTGAAGGCTATCCTTTGCAATCATTAATATCCCCTCTTTGCATTCATATCATGTGAGACACCTAGTTTATGCTTATAAACATTGCCTTACATTTTAGGCTTCGAGTGCACCTCCTTTATTGGAATATTGATGGATGTGAAGGAATTCAAGCAAACTGTCGATGTCAAGAAATGTCAACCCTTACATATATATTGCCCATAGTACATGCGATTGACTAGACACATAGTATTTGTAGTTTATCATGTAGCTTAGCACTTGGTTAATGGTTATTGTATCTTGGGAAAATGATGAAATCATAGAATATTATCTTCATTGCTTTGAGTACTATAACATTCTGTTCTCCCGGGTCTAAATTAACAAATACCATACTCAAAGAAATACAGTTTCTACTTCATTTCATAGGAAGACAATTATGTCATTCATGTTCATGTGAATAAGGTTTATTGTTAAAATCAATTAGACATAATTTCTTAACTAAAACTTGAAATACCATCAAATGAAATTACTACAGAAATTGAAAACTTCATACTTTAGAAAACTGAGATCGAAATCAAACTAGGGATGCTTTTGCAACCACCGAGGTTACTCCACAAATACACTATAACAATTTCATATGATGACTATCATCTACAAACTGCTATTTTAAAATCAAATGATAATTTTAATTAAATACCACTATATTTTAAATT
The DNA here is from genome assembly GCA_028749045.1 of Cupressus sempervirens. Classification (NCBI taxonomy): domain Eukaryota; kingdom Viridiplantae; phylum Streptophyta; class Pinopsida; order Cupressales; family Cupressaceae; genus Cupressus; species Cupressus sempervirens. Next base: position 639,900,060 of record CM053788.1, read on the forward strand.
AGGGCATCACATACCACTGTATCAGTTAGGCATCATTTACCTTTGGTTAATTTAGGGTTTTTGATACTGCTATCTCACTTAAGGCTTTCGCTAACAAGGATTCAACTAGAGTTTCTGATACCACAAATTCAATTAGGGCTTCTGATACCACTGATTCAAATAGGGCTTCCAATACCACAGATTCAATTAGGATTTTTGATACCACTGTATCATTTAGGGTTCCAGTCATCTCTCAAATCAATTAGGGCTTTAGATTTCTTTTCCTCTTATTACTTAACTGTGACAATATCTCAAGATTAGAAATATGCTTATATTTGATATTCATATAAATGAAAAATAATCGATGATTCTATCTCTTATATCTAGGTGTAAAATAACAACAACAATGAAATAACTCAATTTAATCTTACCTCCTCATAAATAAAGGTGATATTACCTATTTTTTGTTAAACAATTGATGGTATAACTATCTCTGTCTGACTCACGGCTAACATCTTGAGGAGAGGTGAAACATTGTTATGGGTTTAACCACCCAACCTCGGACCACAACTTTATACCCAAACAATCTCTAAGGAGAAAGGCCCTCCCTACCGGAAATAGACAAGGGACATCTTGTCATCCACTGGGCTTCCTGGTAATAAACTCACCATACAACTTGGTAGTAGGAGATCACAATAACAAGAATATGCTTGAACTATCAATTAATTAATATTAAATGATAAATATTGAAATGCCATATCTGATACTGATTCATTTTATTGGTGATTCCTTTCTCACACCTCATCACCCTTCTTCTCAGCTACACAACCGGGTGAGTCCCAGGTATTTGGAATTCTCAGAGCTGACAACTCTATCAATAATTCAACAAGATTTCATACAACCATCATTCAAATTCTATGATTATGTTCTTTAAAGATCTCAAAATTGACAACATTCTGGACAACATTCTTCATGAGTGGTACATGCATGAGCTAATGCTTTGTTTATTTTATTATTTATTTAATTCTGATATCTTCTGTGTTTTGCAGATATCTCTAGACCTCCTCACTGTATTCAGGCCATCAAGTCAGTGATTCCTTGGTGCTTTCAGATTATTATTCACAAGATGCGTTACACCTTCTTCACCACATATTGGCATCTTAGCCTGGTGAAATCCTTGGTGTTCTAGTTTTAATATTTTCTCTCAAACAAATATAAATATATATATCAGGATTGATTCCATTTGGAAAGACAACATTTATGCAAATGAATTTCAGAGTACTTCTATTGAGTCATCTCACATATACAATTATAAAATGGATGAGAAAGTTGGTAGACTTACATGCTTAAACAATATCATTTTGTCACAAGAATATTTGGCAGATTGTTATGGCAATATCATATTATTACAAGGAAAAAGTTAGACATAGAAAAGGGAAAAATGACATCTTAATGCTTAAATCAATACAAAGGAAAATCATCAGTCTTTATTTATCAGTGTTATATTATTTCAATAGGAAAAGACAGATTTTAAAAGAGATACGGTAGCCTTATTGCTTAAGTCAAGGACATAGCATTCTATGCTATTACTAAAGAAATCGATAAACATCAATGACAGCTAAAGGTATACACCTATATTCAATATTAAATAGGAAGAAGAAGTGAAAATGGATTTACATATTTTATAAAAATCCTTACATGACTCTGCCCGATTTTTTGTATAAGCCTTGTGTACTAGTTGAACCCACCAACTTAAACTGAGACCTATGGAAAATAAACTCAGTCGGATAACACAGTATGTATATATGGGTTGTCTCTGCAAATCGAGAGGATGCTAACAAGGTGTTTGATTTCTTAATGAAGGCCGAAAGAAGAAAAGAATGCTGAGAGATGATTAAGAGTTCCATAATATAGAATGAGCCAGACCTTACAGCTACGTGACTCTGCCCGATTTTCTATATAAGCCTTGTGTACTGGCTAAACCCACCAACTTAAACTAAGACCCGTGGCAAATAAACTCAGTCGGATAGCACAATATATATATATGGATTGTCTCCGTAAATCAAGAGGATGCTAACAGGGTGTTTGATTGCTTAAAGAACTTGAAAGCCGAGAGAAGGAAAGAAGAGAATTATAATTATAATTCAAATGCTATTAAATTATGAACATTATTATAATATTATAGGTACATATAAACATCATTTTATTAAATTATTAAATTATAATGGTTCCGAATCATTTTATATTATATGCACGTATATGAAAGATAAATTAAAATCCTTTAAGATACATTTAATATTTAAACTCAATTAATTTAATATAATTATTAAAGAACTCATGTGAGTCTCGTTGATGTATTCTATTTCAAATCGCTAGGTCCTTTACCCGTCTTCCCAGTGATGATGATGCCTTGCCTAATTCTTTTTCAACAATGCTTCCTTCCCTTCGACATGCTTCCTGCAAGGAATTTCTCAGTAATTAAATTATTTAATCATGAATAATCATAGCAATTAACTTTTCATCTTGATTCCATGAATTCACGATTAACGATCAACTAACATGTCATCTTCACTTGAAATCATAATGACCAACTATCTTACCATTTCACCATATTACATCAAATTAAACTGCCAACTGACTTCATGTGAACCTCAACGGTTATATTTCAAGCTAGGTCAAAAATTGGGATGCAACAAGTACTAATTCTCCCATTGACAAAAGATAATTGGTTATGGTAGATTCAGACTACATATGATATGTTATCAAAGGCATTGGTTATATTGTTGATTTAATCATATAGACAGCTTATAACTCTTGATGTTTGTACTAGAGTAACTTTTGTTGGCTACTAATGATATCGCCAAGATACTCCAGTGATGCCCTGATCCCCATGTGCCTACAATGACCCATTACTAGCTATTTAACAACATATACATTTTATTTCCTAAGAGTAGACATAGCATTGCTTGATCTTTTTCAACTAAATGGTCATGTGCATATATATCCTTTTTCTGGACTGCACTCAAGATTACATGGACTCAAACATGAGCATTGCTCCACAAAGTCTTCTTCAACATGTAAGTATGTAGTCTCGTATTTTTAGTGGTCTTTATTTCTACATTTGCAACCTTGCTCTGATACCATGTTGGTTTTCAGGGATCACTGTAAATATACCAAGCACTTCCTTTACGATATGTATTTTCCAACTATAATTTCCCTTATATTTATAAGAGAGTGAGAGAATAGACATGTCCCTTCTGTTCATTATCATAATTAATCTCTTATAGGTAGTGTAATATATTACACTACCTATAAGAGATTAATTATGATAATGAACAGAAGGGACATGTCTATTCTCTCACTCTTATGTATGTATGTATGTATGTATATGTTCGAGTAAAGCTACAAAATATCAAAAAGATCACACTTCAAAATATTTGACAAAAGATTCTTTGCTCAAATAGCTCAATTTTGCTCTTAGCTCTTCATCATGTATTGTGAACAATAGAAATTAAAAACCCCAATATATGCAATAAAGTTGTCTTTTTGAAACACTAGGGTGTATTAATTGCATTGTACTCCATATTTTTACTTCTTCAATGAACTCGGTTAACATTGGATGTCTAGGTACTTCATACTTCCATCACAGCTCAGTTAACACAGTAAACTAGTCTCACACTTAAGTAAAATGTTACCTTACCTCTGGTACTACTAGCTTGGTTTACTTTATCACCTAGTTACTGACATACTCAGTAAAGCTAACTCATTGCAATATTTCTAGACTTCATATATTGTCTGTGTGCATCCAATATCATGCAGATATGGACTTTCTTCCATTACATTCTATGAACTAGCTAGTCTAAGATAAAACTTTTAGACATACAATTCCTTGTCTTCTCATAAGGATTAGTTGGAGTCGATGGTTACACCTAATCCATTGGATGAAGTGTCCCCATTAGTTGCACTTGATGTCTCATTTTCTTATGACTTCTTTCTCCATGTCTTATTCATCTGTTCATGAATTTCATTCACTTTTGTTGTACCTTTACTTTTGGGTCTTCTCCTTTTGGTATTGATAGTCGACCTCTAGAGTTTCTTCTTAAACAACTAATGCTATGACAATGATAACATGGTGTGCTATAATTTCTCTAGTTATCATATCTTCCTCCAAAATTTAACCTCATGCAACTAGAATCTATATGACCATACTTTCCATATGCAATACATGAATACCATGTGTTATAATCCCAATTGATTATATTACCTTTCTTTCTTGGTTTCCAGTTGGTCTTCATCGATGATCTATATTCTTTTGATTTATGTCCAAACTTATTGCAAGTGTAGCAGTAACCATTGAATGCATACTTCTTAGGTGATTGGCTAAACTAGGATCTACACTCGGATGCTTGATATCCATACTTATAAAAATGATAGAAATAACCATCAAATTGTGAGTAATATTATTCCTATCATTTTTACTCCTACATGCATTTGTTGTGTATTTAGGATTTCCATAGTAATAGCATATTGGTTTCTTTTGCTTTGGATTAGTGTACGCATTCCTTTGCTCGGCTTACTTTGATGATTCACCCTTCTTGGTTGTAGAGTACTCGGTATAGCCTAGTCCAAATGTGTCTCTTAGTCACATCTGTCCTCTAAGTTGTTCATTGAGTAGATTAATACTTTCTTGTGATCTGTGTATTCTCTCAATTTGTTCTTTCTTAAACTTTTGTTCATTCTTCAATCTTCTATTTTCAGTCCTTAACAATTTCTTCTATCTTTCTATCAATTTCATGAGTTTCTCTCAATAGTTGATTTTTCATATCAAAGTGAATTTGTGTCAATTGAGATCTCTTCATCTTTTGCATCCAGTCTTGCAACAATTTTTCACTTGTCCTCTTCCATCATTTATTTGTCATGTTCATTTTTCTCTTGTGTTCCATCACTTCACAAATCCTTGTAGACTACACTTCTTTTTCCCTTTTTAGTGACTTGACTTGTTTGATAAGACTATGGTTTTTCTCCAGTAGATCTTCTATAGCAACATCAAATTCATTAGACATGTTTCCATCATATAGCTCTTCAATAACTTGTTCCTAATATGTTGTCGCATTGGTTTGTGGGGCAATTTCTTTTCTCTTATTCAAGGACTACTTCATATTGTTCTTTAGTTCATTCATTCGATTCATGGTCATCCTCAACTCTAGTATCTGGTTCTCAATAGTCCTATCCAACCTATACTTTTAAATAATTCTAATCTTTTACTCTCGGGCTACAAAACCTTCAATAAGAGAACTAGGCTTTAATACTAATTGTTGGAATACTAAGGATAGATAGGATGCTAAGAGAGAGGGGGTGAATCAGCGTCCTCTAAAACTTTACGCTCTCAAACAAATTTAGTCCTTACCACTTTACTTATTGTAGCTTGGTAATAACTATTATTTCAATACATTACTTTGTAAATGAAACTAACATAACTTGTTCAACATTCACAATGTAAAATATATAAGCTCATGAAACATAACACAAATATTTGGTATTGCAAAACCCTTAGTAACAGAGGAAAATGTGGTGGGGATGGTACCCATAAATCCATTACTATTGTAGTAAGGGATTGCCTTGTTAAGGCTATAATGTTAGTCACTTCTAATGACATACTCGGTTGGGAGTTTACAATAAGACCTATATAGATCTACCTTATTCAAGGATTTTATAACACTCTTTGAGTGTGTCCTCAATTAAGAACTTACATATAAGATTGTCAGGTCCACATGTTAAGGATTTAGGAAACTACTACAGTGATTAAACAACAGTAGTAATGACTTTTACAATAGAAACTTACTTTTCTTGCTTAGATCCCTCTTGTGCTCTGTAATTATCATATTTCTGTAATAGATCTACGATTTGTTCCAACTCAATCTATGTCTCTGATCTCTCTGACTTGAGCTTAATCTCTTCTCCTCACTTCAATACTTTCTTTAATAATACTTCTCCATCAAAACTAAGACAATCAACAACATTAAACTATCCTCACCTATGCCTTTTATAGTTTTCTTTTGCTCTTTTTCAACTTGACCTAATTAAGGTTTTGAAACTTTCTAGAAATATCCTCTAATTGTGATCAAGGGTTATTAAATCATCCATCATTACCTTTCTTTGCATCTTTATTTCCATTCATTTGTTTTGCCTTGAAATCAACAACAATCAATTCACATTCTTCAAGAAAATATTTTCAAATCTTTACATCGATTCATGTAAACTATTTTCCATGCTCGGTAGAATTGCATTGCATTAGAATCTATGCCAATTAAAATTTTGATGTCATCTCTATGTCACTTAATAATTAGATTATTCTTCCTTGCTGACAAATAGTAAACATTTGCTCAGCATCCTCTGTGTAGCTCAGTAGACTCTATGGTCGGGGTACACTAATTTCTCCTCAGCTCAATAAAAAGAGAATTGATTGGTCAATACTAGAGCTTGGGTATACTCAACAACATTTTCATATCATTTTCTCCATAGCTTGGGCAATAACATAGCTTGGTTTCTATACACAGTTTGACACTAATAGGAAATTTGATTCCTTGTAGAAATAACAATATTAACTAAGGAAACCCTTTATTAAAGGGAAAATCCTAGTGGGGATGGTACCCACAAAATGGCATACTGATATAAAATTTCCTTGTAAAAGGGTAGAGCCTTTTAGATTCAATGAAATATGTTTAGTTCATGAGTCCTTATTAGGAGTCTTTGAATCCTTATTAGGATGTAGTGATTCTACTCAAATCTGATCCCAAAATGTTGATAAAGGTTCAAGAAAACACTTTGCATACAAGGGTCATTTGACTGATATAACATTTCAGTTTTCTCTTATGGCTCTTTCCTTCACTTAGCATCAATAAGAATGCTTGCAAGAAGACTCTGAATTGACTAAAGAATGACCTAACATGAATGTGCAACTTATTTTGACAATATTCAATGCATATATGTGACTAAAACAACTTGCAATATTCAGCTATAGCAACTAGTAATTTTGACAAACACTTAGGATGCAACCTGTGATGGTGTTAATGCACTTAAAGCCAAGTGGAATTAATACAAACACTTGGTTTGAAGAATTATAACATTATTTATGCCAAAAAGAGAACCTACAACCAATTGACATTTTGTCAAACAATTAGCATGCAAACTAATAAGTTGATCATGAATGATAAATAAATATTCAATTACACTATATTAGACCAGAAAATTATGTCTCCTTTATTGCACATAAAATGTTAACTACAATGCTAGCATGAAATGGCCAAGACTCTTGGCTTACATCTGCAAGAATAATGCTTAAATCTGTTACAACTTTCACCTATAGCCTTACCTTCTAATATGCATCTAAATGATAAGAACAATGCATGTAATATCCAAAGGAACTTGATTGTAGATGGCTGTAATAATTTTTTCCAATGTTGTCTTTCTGCTTTGCTTTTTCTGATCTTCTTTTTCACTTGCTTTTCTCAGATCTATTTTTTCGCTTTGCTTTTTCGAACTGCTTTTTCGGATTTGCTTTTTCGGACTGCTTTTTTCAAATCTTCTTTTTCAGACTGCTTTTTCGAATCTGCTTTTTTAGACTGCTTCCAAAAACTCAAACCCTCAAGTAGTTTGAGTATACAAATTAAGCTCAACTTGAAATGGTTGAATACCACTTCCAAAGTGCAACCCTTCAAAAGATCTTTCACTTCCTCAGTTAAGCGATCTACTAGGAGGTATTGTTCCCAAAGACCAATAGATTATTTGAAACCTTTTGCTTCACAATAGACCATGTGATTGTATTCACAATCTGATGTCAAGAGGAATGATAAAAACTAGATGAGAATGAAGCCCAGGATGCCCATTTATTTATTTTCTCCACTTTCTCTGAAAACTTCTAGAACATTATTTTATTTTATCTATTAAGTGACTTTATAAAATATTTTTATAATTCAAGTCACTTTATTAAATTAATTAAATATAAAGTTATCTTTTTAATATTTATTTATTTGATAACTTTATAAATAATTAACTTAATACCATTTATTTATTTAATTAAAATAATTAATTAGTCATCCTCATAAAATATTCATTATTTTGGACAACTTAATTAATTAAATTAATTAAATCAAATTACCGCCAAAACGGGGACATTATAGTCCGCCCCTCCTGAAATTGCTTGACCTCAAGCAATTCACCACCTGGATCCCACAAGAAGAACTACATAATGTCCCTATCATCGCAAAACAACTCTGGCAACATTTGCTCAATCCATCTATCATTTTGTCATACCAACTCAATACCACCAATGCATTCCACTAGCCTAAGCGGAATGTACAACCCAACACTGCAACAATGGTGAACATTCTCGAATGAAACTGTACCTAGTATGGAGAATCCACATACTATACAACTCCTGCAGTCAACACAACTTTGTAGATCACCGGCCACTGTCTCATAACCATAACTCCCATGCATCGCTGATGGCGAATAGTCATCACATGATAGATAGCAAGAACTAGAAGCCAAACCAAATCTGATGGCCATCAAGTCCTCAACACTTGGATCCAATGCAAACTGATGAACATACCCTGCAGTATAATGTTCCTTAAAAGAACCAACCTCAGTCGTCAGCTTGCCATACACAGGTGATGCAACCCATTGCAACTGATCACTAACCAAGCTAGAACTAACTACTACTTCCGAAGATATTGCCAAGGGAGTAGTGTCACTAATAGGAACCATGCCAACTGTCGGCTCACCAACATCACACATGATCTCTGATACAACATCACTAGTCTCCTTGCCATCCGTAGTAGAGACCACCACCAAGTCAAACATATCACCATGCTCAACTATAGTGCCCAACTCAACTGAACCTGCCTCTAATGGAAACGAACCAGACATGCCAATACTGGTATCGAGGACAGATATATCCTCATCTCCACTGCCTCTATCAACCTTGACCATGGACATCTTTGGATCACCAGACACTGCGGTTTTTGACTGTACAAAATCTGGTAAAGACTGAAGTCGCTCTAAGTCCATGATCACCTCAACGAAATAAAAATGTGACTCCTTGAAAGCCAACTATGTACTCTCAAGGAACTCAAAAGTCACCTCGAGTTGTTGAGTAATCTCACTCACCTCATCTTCCTTGACCAATAATGTGTCATATGTTGTACTGCCCCACTCCATAAGATAATCTTTGTCGGCTACCAACTACATATAATTTTGTCTCAAAATCCGGATAGCCTCCCATTAAGAGTGGATCTCTATCAAGGAAAGATAATTGCCTCCCTGCTCATCACTAGTAGGAGAACCCCATCCATAAACTGCTAACAACTGACGAGCAACATCGAAATGCTCGCAAGCGATAGCAATGTCTCGCTCACTAACTCTCAGTTGACTAGACACATGATTGTGTTGGCTGGTCAAACTTCTATACTCTACCCCTGGTACATTGTCCAAAGGAGTAACCTCAGAATAGCTATCATCTGGAATACTGCCATCCAAATTTTGCAGTCCAATTGCCGAACTCGTATCATCAAACGGAGTGACTAAAGCATCAACATAAACCTTTGTATCAAAAGAACCCACTGAAGAGGCTAAGTCCTCAACACTGTTAACAACATCCTCCTCGGTGTCATCTATAATAATAAAATCTTGGGACTCTTCTGTAAACTCTGTCATATCTGAGGGATCATCAACCCATTCCAACAAGAATGGCCGACTGGATACATAAACAATGCCCAGCATAGGTGTATAAAAACTAATTCTAGCATCAGAAAAGCTGCTAGCATGGATGAGAACTATACCTTGTAAACTACTAATCAAGTCCATGATAGTGCAACAGATACTACTACCAAAGAATGATAGATATCTCCGATCAAAAAAATCCCAAGTACTGAAATAAGGATTCCAATATCTAATCCACGAACGGAAATCAACTGGCAACTCAAGTAAACTCCTCACCTGAGTAATGTGAACAATACCAACTGACTTCACGCACCTGTTTACTGTACCTACTACAATGTCTGAATCCGGAGTGTCAATGCTAAACATACTCATATCATCATCAACATGTGACCCGACTATAAAAGAAAATTGAGTCCCTGACATATGCACTAACTCCTAAACTGAACTGAACTCACCTCTAGAAAAAGTTCGTCCACATGTCTCTCAGAATCCTGGAGAGCCGACTGAGTATACATCGAAGAATTTTGAGTATCCTCCAACTCATGAGAAAATCGGTCGACCTCCTCTTCCATCTTCTTCAATGCATCTAAATAGATCCCACAAGATTAAGGAGATGATCGCGATCTGAAAGTAGGTGTATGTAACTTACCTTCATTGCTTCCATGCCTTCCTTGATCTGTTGTAAGTCATCACAAGAAGAACCTGTTGTGACTCCTTTCTATCTCTCCTACAATTGAATCATCCAAATGTGATTCTCGATCAATCTATGCATCCTTTCATGATGAGATAAAGTCGCGATAATATATTTTTTCTTCGTCTTCAGCTGGCTTGGCAAAACACATGAAGAACTACTAGCCTCTATCTCATGCGAAGAAGCATCCAACTGTGCCTAATACTCATTTTTTGCAAAGTCCTGAATGCTCACTTTCTGATCAATCGTACTATCCTCAAACATGACAGTATCCTCAATTATCATAACTTCATCTAGCCCAACTGTACTGGAATCACTATCTATGTCAATCACACAGTCTAGTGTACCTGTAATATCACCTTCTGATGCAATTGGCTCAACCTACACAACATCTGTAACCACTTTTGCCTGTGAAGATGATGCAGATGAACCATTACCTGAAGATGTGCTAATGTCTCCCTGTATCGAATCAGCATGTCTGTTAAACTCCTCGTACAAGTTTATGCATGTCATAGGAAAAGTACTTCGATCCTTAGGCCTATCAATTAGGCTCTTTAACCATGTACATGTCATAGGTGACACGTTCCTCTTTTTTGTCCAAACCCACCATAAATCTTTTGACAAAAGTTTAGAAATTTCACCCTCCTCCTCAAACAAGATTGTGGACATGATGGAGTGCATCGATGCCAATATGTTGCTGGGATGAAACTCATCCATAATATTCCAAAATGTGTTAAACATCTTGTGAATATCACCGATACAACCTATTGCCAGCATAATGTTTTCAAATCTACACCTTGCAAATACTTCAAGTAATCTTGCCCTTTTTGTGAAATAAGGGTCTCGGATGTTGTCAAACTTTTCGAAGCTTTTTACCATAGCGTGAAGTATCTCTCTCATAATCTAATCATCATAAGAATTAAGGCCAGCTATTATCCTCATGATTTCACTAATGCAAGAGAGAGTTTCAAGTCTTATCACCTCATCATGATGTCTCAACAAGCGGGGCTTAAGGCTGGACATAAAGCTGTTTGCATAGCATTGGGTTTTCACTGATCAATCTTGCCTAAATAATTTTCCAACTCCTCCAAAGTTTTTAGAAGGTCCTCTGTTCACCGAAATGGGCAATCTAATTTCTTTGCATTGTGCATTCTTTCTTCCAAATCCCTGTCTCTTGTTAACGTCATACTGATAATTGAATTCATTCTAAAATAACCCAATCAAGCTGGTAGGAAATCGCTCTGATACCACTATAGTGACCTTGCTCAAATCTGATCCCAAAATGATGATTAAGGTTCAAGAAAACACTTTGCATACAAGGGTCATATGACTGATATAAAATTTCAGTTTGTTTTTATGGCTCTTTCCTTCACTTAGCATCAATAAGAATGCTTGCAAGAAGACTCCGAATTGACTAAACAATGACCTAACATGAATGTGCAACTTATTTTGACAATATTCAATGCATATATGTGACTGAAACTACTTCCAATATGCAGCTACAGCAACTAGTAATTTTGACAAACACTTAGGATGCAACCTCTGATGGCGTTAATGCACTTATAGCCCAGTGGCATTAATACAAACACTTGGTTTGTAGAATTATAACATTATTTATGCCAAAAAGAGAACCTACAGCCAATTGACATTTTGTCAAACAATTGGCATGCAAACTAATAAGTTGATCGTGAATGATAAATACATATTCAATTACACTATATCAGACCAGCAAATTATGTCTCCTTTATTGCACATAAAATGTTAACTACAATGCTAGTATGAAATGGCCAAGACTCTTGGCTTACATCCCCAAGAATAATGTTTAAATCTGTTACAACTTTCACCTATAGCCTTACCTTCTAATATGCATCTAAATGATAAGAACAATGCATGTAATATCCAAAGGAACCTGATTGTAGATGGATGTAATAATTTTCTCCAATGTTGCCTTTTTGCTTTGCTTTTTCTAATCTTCTTTTTCACTTTCTTTTTTTGGATCTTCTTTTTTGCTTTGCTTTTTCGGATCTGCTTTTTCGAACTGCTTTTTTCGGATCTACTTTTTCGGACTTCTTTTTTGGATCTTCTTTTTCAGACTACTTCCAAAAACTCAAACCCTTAGGCAGTCAGAGTATACAAATTAAGCTCAACTTGAAATGGTTGAATACCACTTCCAAAGTGCAACCCTTTAGAAGGTCTTTCACTTCCTTAGTTATGCGATCTACTGGGAGGTATCGTTCCCAAAGACCAATAGACTATCTGAAACCCTTTGCTTCACAATAGACCAATAGACCAAAGAGTAATCTCTCTTTCAAATGATGCTTTTCATGTACATATCTCTCCCCCATTGACATCAATGACAAAGGTATCATTATGTCAATTCTCAAATTTCAATCATTTCCAAAATAATTTGTTCAAGCTCCAATGTCAAAAGACACTATTGAATACCAATACCAAGAGTCCTCAATGACTCAACTCAAACACATACACTCCCCCATAGGAGAAGTATCAAGAATCGCATCTAGATAGAAGAAATAATGCTCTACTACCAGCTGGACTAGTTTAATCTCTGCATCAATTACTCAAAAGTAGGTTGGGGCATAACCCTAATCATACCTCTCGAATACTCAAATATTTCCTTAGCCAAAGGTTTTGTGAATATATATGTTATCTTCTCCTTTGTGCTAACATATTCCAATCTAATTTCATTTTCGACAATTTTCTCTCTCAAAAATTGATACTTAATAAATATATGCTTCGTTGTTGAATATAATGTTGAATTATTTAACATACTTGCAATACTTGTGTTATCACAATGTATGATAATAGGGTCAATGAACTCTATCCCAATGTATTTCAACATCTACTTCATCTGAATAATCAAATAACAATTATTTTCTACTGCTACATACTTTACTTTTGTTGTACTTTGTAAAATGCAATCATGTTTCTTGCCTAGTGAAGAAACCAATCTTCCTCTCAAGAAGAATACTCCACCACCAGTGATCTTTCTGTCATCTACACTTCCTATCCAATCATCGTCAGTGTATGCACATAAAGTGAAATTATGTGTTCTTTCATACCATAACCCATAATAGGGTGTGCCTTTCAAATGTCTAAAAATTCTTTTTATTGCTGGATAATGTGTCTCTTAAGGATCTTCTTGAAATCTTCCAACAGTTCCAATTGCATTATCTATATTTGGTCTAACATGCGTCGACTACTACAATCTACCAATCATATATCTTTACTTTTTCTATTCAATAGTAGAGGATTCTTCTTTGCTACATAACTTACATTCAATTACCATAAGTGTTCTAACATGTTTACAAATTTAAAATCCAAATATTTTTAACAAATATTTAAGATACTTCATTTGTGATATAAAAATGTTGTCTTTGTTCTATACAATATGTAATCCCAAGAAGTATTTCATCTCTCCAATCATACTCATCTGAAATTATTTCTTCATTTCTTGTGAAAATGCTTCACTTGCTTTATCATTACCTCCAAAAATAATGTCATCCACAAATACTACAACAATCACTAAGCCTTAATCATTATTTCTTAGATACAAGTTACTATCAATATTACCTTTCACAAATCCAAAATTTGTCAAATGATTATCCAATCTTGCATATCGGGCTTTGGGTGCTTGTTTTAATGCATATATATGTCTTTTCTAATCTGAAAACCATATCCTCTTTATCTATCAAAGTAAAACCATTATGTTGTTTAATTTATACCTCTTCCTCAATTTCTCCATTTAGAAAAGATGATTTGACATCCATTGGATAAACTTCAAGGTTCTTGTTAGCTACACATGCCAAGATAAATTCTCATTGCCTCTAATCTAGCAACAATTGCAATAATTTCTTCAAAATAAATTCCTTCTTGCTATAAATAGCCTTTGCATACCATTTCTTTTTTTTCTCTCACAACTTCACCTTCTCATTCATATTATTTGTTAATACCCATTTACTTCGAATAATATTCATGACTTTAGGTCTACGAACCAATTCCCAAGTCTTGTTCCTTTCAATATTATCTAATTCCTCTTTCATAGCTTTTATCTAATAATCATCTTTACAAGCCTTATCAACATTGTTAGGTTCAACCTGAGATATTAAACATAGTTCCTCATGTACCTTGTTCCTTTTGTAACTCATTTGTTCTCACTCCCAATGATATGTTTAGCAAGGTGATTCTTTACCACATTTTTGTTAGGTGTCATTTGTTCAAGTTTGATTTATGCTCTTGGTTATTCTCTTTGTAATTCAGTCTACAAATCAGAATTATCATTGTCAACAATAGTTTTTGATCTATAATTAAAACATATATATAATTTTCTTTGCAATGAATATCCAAGAAACAATCATGCATCGCTTCTAAAATCAAACTTTCCAATATCATCATCTTTCTTAATATAGTGTTTCCTTCCAAATAATCTAAAGTACTTTACAGTAGGTGCATGTCCAAGCCAAATTTCATAAGGTGTTTTACCAATGCCTTGTATGATTTGCACTTTGTTCATGGTATATATTGTTGTATTTACTATTTCTCTCCAAAAGATATGTAATACATTATTTTCTAACATCATTGCTCTTGTTGCTTTAGTCATTGATATCTTTCTCCTTTTTTTTATCACATTCTTCTCTAGTGTCATAGGGGCTAAAAGTTGTCTCTTTATACCATTATCTTTACAATAAATTATCCTCCTCCAATAAATCTCAAACTTTAATCTTCAAACTAGATTCATTCTCAACTCTCCTCTTAAATGTCTTGAATTACTCAAAAGCTTCTATTTTTCTCTAAGAAATGCAACCCATATCATTCTAGCGAAATCAACAATAAGTATCATAAAATACCATTCACCATAGAGTGTTCTAGTCTTTGTAGGACCACTCAACTCTATGTACATTCTCCAACTTTTTCAAAATATTAAAAATTTTGCTTGAAAAAAAAATTTCTTCTATCTTTCCATCAAACATACTTTGCACATCATGTTAGTAGGTGTTACAATCTTAGGCAAGTCTCTAATTACAAATGTAGTGCTAACCTTCACAATGCTATCAAAGTTAACATGACAAAACCTCTTATTCCATAACCAAATGTTATCCACCTTAGCAACTAAACATGTCATTTCAGTAAGATTCAACATAAATGCATTGCCTCTTGTTCTTGCATCGATACAAATCAATGTGTCATTCTTATCCTTGATAATACAAGTGTTAAATTGTGGTGACTAATTAGAAAAGTATTGTACATACTTCATAAATTCTCTGGAAAAAAAATTGGGCCCTATTTTATCAGGATTTTGGGCCGACATGTAGTTATAAATACTTGTATAAAAGAGCTTAGGGTTAGGGATTGTTTCATAGTTGTGATGCAAAATTGGTTCTTGCAGTGGTATTGAGTTGTAAGGGGTTATGGATTGTAATCAAGTTGTAATTACTGGATCGTAATAATATCAGACTTGTTGTTTGGTGGACGTAGCCTAGGGATTGGGTGAACCACATTAAATCTTGGTGTCTTGTGTTATTTTCTATGTGATGTATTATTTTCTGATATTAGTTATATTTGCATGTAATTGTTATTTATGTCTGTAGTTTAATCATAACAAGTGGTATCATAGCCTAGTTGTTTTTCATTTATCCTCTGTAGAAAAGTCTCATGGTTGAGTGGGAGCAATGGCAGACAAGCGTAAGCTAAGGGTTGACAAGTTTAATGGGTAGAACTTCTAGTTATAGAAGATGCAAATGGAACACAATCTTTATTAGAAGGATTTATGGAAGCCGTTGGAAGGCAAAGTCGAGAATCAGGGATTTATGTCAAATGATGAATGAGATCTTTTGGACAGAAAGGCACTTGGAAGAATTTGATTATGCCTGGCATCATCGATGGCATTTAATATTACAAATGCAAAGACAATAGAAGAATTGATACAAACCCTAGCGAAACTATATGAAAAGCCCTCCGCTTCAAACAAGGTATTTCTCATGAAGCATTTATTTAATATGAAAATGGTAGAAGGTGGATCTATTGCAGATCATTTAAATGAGTTTAATACTATTATTAGTCAGTTATCTTCTGTGGGTATCAATTTTGATGAAAAAATTAGGGCTCTCTTAATTTTGTGTTCTTTGCCTGAAAGCTGGAATGGCTTGGTAATGGATGTGAGTAATTTTGTTCCTGGATCTAGTACCCTAAAATGTGGAGATATGATCGGTGTTGTTTTGAGTAAGGAAACCCGTAGGAAAACCTCAGGTGGATCTACATCAGGAAGCACTTTGAATGCACAAAGCAGGGGTAGAACAACTAAGAGAGGAAGTAACTCTGGAAATTGTGAGAAATCAAGAGGAAAGTCAAAGGGGAGGAGGTCTCAATCGAGAGGACCGAATGACTTTTGGTACTGCGGGAAACAAGGCCACAAAAAGAAGGATTGTTAGAATAGAAAGAAAAATGAAGGAGATAAACCAGATGGAGACAAGGAGGAAAATGTGGTAAATAACAAATTCGAAGAGGATGCTTTGCTTCTATCTTTAGAAAGTGTTGATGATTCATGGGTTTTAGATTTTGGTGCCTCATTTCATGCTACACCTTATAGAAATTATTTCATTGATTATGTCCAACGGGATTTTGGGCTTGTTTATTTGGGAGATAATGAACCCTGTCAGATTGTTAGAAAGGGAAAAGTTAAGATTAAGTTGCAGAATGGGAGTCATTGGCTACTACATGAGGTAAGACATGTTCCCAATGCTGAGTAGGAATTTAATTTGAGTAGGGCAACTCGGTGATGAGGGTTATGTAGTTACTTTTAATGATAAAAATTGGAAGATTTCAAAAGGTTCCCTTGTAGTAGCAAAAGGTGTGAAAGTAGGCACCTTATATCTTTGTATAGGTCATATTGTTCCTTCTATTTTAATTTTTTCAAAGAAAAATGAATGTTCAGGAACAATTGTTGCAATTGAGCAGGGAGAACAAATAGCTGTTGTAAATTCTAATACAACGTTGTGGCACAACAAACTTGGGCACATGAGTGAGAAAGGTAGGAAAGTACTATATTCAAAGAAAGTTTTACCAAGTCTAAAATGTGTTAATATGGATTTCTATGAAAGTTGTGTGTATGGAAAACAAAAGAGAGTGAGTTTTGCAAAGACTGGGAAGGAAAACAAAAAGGAGAAATTAGAGCTTGTGCATACAGATGTATGGGGACTAGCTTAGGTATCTTCCCTTGGTGGCTCTCATTATTATGTTACATTCATTGATGATGCAACTAGAAAAGTATGGGTTTATTTCCTTAGACAGAAATCTGATGTATTTCAAACTTTTACGAAATGGAAAAGCTTGGTTGAAAATGAAACTAGTAAGAAATTAAAATGTCTCAAATCTGATAATGGTGGTGAGTATTGAAGTCATGAATTTGAAGATTATTGTTCCACTAATGGTATTCATAGATAGAAAATTATTCCAAGGACTCCATAGGAAAATGGAGTGGTTGAACGCATGAACAGGACTATAATAAAGCATGCAAGGAGCATGAGGTGGCATGTTGGGTTGCCCTTACACATGTGGGCAGAGGCTATCAATACTATTGTATATTTGATTAATAGAGGTCCCTCTACTCCTTTGGGTTGTGGTATTCCAGAGGAAGCATGGACTGGTAAGAAGGTGACTTATTCTTTTCTCAAAACTTTCGGTTGTGAAGCATTTGCTCACATAGATTCTGAAAATAGAACCAAGCTAGAAGCTAAGTCAAAGAAATGTGTATTTCTTGGATATGGTATTCATGAATTTGGTTATAGGCTTTGGGATTTTGAAAATCAAAAAAATGTAAGAAACAAAGATATCATATTCAATGAGAAAGTGTTGTACAAAGATCTGTTGCAGCAACATGAGAAGAAAGAAGATGATTATGTAGTGCTGGATGATACTCCACAAGATGATGTTCCAGCCATTCCTCATGATGTGCAACAACAACAAATACTACACACACCAGTGAATGTTAGATGATCAACAAGACAAATTAGACCTCCAGAAAGATTCTCTCCCTCTTTGTATTCAATTTTATTTACTGATGCCAGTGAACCTGAATGTTATGATGAAGTTGTGTAGGTGGATACTAAGTTTTGGTTGGAGTTTGCAATGAAAGATGAAATGGACTCTTTGCTGAAAAATAAGACTTGGGATTTATGTAAGTTGCCTACAGGTAAAAGAGCTTTACAGAATAAGTGGGTTTTAGGTTGAAAGAAGAGGAAGGAGGTAAGAGAAGATTTAAAGCCAAGTTAGTTGTAAAAGAATTTGTATAGAAAAAGGGAATTGATCTTGATGAGATTTTTTCTCCTATTGTTAAAATGACTTATATTCGTACTATTTTAAGTCTTGTGGCTACTGAAGATTTGCATTTGGAGCAGCTTGATGTTAAAATAGCCTTCCTTCATGGTGATTTGGATGAAGAGATATATATGGCTCAGCCACAGGGATTTGAGGTCAAAGATAAGGAGAACTTAGTGTGCAAATTGAAGAAAAGTTTATATGGCTTGAAGCAAGCACCTCGATAATGGTATCTAAAATTTGACAGATTTATGCATGAGCATGGATACAATAGGTGTCATTCAGATCATTGTGTTTACTTTAAGAGGTTGGATGATGATAGCTACATTATTTTATGTTTATATGTTGATGATATGCGTGTAGCTGGGTCTAACATGGATCATATTAAGGGGTTAAAACACCAGTTAGCACATGCATTTTCTATGAAAGATTTGGGTGCAGCAAAACAAATCCTTGGTATGAAGATTTGCAGAGATAGGAAGAACAAAACATTGATGCTATCTTAGGCTGATTATGTGGAGAAGGTGTTGCAACGTTTCTCTATGGAGAATGCTAAAGTTGACAGCACACCTTTACCTGGTCATTTGAAGTTGACTAAGGAGATGTGTCCCAAGACGCAAGAAGAGGAGGATAAGATGTCCAAGGTACCCTATGCTTTAGCTATATGAAACTTGATGTATGCTATGGTATGTACCAAGCCAAATATTGCACATACAGTGGGAGTTGTTAGCAGGTATATGAGTCATCTAGGAATTGAGCATTGGAATGCAGTCAAATGGATTCTCAGATATTTGAGAGGAACATCCAATAAGTGTTTACATTTTGGGGGTTCTACTACTAATTTACAGGGCTATGTTGACTCAAATTTGGCAAGGGATATTGATACCACGTAGAGTACTATAAGTTATGTCTTTATTGTTGGTGGGGCAATCATGAGCTAGGTTTCTAGGTTACAGAAGATTAATGCCCTATCCACTATAGAGGCAGAGTATGTTGTTGCTACAAAGGCAACCAAGGAGATGATATGGCTTCAATTCTTCTTAGAAGAATTGTGACATCCTTAGAAAGATAAAAAAAATTTACAAATAGTCAAAGTGTCATTCATCTTGCAAATAATTCAGCTCTACATTCAAAGACAAAACACATACAGTTGCAGTACCATTTCATTCGGTCAATTTTGGAGGATGGATAGTTAAAGCTAGATAAGATACATACAGATGACAATCCAGCAGATATGTTGACAAAGGTGGTAACAACGGAAAAGTTGAACTCCTCTTTAGCTTCGGTTGGTCTTCTAGACTGAACATGAATAAAAGAACAACAGAGTCCAGAGTGGTTTGATCCAATGGGAGCCTCATGGAGTAGCAGCATAGCTACAGGATCAGTCTTCAAGTGGGAGATTGTTGTTTAGTGTGGAGCCCGATTAGTCCCCAAGTGGGAGATTGTTAGATTGTGGTGACTGATCAGGAAAGTATTGTACATACTTCATAACAAATAAAATTTGTGGGCCTTATGTTATTAGGATTTCGTGCTGACATGTAGTTATTAATTATAACCCTAAAGCGATAAAAATAATTGTATAAAAGAGCTTAGGGTTAGGGAATGTTTCATAGTTGTGATGTGAAATTGGTTATTGAAGTGGTATTGAGCTATAAGGGATTACAATTTGTAATCATGTTGTAATTACTGGATTGTAATAATATCAGACTTGTTGTTTGGCGAGCGTAGCCCAGGGATCAGGTGAACCACATTAAAACTTGATGTCTTGTGTTCTTTTCTATGTGATCTATTATTTTCTGATATTGGTTATATTTGCATGTAATTGTTATTTCTGTCTGTGGTTTAATCCTAACAACAAGTCTTATCTGTGAACTGTAACTCATATCCCTTATCAACAATTTGTCCAACACTCAAAAGATTATGTTTCAAACCATCAACAAAGTTAACAACTTAATTGTTACTCTTTCCATCAAGTGTAATAGATCATTTTTCTTTTATGTGACATGTTGCATTATTTCCAATTCTAATGATTCCACAACCATAACTATTGAATTCAAACATTTGGTGTTCCTAGATCACATTGATTAGTGTGATCACATTTAAGGATTTAGTAGCTAATGAGTTACTATTTTTCATGTTCTTGGTTGATAAGATGGTGTACCATGTTGCAAATAATCAATGAGTATATAGTGGATTTGTTGCATGTTTGTGGATGATGATATAGATTATTGATGTCTTAGCCAACATATATTGGACTACATTTGATATTGTAATGTAATTGATTAAATAGTTTGTAATTAGTTGTTAAGGGTTTAAAGCAGTCTTGTTTATTCTTACTAGGTCAACAAACTGTATAAACATAATACATTGTATCAATATGTAGAGAGTGAAATGGTGAGAGTATAATGATATAAGAATCTGCCAAGAGGTACGAGTGAAATTTTGAATTAAGGCAAGCATCTAATGTATTGTACTTCAATAGAACTAACCCTGAAAAAAGGAACACTTAGAATGTATAGGAAGCTTAAAGATCACAATGTATACTATACACTAAACGTCTAAAACATTCTTAGTGTGATCCAGACGTGGGAAATTAGATACATATCACTTTTGATTCAAAAGGGTGGGATATCATAAAATAAAGTAATAGGAAGATGATTCTAAAGGTAAGAGGATGGATGCTAATATGTATTATCTCAAGGATTCTAATGAGTCATGATCTATCATGGGACACAAAGATAAAATATAGTCATGGCATAGGAGGGTAGTGTTAGAAATAGAAATAGGGAATATTGAGAGAGGAGGTGAATCAAGATTCTACAAACTTATGTTGACAACTGGATATTATTAATATTACAAAGTAATTGGTAAATACTTGCTTGATATTAACAAAGACCAAAAGGTCAATTTACGCAAAAGAATGAGATGATGTTTCCTTATGAAACTATCGTAAAGAATATAGATATTCTATTATAGAGAAAACAAAAAATGAAATCAAACAAAAGCTTATTAGATATTTACAATAGATAACCATTAACTAATAATAGATGACTTATCTATTATTGTAATACCCTTCCTTAATGGTTAATCTATCTAACACACCAAGTTGTCCTCTGAATTTGACAAACTTATCAGGAACAAGAGGCTTGGTAAGAATGTTTGTAGTCTGATATGTGGTAGGAACATACTACAAATCTATAGTCCCATCTTCAACTAGCTGTCGTATGTAATGACAGTGAACATCCACATGCTTGGTTCATTCATGAAAGACTAGATTTCATACTAACTTGATAACACCTTTGTTATCAACAAACAGAGTAGTCAGACGTACTCATGACATCTACATATCCCCAAGCATCGGACGAAGCCAAATAGCTACACATCCTTCCTTAACAGTCCCTCTGTATTCAACCTCAGTAGCAGAGAGAGAAACTACCTATTGCTTCTTGTTGGACCATGTGACTGCATCGGATTCCAAACTGAACACATATCCAGATGTGGACATTTTATCATCAACAGAGCCTACCCAATCTAAATTTGTGAACCCACTAAGTTTAGGATTAGAACTTCAAGAATATAGAAGTCCATAATCTGAAGTGCCCTTCACATAACAAAGCACACGCTTTGCTGCCATCCAATGATCAACCTTAGGAACTGTCATAAAACGTGAAATATAACTGACTACAAAGTTGATATCAGGCTTAGTAGCAAAGAGGTAGATGAGGTTGCCTACTAGTTTCCTGTATGTAGTATCATCAACAGAAGGAGAATTAGACTTTGTTGATAACTTGAGACCTTTCTCCATAGGTGTAGATGTGGGTTTGCAATCCCGCATATGGAATTTTTCTGACAAGGCCCTAGCATATTTAGACTGAGAGATGAATATACCAGAAGAATATTGCCAAACTTCAACTCCTAGGCAATAATGCATGAGCCCAAGGTCAGATTGGCATAAATTTTGTTTGATTCCCTAAATCAAAGATGTCGAACTACCAATGATGATCAAATCATCCACATAAATAACCAAAAGGATGATGTTGCTATCAATAGTCTTGATGTATAGATTAAACTCTAAAGAACTCTTGTTGAAGCCTTGATCACTGAGGTACTTATCAATCTTGATGTACCCTGCCCGAGGGGTCTACTTAAAGCCATAGAGAGCTCTTACCAATATGAGAACCTGATGATTTTTACCAACAACCTTGAAACTAGGAGCCTGCATGATGTAGACCTCTTCATGGAGATCACCATTCAGGAAAGTACTCTTGACGTCCATCTGATGGACCTTCCAACCAAACTGTGTTGCCATGGCTAGGACTAATCTGATTATGCTCATCTTTGCAATAGGAGAAAAGGTCTCCTCATAATCAATGCCCTGACGTTGAGAAAATCCATTTGCCACTAAATGAGCTTTATACTTATCCAAAGTACCATCTGATTTGTATTTAATTTTGTAAAACCATTTGTAGCCAATGGGTTTCCTCCCTGGTGGAAGATCAAAAAGGACCCAAGTGTTGTTCTTCAATAGGCTCTAGTGTTCAGATGTCATGGCATGTTCCTACTCTAGAATTTCTTTAGCCTCGAAATATGTTTGAGGTTCAAACACACTATGAATGTTGGCCATGAGAGAAAAGTTTATAGAATCTGTAGTTTTGCTCTTTTTTTTGAAAAAGTTCTCCCATCAATGAGCTCATCATCATGAAGATCAGTAAACATCTTTAGCACAAAACTTAGGCTAGATAGGAGAATGACCAACATTAGTACCAAGAGATGCATGATAAGCAGGATCCTCATCAGAAGAATCTAGATCAAACTCAGGTGAAGCATCTACAAAGTGAGGTGATTTTGCAGGAGAAGCCAGAGGTGTCTGTACAAGAATAAATGGAATAATTGGAGCTATAGGAGCTACTAGAGCCCTCCCATCAAGTGGACCTAATGGAAGCCGAACTCCCAAATCATGAGCCATCATAGGCTAGTTTGTTAGATCAAGAATAGGAGAAATAGGCATGAAAGGTCCTCGTTGCTCATCAAAGAGTACATCATGATTGCAAATGAGACAAGATGTCTCAACATCAATCAAGTGGTAGGCTTTGTGAAGACTACTATATCCAACAAGAATGAGTTTCTGACTCTTGGCATCCAACTTGGTGCATGAAGCATCAAGGATCCACACAAAAGCAAGGGAGCCAAAAACCTTCAGGTGACTGATTCTAGGCTTGCGACCTAACCAAGCCTCTTGTAGAGTTTTACCTTTGACCACCACTGTAGGTGACCGATTCAACAGATAAACTATAATGTTAACTACTTTTGCCCAAAACTACTTCAGAACATGTCTATGTGTGAGCATGGAATGAGCCATATTGTCCTATTCAGACATTCAGCTACATTGCTCTATTATGGCATGTGGGGTGTGGTTAACTAGCATTTGATGCCATGTATATCCAAGAAGCTAGAGAAAGCATTAGAAAAAAATTCCCCCCCATTGTCTAATCTAAGACTAATAATAGATTTCCCAGACTCTTTTTCAACTAAGGGTTTAAACTTCTGAAATACAAGAAATGCAACTGATTTCTTTATAAGGAAATAATGCCAACATTTTTCTACTAAAATCATCAACAAAAAATAGAAAATACTTGGAACAAAGAACAAAAGGAGTTGCCATAGGGTCACAGATATCAGCATGAACAAGTTGAAGTACCTGAGAAGCTTTCCATCAATCACCACTTGTGAAAGGTGTGCGATGTTGCTTCCCAACCTAGCATGCATCACAAACTCCAAGGTGTTGAGTGTTAATCAGTGGAAATCCAAGAACAAGCTCATTTTGAGCAAGCTGTAAGAGATAATGAACATTTAAGTGCCCATATCACAGATGCCAAAGTGTGCTGATAGAAGATCGTCTAGCAGCCATAGCTAAGTCCTAAGAATCACCAGGATCAATAAGTCTAAAAAGAACATGATCCTCAAGACCCACTGCAATAGTAGACCTAGTTTTCCAATCAGTGGTGGTGCACTAATGTGAACTGAAGGTGACTGCCAAGTGTAGAGAATGTTGCAGGAGTTGACTGACTGAGAGTAGATTTAGTTACATCCCTAGAATGTAGTACACATCAAGGAATGTGATATTCCTCCCCATAGACTGAATCTAAATGTTGTTTTTACCGACAACTATGTACTCTTCTCCGCCACCAAAAATAACAGAGTCTGAATAAGGCTAGTAGTAAATAAACTAGTCTCTGTAGTGAGTGAAATGACGAGAGGCACCCGAATCAATGTACCAGGTAGATGACTTCACATGATCTACAGGTCTTTTAGTCATGAAGGTGTAAAAGGTAGATTCTACCTGCTCAATATGCTCTACACTATTCGCTATGGGCTGCGAACTTGATTGCTTAGACTGTGCAGTTAAGCACTTCCAATATTCAATCCAAACTTGTGGCAGTAGTTGCATTGAATGTTCTTCTTTTTGGAACCATCTAATGCTAGAGCAGAAGACTTTCATTGAGATGGTTGCTAAAACTTGCCCTTATCCTTCTGAAAGGATTTCGTAGCAAAGGCTTACTCTATGGAGGTGGAACTAGAGCTGCTATCGAGTTGTTGTTTCCACCGATCTTGCTGAAGCAGCAGTGTGCAAAGATCAGTGGATGTGATGTTGAGAGTCTTGATAAAATGCTAATAGGATTTTGGTAAACTTTGAAGAGTGATAACCATAATATCCTCTTCCTCCATCTTGCGATTGATGGCAAGTAACTAATCATGGATTTCTTGAATATGATTCAGGTGTACTTGGAGCAAGGTGCGCTCATCCATGACAATAGAAAATAGAGTGTTTTTCATAAAGAAGGCTCTGCTTTTATCAAAAGTTTCATGAAGACCTTTGAGATGTGTCCAGACCTCGGCAGCTGTCTTACCGGATGGAATCTAAGAAAGCTAATCATTAGCCATGGATATTCGAGATGCATCACTATCTCTCAATTATTCAGATCTCATGTATCTTGTTTAGGACTCAGAGAAGTCAGACCCTTCGTAACACCCAGAACAAATTGATCGGTGTCCCGATATTCAAAAATTGCAATGATTCATTGCTTCTAGGTGCCATAATTGCAACCATTAAACTTTGAGTTATGCTTGAGCAGAATATTTGTTAGAGATGCAATGGCACGTTTTTCAATGAAAACTATGAAAATTTCTAAAGGCGTGTTCTTTGAGGCAAAAATCTGGAAGAGCCAGAAGAATTAGAGAGTGACCCAGAAGTGAGCTTGAAAAACCTAGAAGGAATATGTTGTCATTTTCTAGATCTATTGGCCCAAAAATTGAGGCACAAAAATTGAGGCACCTAGAAAAATGGACAACCCAATTGAGCTCTCGCAAAACCCACCAAGAATTTGCAATCAAAAAAATTTGGGCCCACAAATTAGGGTTTCAAGAAAAACACTAGCCGTCAGCTTGGAAGGTCGATTTTGCAAAAAAAAGGCAAATTTTGGATAAAAGAACACCCAAAAAAGGAAGATTTTGCTAGAAAAGAAAGTCGAGAGGACTTGTTAGACAAAAATGACCCTGTAGCAAGTATTACGGCAGACAAAAAACTAGTTTGTTCAAGCATTTATGTGGTTCAAAAAAATTTGTCACCTAGCTTCGTACGGTGAACCAGTAGTCATTTGAACCAGCAGAGAAAATCGCATGAGATTCCCAACAAATCTAAGTTGAAGAAAATCACACGAGATCCCCAACAAATCGCATGGGAGTGACGAATATGATGTGGAAAAAAATCACAAAGGTAAATTCGTGATTTGTGGATGAAGTCGGCCCCAAAACAAGTCAAAACTAGTCACAAATCTAGCGACAAAAAAAAATGTGAGTAGCAAGCAATTTGACCACAATTGCCATACAATTTGCAGACCCTAGTTAGGGAATTTCGCCAGGCAGAAAACCCTAGGCAGGTTTTTAGAAAAATTAGCTGAAATAATTTTGGAAAGATTTAAACAGATAACTTCAAGAAGGAATTATAAATTTTTCAAAAAAAAATTTAAGTATTTAGCTCTAATACCATATTATGAAGTAATTAGTAAATACTTGCTTTATATTAATAGAGACCAAAAGGTCAATTTATACAAAAGAACGAGATGATGTTTCCTTAGGAAACAATTCTAAAGAATAGAAACATTCTATTCTAGAAAAAGCAAAAAACGAAAGCAAACTAAAGCTTATTAGATATTTACAATAGATAACCATTAATTAATAATAGATGACTTATCTATTATTGTAATAATTAATTGTTTTGAACCATGCACAAGAAAGTAAACAAGTAATGTTGAACAATAATAATAACCATGCATAAAGAGAACTCATAACACCATATTTTGTTAACTAGGGAAACCCTGGCCAAGGGAAAATCCTGGTGGGTGTTATACCCACTAGATAATATACTAATATATATGTTCCTTGTTAGAGGATGGACCCTATTAGGAGCCAATGAGAAAATTCAGTATAGAGAGTCCCTTTAGGAGACTTTGAATAACTATTAGGAGATTCCAACCTTGTTAGGAGTTGTAATAAAGTGGATGCACGAAGAGCTCACTACTCAAACATGTACTTCCAATTACAAGAAGGGCTCACTGCGCAAACAAATAATTAGTCCTCAGGTATATAGATGTTGTATCTTCTTTCTTGACTGATCTCTAACCTTAGCTCAATCTAAGATCATGAAATCAGGTTCTCAAAAACTTTGCATATATTGCTTCACAAAAAGTTCACATATCACTTTTCATATTATAGTTACACACTACTTCTCACAAGATATCCTTTGTATAAATATCATGCCTTTTCACAAATTGCTACTAGATCGGCTAAGACCATAATTTACTTTTCCAACTTAGAGTAAACATCTAGGATGTCAGCCCTAATTGGTCAAGTAATTATTTTGTAAACAAAATAATTCCTTTCCCTTTAATTTAATTGTTTTGTTTCACCTTGTAAATTGTGAGTATCTCTTTTGCATACTATTTGAACTGATGTCTGAGGTTATACACGTCATCATCAACATCTAATTTGTCTCCATCTATCATCGCTAGTCATAATATGATGTCAGAAACATTTTAAATATAAAACAATGTATTGTTGTAAACCAAATTTCATACTTAGACAATTTTTTGAGTACCAAAAGCTAAGTATCTTAATTACCGAGCTTTTCTGCAAGTAAGTGTAGACACCTAAAAACCTTTAGAAAATAAAGTATTTTTATTTTCTGAAAAAGTCCTGATGACATCATCATTTATTAATTAATTAATTATTTAATTAATTAATTAATTTTCATGCCATTAAATCCCTTTATCTTAATTAAAAATATTTAATTAAGGAATCCCTCCCAAAAATGTTTAAATCTTATTTAAACATTATTTCCTTATTTATTAATTATTTAATTAATAAATTGACCAAAAATCCTTAAAAAAATTTTAAAAAATTTTTTTGCCCAAAACTTGGCCAATTTCCTTATGACCAATAACCTCTTCCAAAATCTTCTAATCCTTCTTTAATTTCGATTAAAGGCTAATCTCATCATTTCCTACCCCTAACCCCAACTCAAAATATTTAATTAAAATTAAATATTAATCCTCATGTTTATTAAAAAAGTTTTAATAAATATCTCCTCAATCCAAACCCTTGAAATAAATAAAACTTTATTTATTTTCTAAAAATCTAATTTATCCTCATCCTAGGAAATTCTAGACTATTCTAGAAAGTCTTTATCCTCATCCAAAATCTAGACTCTTCTAGAAGATGTCTTTAAACCTAATCCTAATCCCCTCCTAACCTTGTCACATTCCCTAAACATGGGTTAAAACTTACTAACCCAAGCCAAAGTTAACAAATATCTCCTCCTTCACCCACCCTCATTAAATGCCATCCACTTGCCTATCCCTAAGCTAATCCTAAACCATCCTAATCCATCCTCTAATCATTTGCATAAGCCTAAGCAAGCTTAAAACCTTCCTAATCAAGTCCAAGTCGAATTTTCTCTCATCACCCTCAAAATATCTCAACCATAAAACTTTATGAAGTCCACTAGGTCATAAATGACTCTTACAAGCCCTTTTATTGCTCTTACAAGTCATTATGAGGGTCTTTATGAAGATTTTATCCCTTGAGCCTCCTTTGTTGACTCATCCTTCCCCTTTCCTCCATCCTCTCACCATGTGACATGTGTCACTCCTTGATTGGCTATAAGGAAGCACAATCCATGTGCTCTCTTCTCATGCAATCTGAGCCCTCCATGAGCTTTTTCTCATCCTTGCATCTTAGCCCTCAATCCCTCAAGCCTCTTGCCTATAAATTGGATCTTTCCCCTTTGCAAAATAACACAATCCATGAATTAAAGTCATAATGCCATTTTAAGAAGCCATTTTACATCAAAACAATACACTCACACCCAAATTCCAACTCCATTTGAAGCCATTTTTGAAGCATAAGCTTGAGCTTACATACTATCTATTTAGACAAAGCCACTCAACAAGAGAGCTTCTTATTGAGAGAGTCCATTAATGGCTCATATTCTCAATTGAGAGCTCATTTTAGTCTATCTTGAAGTTTATGAATTTTGTTTAGTTTGTAGAAGCTTTATTTAAATTTGGTTTCTATTAGCATACTAACATTGCTCATATACAGTAAGTACATCATGTGTTTCTATTAATGACAACAATTACATCACTATATATAGCCAATTGTCAACAATCTCCCTCTTTAGCATTGATGGCAACAAAGTAAGGAAAATTGGTTGTGACAAAATCTTAACAAAAACCTGCAATACTTATACTATTACATTACAAATGCTCAATTACTAAATTGTTCCCCCTTTGGATATGACTGCTACATACATAACTTACTACAAAAAATTCTTCCACAACTTCTCCCCCTTTGACATCAATGACAAAGGTCAGAAAATCCAAAAACTGTCAAAATGTTGTTTATCTGTTGTCAAAACATTGGCTTGTTGCATTAAATTGTTAAAAATCTTCATACAATCATCAAAATTTGCCTTCCTTCAAACTATTCATACCTTTCTCCCATGTGTCCTTTGTTGCTTCGATAGTAGTGAGCATTGCACATAAGGCATGTGATGCAATCTCAACTGCATTAAGGTTGGAGTAGGGGAAGTTTGCATAGGTGTCTTTTGCTTTGAGACATTCTTCCAACTGTCATTCAATGGCTAATATCATCAGAGCAATAGACTCTCTGAATTCTGATAGTCTTCTCAAAATTAGTTCTTTTTCAAGTTCTAGTTTCCTGATGTGAGTGTGAACATTGGCAACTTGTCCTTCCAATTCATCAACTCTACAAGAGGGTTGTTGTATCTGACTAGTTAGAGCTTTCAGCTCACTCATCTTCCCTTGAGTCTTTCTATCCAAATCTTTGGTCAACTTATGAGCTAAAGTACAGTTGATGTATAGTACCTTGCCAACTTGTTGACATCTTCAGAGATCCTTGATACAAGTATCAAGACTCAACAAATCATTCTGAATATTCTGACAAATGGTGCTAAAAAGATCGGCATCATGTGAAATTTGAGCCTTAGACTAAGCAACATTCAAAAAATTTGTAAATCCATCATCAAATGATTTTATAATTGCTTGAGCTCTCAGTTTAGGGTTTGCTTCAATGTGTTTGGTTGTGAGGGTGTTGTGTAATATGTTAGTCACCTCCATTAATGCTCTTTGTAGACTTATGTTCTTTTTGTTCTTCTCAAATAATTTTGTCAAGTATGAGATCAAGTTAGATTGATCATCATCAACACATGTAAGGTTAGGAAGAGATATAGGAGAGGATGAACTAGATGCTTTCACCTCATCTTCCTTTAGTTTCTTCTTTGTTTCCTTCTATGATTTTCTCTCTTATTCTTCCTTCTCTTCTCTTTCTTTCTTTTCTCTTTCTTCATTTTCTTTTTCTTCTTCTTTCCTCTTTTTATCTTCTTTCTAGTTTTTTTCCTCTTCAATTAGTTTTAGCTTGTTTTCTTCAATCTTTTTCTTTTCTTCTTCTAGTTGTCTTTTCTCTTCTTCAATCAGTCTCAACTGATCCTAAATATCTTCAGAAAGGGGCTCAAGTTGATTGAATGGATCTTCATCAATGTTAACAGTAACATTTGTCTGATCAATTTGCACAGTTTTCTCTTACTGATACTTCTGAAGTTTTCTCTGCGGTTGAAGGTTCTACCTTTAACTCACTCATCATTTGATTGATGGTTGTTGCAATTTTGCTTCTAATAACATTCTTTTCTCCTCCCATGAATAAAAATGGTCTCTTCTTACATTGTAAGTAAGGTGCTAGTTTCTTCATCAATTTCTTGATTTCATCTTCATCACCTACATTGCACATAGTTCTTAGCATTGACTTCTGAAGTTTCATGTCTTCTTCATGATCTGGTGCCTTCTTAGCTATAAGTCTGTCATAGACCTTCTAATTCATCATGCCATTAATACTCTCAAGTTTCAAGTTATTGAGAATCATGTATCTCACAGAAGAGATATCAATCCGTTCTTTCTCCATATCATTGTACAAATCATAAAACTTATTCATCTGTACAAACTTCTCATCATTAACATTGGCTATGTTAATTTTCTCTATCTTTGGTTTCCAAGGTTACCTTGTTTTACTTGTTGACTATTTGGAAACAATGACTTTCACTGGCTATTTGTCTTCTTGTTCCTCTTATTCTTCATCATCACTAGAGTCTTCAATATCTTCTTTCTTTTGTCTAGTCTAGTAGCTTGTTGCTTGACTCTTTTAGACTTGTGAGTCTCTACTAACCTTTCAGACTTCCTCTTAGGTTCACTTGGTTGCTTGGTTGATACAATAGCATATGGAAATGCTCTATTCTATAGAAGTTTTTGCAATAGATACAATAGATGCTTGGCCAACCGACAGAGGTGTCACATACATTACAACTTGTTCACTAGTTTGTTTCAATCTGGAGATTATTTAACTGCTTGAGATTCTTCTTCTAACATATTCGCCAAAAAAGTACTTTCTTAATTACATATGCAATCTTCTTATGATACCACTTTTCTAATAATGCCTGGTAGGTTGACTAGGGTATCTCCTCATACGTTCCAAATATGTATGATGCTTGATCTATATTGGATTTCAACATTAAATCAATATAACTGATAGCTATATCATCACTCAATTCATAACCTAGGGGCTCAAGAAATGTTTCTCGAGGTTCTACTGCTTCAATATAGGTTAAGTCAATATCCACCATAAAACATATATCATTCTCGAATGTGTCAACAATTATAGGGGCAAGTTTGAATCTGTGTTTCATCTCATTCGAAAATGTTCTCACAATCAAATATCCTTTGTCCAAGACTTTCTCTACTAGATCCCTTCTGCACACATCTGTTATCTTGTCCATAGTGCATTTTTCATTGCTCATAATATCAGTAACTGATAAAAATGGAAATCTCTTAAGTACATGAAAGAAAATATGATTAATCAAAGACTGGAATCTGAATACACTATTCATAGTTTTCTTAAATTTCTCCAAATTCTCAAAAAGTTGTACTCTCATAATCTCACTTAAATTCACTTGTTCTTTCTCAACACATATCTTATAAGTTGCATAAATGAAACCTGCTAACAACTCATCATTCCTAGAACTTGTACAAATAGAAAATGCAATGATTTTGCTCAAGAATCTTACATCATGTTGTTTGATGGTGATAATCGTCATTGCTTTACCCTTGTAAACTACCTTAGTATAACTTTCAACCTTTTTCTTAACTAGTTTCTCACCAATAGGTACACTACCTTGTTTGCTAAGACCAGTGACTTATTGAATAAGGTCAGCAGAGATGTCAACTACATTGTCTCCCATCCAAATCTTACCATTATGAATTATGTTCAATATGATATGTGTCCATTCTTTTGTATCAAGTTTGCGGTAAAAATGATATCTGACTAAGTCTAAGTCTTTTAGATGCTCATATTTGAGCTTAATAGTCGTATCATAAACTCACTTCCAATAGTTTCAAATTTACTACACAAATAGCTTCCTACATCTTCCAAGAACACTACGTTGTTCGGAGTATTTGATAAAGCCAAATTAGGGTTTTTCTCTAGGAGTTTCACAAGAACAACCTTTAATTTGGGTCTTTCAAAATTTTCAACATTCAAAACAACTAACATATCCATGATTTCACCAAATAAAAAATTCGAATAATTTTTGTGTGGAGAATGATAAAATACATTTTTCAGAGTAGGATTTTGCTTGAAATCACCTCTACCAAATTCCTTCTGAGCACTTTAAGCTTCTGAGATTATTGCAATGTAGAAATAATCATGTTCATACTCTATTTATTCATCTGGAACTAGCATTAATTGTGTACTTCACTTAATCAAAAAAGTTATTTATTCCTCTCTGAAATTAGATATCTTCTCAAGATCAATTGTCTAATCTTCGAATGGTATCTAAGGTTCACCATAGCTTCCTTTCATCATGACAATGCTCCATAAAACTTCGCTCCATGAAATTTGTTGTAGAAACATAGATTTCATCTTCTATCACAAAGTAAACTTTCTATGTTATAACAGTAACACTTATTTCCTTTGTAACTTGTTTCAATAAGCTCCAAATTGCAAGCGAGCTTAACTACAGTCCAAACTCATCAAAATACATCTTCTCTCAACCTCGCTACTCATAGCTCGATCTCTAAATGAAGTTTCCAATTCTGGTGCTGTGAACAAACTTAATTCAACTTGGTTGAATCAAACTTGATTACTGAATTCGATTTTCCTATCTCAAAATCATCTAACTTTTCTTCTAAAATATATAATCCCTTTACAAATGCCTCATTAAGTTCTTCTCGAAGTTCACTGACTACATTTGTTTGATTTTCATTGTCTTTCTTAGTTTTAGAGTTACTATCATAATTCCTTCTGTCATTTCCGAAGTTCCTCCCATTGTTGCTTCTATTTTTGAAGTTTCTTCCATAATTCCTTATGTCATTTCCAAAGTTTCTTCCATTGTTGCTTATGTCCATTCTGCAGTACTTTGTTCAATGTTTGAAGTTATTACATAACTAACATATTGGGGTTCTACTTTTAGGATTCTTTTGATCAATAGGTGCTTGACAATTTTAGGCTATGTGTCCAAAGTTGTTACACTTATAACACACAATCTGTTTCCTTTCTTTATTAAGGTCTACTTTCTCTTGATGTTCTTTCATTAGATCTTCTATCTATAGGGTTAGTGTTTCTAGACATTCTACTATTTCTTCTATCATTATCATATTTAGGTTTCCTACAATCAATTGCATTATGACCAATACCATGACAATTATGACAATAAAATTTCATAACATGATTAAATGTTTTATTTGTACAATCTCTTTTCATATGACCTATTTCATTACATGAAAAATATTTACCTCCAAATTCATGCTTGGTTTTCTTAGGAGATTCCACTTGCTTTGGTTCAACCAATTTCTCAGTTTCTTTCTCGTCTTTAATTTCAAGCAATCTTATCATAGGTAGGTCTTTGTATTGACATAGATTTGTCAAGATTTTTTTTGTTAGTGTAAATCTTTTCAAGTTGTTTCTTGCATTGAGTTTGTTCACCTTTCACAATAGTGTTGTACTTATGAAGTTCTTCATGATCTTCTTTCAATGTTTCAAATTCAAATGTCTTCTTTGCTAGACTTGCTCTAAGATCTGAATTTCCAGTCTTCAAATCATATTCAATTTTGCTAGGATCATTCTTCAAACTCAACTTTAAATTGGTAATCTTCAATTCATCCTTCAATGTCTTGTACTCTATTTTCAATTTTGAATATTCATCATCACCAATAGATTCAAGCTTGGATTTGAGATGTTCAATCTTGTCTTTCAATTGTCAAATGTATACTTTGGAGTCTTCATATATATCTTTTAGCTTATCTCTTTCTTCAATAAGGAGATCAATTTGTTCAAGTGCCTCTTCAAGGTTCTTCATCAACTACTCCATATCCATAGGGAAGTTACTCAAGATGTTAAGCCTCTTCTGAATAACTGTGCTTTGATACCAATTGTTAGAAATACAGAATATTGAGGGGGGTGTGGGGGGGTGAATCGGTATTCTACAAACTTTTGTCACCAACTAGATATTGTTAGTTACTTTGAACCATGCATAAGAATGTAAACAAGTAATGTTGAACAGTAATAATAACCATGCATAAAGAGAACTCATAACACCATATTTTGTTAACTAGGAAAACCCTTGCCAAGGGAAAACCTTAGTGGGGACGATACCCACTAGATAATATACTGATATATGTTCCTTGTTAGGAGATGGGCCTTGTTAGGATTCAATGAGAAAATTTAGTATAGGGTCCCTATTAGGAGACTTTGAATCCCTATTAGAAGATTCCAACCTTGTTAAGAGTTGTAGTACAGTGGATGCAAGAAGAGCTCATTGCCCAAACATGCACTTCCAATTACAAGAAGAGCTCACTACCCAAACAAGTAATTACTCCTCAAATACATAGATGTTGTATCTTCTTTCTTGACTGATCTCTGACCTTAGCTCGATCTTGGATCATGAAATCAGGTTCTCAAAAACTTCACATATATTGCTTCACAAAAAGTTCACATATTACTTTTCATATTACAGTTACACACTACTTCTCACAAGATATCCTTTGTATAAATGTCATACCTTCTAAGAAATTGCTGCTAAGTCAGCTAAGACCACAATATACTTTTCCAACTTAGAGTAAACATCTAGGATGTCAACCCTAATTGGTCAAGTAATCATTTTGTAAACAATTAATCCCTTTCCCTTTAATTCCATTGTTCT
Source organism: Cupressus sempervirens (assembly GCA_028749045.1). Lineage (NCBI taxonomy): Eukaryota > Viridiplantae > Streptophyta > Pinopsida > Cupressales > Cupressaceae > Cupressus > Cupressus sempervirens. The sequence goes on from CM053788.1 coordinate 639,935,603, forward strand.
GTTTCACTTGGTAAATCGTGAATATCTCTTTTCTGTACTGATGTCTGAGGTTATACATGTCATCATCAACAAGTATATTGTCTTGACCTATCATCGTTAGTCATAATATGATGTCAGAAACATTTTACATATAAAATAATGTACTTTTGTAAACCAATCTCATACTTAGACAATTTTCTGAGTACCAAAAGCTAAGTATCTTTAGTACCGATGTTTTTTGCAAGTACATCATGTGTCGCCATTAATCACAACAATTACATCACTATATATAGCCAATTGTCAATAGGTAAGTCACATAAAGTTTGGCAATCTTGTCAAGGTAAGAAAGAAGGGGTATGTTAGTTTGAGCTTCACTTGGTTTCAAGAATACTTTAATATTCTGTTCTTAACAAGGCCAACCACATGAAGGTGGAAGCTCATTTGGCAACAATATATTCATTAACATGACATAAAATTCATTAATACACAACACCCATCAATAATTCATTAACATGTTCATCAAGACGATGTTCTTACATTATCAAGCAAGGTTTATAACAATCATTTCTATTTTGATTTTTTCTTCAAATTTTTAAGATAAAGGCTAATAGGAACACCAACATCTTTGACATTCTCCTCCTCTTGTGGCTATGATTTCAACATATGAATGCTTCCTCACTTTTTGAGGAGCATGAGGTTGTTGCGCCAAAGGGGGGTCCGCTACAACAACTAATACATGGGTTAAGTTTAAAACATTGTTTACTACTTTTACAGGTATTTCGTTAATCCAAAGAACATAACAAGGATTTTTATTTAACTGATAGTGCCACATCATCTACAATAACATTTTGATCAACTCCCACCTCAACATGTTGAACACACAAATCATGCTCCACTACTTCACCATAATGTTCAACATGCTCTAAAATATTTTTAAAAAGTTTACACCAATTGCAATTGAAGATGTTAAATTCTATTAATAATTATATAACTTATTTTCAATAGCAAATGAATACCTCCATCATTGTGATGCACATCATGGCCTTCATCATTTGCAAGTTTTCTGCCAAGATTTGAAGGTTGTAGTGAAATTTCATATGCATTATTATCATTGTTTTCTTTATAAAACAAGAATAGTCAATTTAAGCTTGAAATTAACATCAAACATATTCTACCTCAAATATTCAATTTGATTTATTTTTCATTTAACCTATTTACCTATGTGTGATTAGATACACCAGAATCTTCGAAATAGCCATAGGAATTTTGGCATAGGCATGTAGTCGCGACTTTATTGCCTTTCTTCAAGGCAATTTTTTTTGTCTTCTTTCGTGGGCACTACTCTAAATTCTAAGGCCTGCATTTTTGGCTTAACATTGTCAATTTTGCATGTATGATTTGATTAAATAAAATTGCAAACAATTTTTTATTAAAAAATTGATTTGAAATTTTAGTTACTGCTACTTACAAGTTGTGCATGAAGTTGCATATAGTCACCAAAGCCAAGTTTGCATTGGCCATGCTTTTCTAGTCTTGCCTTTGTAGCCTTTGATGTGTCATGTAGTCTATAAAAGGTATGTTAGATTGTATCAATACAAACATCACTAATTAATGCATGATTACATTCTACTTAATACTATCACCTACTTTCTTTTGCCTTCTTCTAATTCAATTCCTTTATCCTTTGCCTTATCTCTTTTGCATCTTCCATGATTACATTCCACTCCGGTTGTGGAACCACAGGAGGATGCTCATACTTTGGGTTAAGCTTTAGAGCCTTTTTGTATTGGTCCCTCACATACTTTAGATGTCTGCAAACTTTTTGAAGAACTTTGGCATTGTCAGAAATGTTATTTCTAGAGAGCTCCTCTCAAGATTTTATGAGCTAATTTTTTAAGCCAACATCTTGCTCATTCCACCTTGTAAGAAAAACAAAATTGTTAGCTAAGAGAATTAATTGAAGCTACATAACTTGAATATAGTACAATAAATGGATGAAAGGAAGCTACGTACTTATTATGTATAGTGGGCCTGAATAGCTTCAACATCATTTCATAAAGAGTCAAAAAATATCATTTCCTACAAAAACATCATGGGATCATCAGTACAAAAAGAGCAATGAATAAGTAAACTCCAATTACAATATAAATAATAACAAACTTAAAGTACCTGGAAGTTTAGGTACTTTTAACGAAAAAGTATATGTCTCGATCAACAACAGTGATGCCTACAACAATCTAGTACTAGCAACATAGGGTGATCTAGGAAATGACGGTAAATTATCACTAGTATTTATCTTTGTCTTATTCCGTCCAGGTGTATCTCTTACTGCATAAAATTAATCTATGAGTATGAAATGTACCTGAGAAAAAACAAATCAATGCATAATTAACACATAACAAATTATAGCAAAACAATAATTTATCAACTATAGTCAATACAGATGTGGAAGTTTGCATGCTCCTTGTTGTCAACATTGCAGTCCACAATATCAGAGTGGAGATCCTCAAAGAATGCATTTGCACTTATCATGACCTAAAAAGTACATTATTAGATAAAGACATTTCCAAATTAAAATTTCCTTGTAACTTGTTAACTTTATCAAAGTCCTTTATGGATTATTTACATGAAGGTAGTTCGGTAGTACCGTCATCATGTCCAACAGGTCCCCAATGTCTCAAAAAGTCTTATAAGAAGAACACATACTTATTTTAAATCATGATCCATAAAATAGTATAAAATATAAACCTTTATTGAACTTTTTTTTATAGCTAAAGATTCATGACTGCTTACTTTCAAACAACAAACTCTACGTATCAATTCCTCTTTCAACTCATGTGTCTCAATTTGATTTGGTTGGATATAGGGCTAAGAATTTGTGAATTATTTTTTTATGCTCTTTATGGCCATGTTTATGGGGTCAACAGTATATGCAGTATCATAATTGCATAATATTGTCGCCTCCATTTTAGCTTCTAATTGTTTTATTGTTAATTGTGTTTTTCCTTTTCAATAGGCACCAATTTATGACAACAAGATCAGTAAAACTATTAAAATAACTCCAAAGCCATAAAGAAAAAAACATAATAATATGACATTTTGTTTCTATCTAATTTGTACAATTATGCTTATTAAGGTTTACCTTTGCCAGAGAAGGGATGGAAGGAATATCCCTGCCTTTACCATGTGATGTATCCATGTCACCCTGTAACAAAGATTAAACATCTGCAAAATGAAACAATAGACTTAGCAAAATAACTTATTAATATTATGGTAGATTATACATTGGAGCCATTAATTGGAGGTAATTGGTTGTAATGTTATATATAATACTTACCAGTTCCATGATAGTGATTTTTTTTGTATCTATGCGATTCATATTATAATCTATTAGCAACTTTTCCCCTGCACTTATTGATTTGATCACACATGCAAAACCACAATTTCCATCGCGCTCTTTAAATATGCAATTGGGTCACTTATTAGTTGACCCAACTCGCGTACTATTTATAAAACCTAAAATATTTTTTGTTACTTTTGGCCTTCCGTCAACGTACATAGTGAGCCTTTTACTTTGACCATTTTCTTTGCATTGTATATAATTTGCTGACAATGCATACCTACACATACTTTTTTATATTGCACAATCTGCATCTAATTATTGTAATTATAACAAGGTCTTACATACTCCATCAATTCAACAACTTTATTATAACCAACCTTTATACCATCCATGGAAAATAGGCTCAAGCTATGTAATGAAGATGGAGCTATGCGATATATCCTCTTGTTAACACAAAAAATAGTGTTAACTAGAGGTAATTCCTTGGGTGCCCATTCTTTCTAAAGATGTGTCTACCTTAAGGAAACCTTGATGTCACCTTTGGTATCATCATCATAAGAATATGACCCCCCTTCAGCTAGGGAAAATTGCATGTGTTTATTAAATTTTCTTCTAATCTTTTGACCTCTAGTTGATCTCCCTATTTTAGACCTACTACATATCTCACTTGTGTCTTCTATTCCCACATTTTTCTCACTCGAGGAAGATAGATTTGACAAATACCTATTTGGTGGTACCTGGGGTCCATCAAATGAGAGATATGGTTGGTAAGGATCTCTATATTTTGCTAAATGAGGGTAATGTTGATGAAGTAGACCTAAAGTTGATGTTGATAGTAAAAGAAGGCAAACAAATAATAAACTATTTGTATAGGGTGTATTGACTTATACCTGTCAATTCATGTCACTATGTAAGATCCTTATCAAAGGGGTTAAATTTCTTACATATGTAAATCATTTAGCTTAAGTTAGCCAAAAATTACATGAAATATATGCTACACCTTAATTAGAAGACAACATGAACAATATGCATTCATTATAATCATTGTATATTTTTTAATTCCTTACCTCTACTTTATGTGTGCTAGCTATGCAAGATCGTCAACAAAAGGGGTAACAATGTCTATACTCATTTGCATGTATGCACAAAAGGTGACAATCCTGAACAAAATATATACATTGGATATATGAGCAATAGTTGAAACATGTGTATCATAAATCACCTATGTTATTATGATTACAATTGAACATAGTGATATTATTATATATACCATGCCATTAGAGTTCAACATGTAATAAATTAATTATAAAAACATTTAAATCAAACAAATTTCTATGATTAAATCAATACCTCATACATTTCATTGATCATGTCATTGATCATCTTCATCCATCTCATCATCATGACCATCTTCTTCATCATTATCATCATCATCATCATTATCATCACGACCACCATGAACACCATCATCATCGCCATCATCATCATCTTCTTCATCACCATGATTATCACTACCATCACCAACATCACTAGCATCATCATCATCATCTTCTTCTTCTTCACCATGACCATGATCACCATCATCATCATCATCAACATCATCGCCAACATCATCACCATCTTCTTCTTCTTCTTCTTCTTCCATCACAATATACTTTATCAGCCTTCCTCTTGGATCATATCTAACAACAAATGACCAACCTAGTTTATGTGGAACACCAAAGTAAACACTTGCTCACATTGGCTTGGAACAAGATAGGGCTCATCTCCAACTAACTAAAATGACCTTGTATTAATCATTTTAAATCAATTATCATGTTCAATAATAGTTCTATCGGGATTATTTTGATTTAGTCATAGTTTGTACCATTTGACAACAAATAGAACCAATTTGAAGGAACTAAAGTTGCACTCAAGTATATCATCTAAAATGCCACAGTATCAATTTTCAAATTGTTGAGGATCTATGTCATTTGTAGATAAAATATTAGTGACCTCGAAGATTGCAGTTATCCAAGAATCACAAGTTTTCTTCGTCTCCTCCAACATTTTTGTGCAAAATTTACAACCATGGTAGTGCATAGCTTTGTGGTGTTTGGCTTGCAATTTTTCAAATATGTCAAGATTATTTGCATCGATCTATGAGTTGATATTAAACATATGGGTCATGGTTAATAAACTTATACATACATTTCTACCTCTTAAACCATGTGCTATATCAATTACCAATGGTGTAACTTTGGAGTCTTCATTACGATGAACTTCTTTAACCAATGATGCAAAACTCTCCAACGTTAATGAGCAACCATTTTCTTGAGATCGTTCAATCCATACTATCATCCAATCAAGATTGTTTGCAATATACAAACGTAGTGCATCTCACTCATGACCAACTGTAAAAAAAAAAATAGACCACTTAAAAACAATTTATGTTGAAGATTTATAAGAATTAATTAACTACAATAACATTTTATAATTACTTCTCACTTTCCTCAATCTACCTTTCCCCATCAAGTACTGCCCTTCGAATTTGTTAATGGAGTTGGGATCCCGAATGCGATCTACATAGATATTTGCCGCAAACTTGGGAAGATATTCACTAATGTACACGATGGTCTCGTATACTATATATTCCTCCACTATAGAACCCGCAGGACGTGCTCTTTGTCAAACTAAGTCCTTCATAAATTTAAAGTGTCTCTCAACCATCCACATTGACTTAGTTTGAATAGGTCCACACAATCAAATCTTCTCAACTTGATGTATGAGGTAGTGTTCTTGTACATTGAAAAAAGTTGAAGGTAGACACTTTTGCATTTCACATATAAGCTAAGGAATTTTCCTCTTCCAATATTTTGTTTTTATCAATTTCTATAGATAACAACCACCTAAAAGAGATTCAACACACAATAACATTTAAATAAGACTTTACAAAAAAATATATAACAAATTACATAAAAAGTAAAGCAAGTCGAAAATATAACATCTATACAATAAAACACTTCTAACCTTGTGTATTTTCCAAGATCATATATAACTTGTTTGACATTGTTTTGATTAAGTAAAAATAGGTTTTAAAGGACTTGAAACCTTATATAAAGTATCAAACAGAAACAGCTAAGAAAGCCCACAAGGAACTGTGAATCAGCACCAAAACTACAAAACAAACTATGACAAAAGCCTTAAACCAACAAACAGGAAAAAATAGCAAAAAGCCAAAGACCACCCAGACAGCTACAGGGTCTTTAGTATATCAATGGTCTGATCAGCAAGGATATTCATGTTCACTGCAGAGGTCTTTAGCTCTTCTATTTCTTTGTCATTCACCACCTTTGTCTTCTTAGAATTAACTTTGGTGTGTTTACTAGGGACCTGATCCTCAGTCCTATCCCTAGAACCATGAATACTCCCCTAATCCAATTTGTCGAGAAGAGTATTGATGTTGTCTACAATAGTCTTCAATATGGAACAATTTTAGTCAGGTACTTTTTTAACAGCTTTTTCCATATTATCAAAATTGTTTCCCATGGCATCCATCTTTTTCTGCATATCCTTAATCATTTTTTCATTAACTTCATTCTTCACTTCCAAGGGTGGAACTCTCTTCATTAAATTTTTTACTTCTTCCACATTACCAATAACCGCAACGAGTTTGTCTAGATGTTGACCAAGAGTCCTCTCCCCTCTAGTAGTCTTGCTGAGCTGCTCAAAATTCCTCCTAATATCCTGCATATGTTCCTTCATGGTGGAATATCTTTTTTCATCACACTCAAGGTTACCTAATGTCCCTTTCATATACCCTTGTTCCTCATAGTCCCTACTCTGATTAACGTAATCCTCATCCATATATGTAGTGTTTCTCTCAGTATCTGCCTCCTTGATGCCAATGTCATCAATCTTCCCTTGAGATTGCACTTTCTTACCCCTCCACATCCTTTGAATAAGAGGCTTATCATCAGATGGAATGTTCAAGGCTTTGTCAATCTTCTTCCCCTTGGTTCTGTTAACAATACCAATTTTGCCTTTGGTTTTCTTCCCTATAACCTTCTCAAAATCCTCCTCATAATTTGTCTCCTCATAATCCACTTCCTTACACTTACTTTTCTTGGCAAATGAGCTACTAGGTGAGGTTTTTCCTCTTCTTGTCGACAATCTCCTCCTCATCGTCCTTTGTTTTATCTTCATAACCCTCATCTTGATAACTCCCTTCAGTATCACACTCTAGGGTATTTTTTACTAAAATGAGGCCTATCCACTTTTTTGGCTTTGAGGAGATTCATGATCAACACCATCAAACCCTCATGGCAAGCATGATCCCCATCAAGGTCATTCTGAATAGCCACAATGGTATTATCCAATGATTGCCTCAGGTAGAAGGGGAAACTAATTCTAACCCTATGTCTAAAATGATTTACAAGCATAAAATGGTGCCCAAAAATCTTGGTTTAATGGCCATCAAGGGTAAGGTATTCAATTACAACAAACATCACAAACCTCCAAGGTCTGGAAATGGAGTACAAATTAAAATAGGAATTAACAATTTTCACCAACTTGTTTCTCTCCTTGGTCATCTCCGCAAATGGATCGACAGCTTGATCAAATAGCTTCATATCCCTATAGAAATTGATCCCATCTAGCTCAAGACCAATGGCTTTAGTTATAATGTCCTTCGTGACTTCCATTTTCTGGTTTCCCACCAAGATGCTTCCATCCTTCCAAGTCTTGATAAACTGACGGGTATTGTCAAGTTATTGCCCTTTAACTTCTCCATGAAGCCCGTAAAATGCCCCTATTCAAGGATATCCCAAATGTCAATCTTCTTCTTCCGTTCCTTGTAGCTTGCAAGTTCAACCATCCTTCTCTTACCACTCGTCCTCAAACTACAACAAATCCTCACAATCCTACTACTCTCGGGCAAAATGAAAAACTTTGTTTCAAAAAACTTGCAGAAAAAACTCTTATGCAAAATACCCACAATCCATGTGGTGATGAATGAGTTGTCTCATCAAGTATAATAATTAACCACCACTCCTCATTTCTGCACAACTCATAATTATTTCTTAATGCCATTTTCATAATTGTTAAAACTCTTTTGCAAACTTCTAATTTTGTCGTACTCTATCAATGATTGCATGTCAGTAGGGAGGTCATCACCATAATTCCATATCATCTTAGTATGGCTTTTGCATGCCATGTTCACACCATAGTCAACCACTACATTGGTTTCTCTATAGTTATGCGTGATGACACAATCCACAAAGGAATTAATCAAATTGCTAGCTTTGCAAATAATATTATGGATGGGCCAAGAAGGGTTGCTAACATTATTAAGACAATTAATAATATTAAAGGAATCCCCTTCTAACCATGTTTTTTCCAAATTCATACTCTTTGCAAATAAAGAGACCATAGAGAACCGCACTAGCTTCCACAACATGATTGGTTTTCTCCTTAATAGGAATAGCCATAACCCCCATACTAACCCCTTTGTCATTTCTAATAATAATACCTCAACCATTAATCCCTGGGTTGCCCTTCGAGGCCCCATCAAAGTTAATCGTATATCATCCCTAAGGTGGACAATCCCACATAGCCAAATTTCTAAGGTTACTATCAGGCTGAGAGAGTCTTATCCCTTCCAAATTCTAATTTTGAATCACTTTACCTTCCCAATCATCTTCAAGCTCTTGACCTTTCTCCATTATCCTAATATTTCAATTGTCAAATGTTTAATCTTATGAAATAATTGATTGGAAGAAGTCTCCTTGCCCCTAAAAACCCTATCATTTATTTCATTCCAAACTCCCCAACAAACATACGTAAGGATCAAGTCCCATAAGTTAGTAAGCAAAGCATTACAAGAAAGAGACTTCCAAGCTATGAATAACTCTTGGATACTAAGGCAAAAGACCCAATCCACTTCCAAAAGTCTATAAATCCTCTCCCATAACCTTCTTGTATAAGAGCGATGAATGGTCAAATGGTTAACCGACTCTTCCTCCTCCTTACAAAGATAACACCTTCTAACAAGACACATACCTTTCTTCATTAAGTTGTCAATAGTAAGAATTTTATTCTACAGTAAGATCCAAAAAAATATGTTAATTTTGGGTGTAAAGCCTTTGAACCAAGGTTTAGCCTAGCAAGGCACATGGTAATCTTCAAACGAATTACCATACAAAGAAGAAATAGAAAAATTTCCATTCGGATTGTATTTCCAAATTAAAGAGTCCTCCTCATGGACTAAAAAGGTAGCATTCAACATTTAGGCAAGGTCATTAAGAACCTCATCCACTCTAGATAGGTTCACCCATTTATCTTCATCCCAATAATCACCAACAAAAGTCCCAAACATAGTCTTGCATTGTTCCATATATCCATTCTACTTATGGTCAGAACACAAAGCATGATCAATAATCCATACATCTTTCCAAAAATGAATAGTCCTATCATTTCCAACCTTCTATCTTACCCCTTTATAAATAATCTTCTTGTTTTTTTGGTCCTGCTTCCAAACCATAGAGCCCACTTGAGTATCTGCATTCCCCAAGAAAAGATTAAAGCCATGAATCTCCTTATTATATTTATCATTCCATATATCTTTCCATTCTCCATCTTCATTATGAAATCTCCAAATAAGCTTAGAATGTAAAAAATCATTCATGCTAATAATCTTTCTAAGACCCAATCCTCCTTTTTTGATGGGCATACATACCTTATCCCAAGCTATCAAAGCCAATGTTTTCTTTTTTTCCTTACTAGTCCATAAGAAATTTTTCTGAATTTTTTCAATGGCTAGAGCATACTTCCTAGGAATCTTAAAAAAACTCAAAGCATATAAAGACATGTTCTGTAAAGTGGATTTGAGATCCATGACCTTACCAACCTGGCCAAGGAGAGATCCTTTCCAACCAACTAACTTTGAGTGGAATTTGTCAAATAGCAAACTCTAGAAGGAATCTAGCTGGTCCAGACAAAGAGGTAACCCAAGATAAGATCCCATAAGGTTGCTAATCTCACACCCCATAATGTTTTTAATTATGTTATGTCTACTCTCATTAGCATTAATGAAATAGATCGAGCTTTTGATCCAATTAATAATCTGTCCTGTAGCCCATAATCCTCAAGAGCCTTGTTGATATTTCTCACATTTTTTATTGAGGCTTCTCCCATCACAATGGAATGATCCACAAATTGTTGATCGGAGCAAGTCAAATTCTTAGAAGAACGTCTTAAACGCACAAAATCCCCCTTTTGGACCATATTTTCCAAAAAACTACCTAAACACTCAGCCATGAGGATTAAAAGAATTGGTGATAACGGATCCCCTTGTCTAAGTCAGAAAGCCATTAACAAAAATAGAAAAGGTGGCAAAGGAAACCAACTCCAAAAATCTATTGCTAAACCTAAAAGCTTCCAACCCACACTTTAAAAAATATCAGTGCATCCTGTCATAAGCCTTGGATAAATCCAACTTTAAAAAGAACCCTTCTTTCTTAGATTTGGTGAGGGAGTGAATATTTTCATGCATCGAAATAATAGAATCCAAAATCTGCCTACTAGGAACAAACCCATTTTGTTCTCTCGAAATCAAATTAAGGAAAAGAGACAAAATCTTGAGAGTCAGAACTTTAGAGATGATCTTATAAAACAAATTACAGAGGCTAATAGGTCGAAATTGGTCCATGTTATCAGCCCTCGACTTTTTGGGAATCAAAGCCAAAGAAAGTACCTTTTAGCTCTTTAAGTAATTTTCTAAACCCAAAGGATTCTTAACTCCATTAAACACATCCTCTTGAATGATAGACTAGTAAGTATGAAAAACAAGGGAAGGGAGACCATCCAAACCAGAAGCCTTGTCTCCCTCAAAGGAGAAAACAACATTAGTAATTTCAGCATTGGAAGGGATGGTCATAAGGTTTTTGTTCTGGATATCAAAAATGCAATTTGGAATACACTTTAGAAACTCGTGTTGTTTTTCCTTATCCAGATTATGTTCTTGCTCCAGTAACCCACTAAAAAAGACCATGGCTTCCCTTTTGATAGCCTCATCCTCATTTGTAAATTTACCATGGACATTTAATCTGGAGATTTTATTAGCCATTCTATGTTTCAAAGTGGTCATATGGAAGAATTTAGTGTTATTATCGCCTTCTTCGATATACACTTTTATAGACCGCTGCCTCTAGTACATCTCCTCCTTGGTAATAATATCATGCAACTCAACCAATTTCGAATCTTTCTCCTTCCTAGTCACATTATCATAACCCTTAGACCGAATGCTATCCTGAATCTCTTTAAACTCCTCCAAAATCTTACTTTTACTATCAAAGATATTCCCAAAAGTTTCCCAATTCCATTTTTTGATATTATCTTTAACATTTTTCAGTTTTGTAGCAACTTTAAACATTGATGTTCCCTCAACATGAATCCCCCACCAATCCTTAATAAGGTTTTCCAACCCAGGATGTAAAGTCCACATCTTCTCAAAATGAAAAGGATGGTGTTTTTTAATTGAGATTGGGTCAACAAGAAGAAAAATGGGATAGTGGTCAGAACCTGCTCTTACATGTGTAGATAGAGAACATTTATACCTTTGAAACCAATCATTACTAATAAGGGCTCTATCAAGTCTAACTTGGATAAGATCCTTACTCAAACTTCTATTGGTCCAAGTGAATTCCAAGCCTTGCAAATACATATCATGTAGTAAATGAAAATCTATGAACTCCATCAAATCCATCCTGTTGTCCAAATTGGTCTGGTTGCCCCCCTTCTTCTCATATTCTTTTGATGGAGTATCAAAATCCCACATAATGACCTAGTTCTGATCCACAAAGTTCTTTCTCTGATTAGAAAGTTCAATCCAAAGAGCTTTTCTACACCATTTAGTATTAGGCGCATAGACATTAGTTTGGACCCAAGAAGTGCCATCCTTAGCATTAGAGAATCTGATATTGACCATATTTCTATTCTGTGAAAAAAGTTCCCCATGAATATTATAATTGTTCCAAAGAACAAACATACCTCTCGATGCCCCATTAGCATCACCCCTAAAATCTTACCATTTTTAAACAAAAACATAATTTCAACTTTATCTTTTGGCATCTTTGTTTCCTACAGAATAACAATATTCAGTTTATCATCTCTAACCGTGTTCCTAATCATATCTTGCTTATGAGGATTATTCAATCCTCTTATATTCCATGAAATAATCTTCATTTCTTATGGAATGTTTTTTATTCTAAGATAGTCCTTTGACTACCACCTGCTATACTTTTGTTGGTCTCCAAAATTATTATCTGTTAATTAGTAAGTTTCCCTAATGGGTTAGGGGTTTGACCAAAATCCCCAATTTTGATCCTCTTCCCAGTTGGGGTAAGGGATACTGCCCACCTTTCTTACACCTTAGATCCCCTGATTTATTATACTTTCCTGATGGAGTGAGGGAGTGAGAAGCCTCCCTTGACCTATAGCTCCTTGTTTGCATGTTTATCAAGGAATTTTCTTTATTCTTTTTAAAACTGATCTCCTCCTTTTTCTTAGCTCTAATTTTCTTCTCAGACTCCACACTTGTCCAGTATGCTCCAATACCTTCTTCCTCATCGATCAAAGCTCTTGAGATATCATTTTCATCCCTCACTTGTGTGAGTTGTCCTTCAAAGGTCCTTCCCTATGAGGAGAACATCTATTGTCCATGGTACTTGGTCCTAAGATAACACAATCCTGTCCCTCTTGATACTTTGAATCCTTACTATTGGAAATAGACTTGCTATAATCACCCGAGATTTCAACTTCTAGGATCTCCTTCTCCTCCACCATTGCTAATCTCATATTCTTACCATCCTCCTATAGGATGTCCTTAGACTCTAGGTTGTTAATGGAAGTACCTACTTCCTTTTCCAGAGTCACCTTTTCAGCCTTTGCCTGAGCACAAACAATATCCTCAAACATCCCCTTCCCAACGCGAGGTTGTTCCACAACCTCACCAACCTAGGAGCCTTTGTGAACCCATTCTTTTTTGAATTTTTTCAGGATACTAACCTTAGTTGGACATTTCTTCACCTAGTGGCCCAATTTTTTTACAATCGAAACAAGCAAAAGGGATGGTTTCATATTCAACCTGCTACTGCCAAACTCCCAATTTAGATATGAGAGTAATGTCTTCTGGCATATCAACCCCTTGAATGACCGCCACACAAATTCTAGCATAAGTTAACCTCCTTGACACCGTCATTCGGTCCATGGATAAGAGTTCTCCAAAGATACTTTATTCCTATAAAAACATCTTCAACCCAGAACTTCAGAAGCAAACTAGGAAGTTTGATCCGAATAGGAGCTTGAACCAATTGTTTGACATTGTTGTCGAAGTGGTGTGGGAGAGATAGAGGTACAACATACTACAATAATTATAAAATGATATTTTCAATATATAACAAAATAATACAATGAAAAGTACATTTTATTTTACAAATATATTGTAAATAGAGAAGAATGTGGCGTACCTTAATGAGTGCATGCCAATCATGCATTTTCAACAATGGCCCAAAATCACCTTTCTTTGATATGAGACTGCTTATGTTTGCAGCAAATCTTGTTGGAAATTTTATTTTTGTATGACTTATTTTTATGGCATCACTTTTTTGCTCCGATAATAACTAAGGAAGGGCACTCGTATTAATCCAATATCCAATGCTATTTGATTCAATGATATTTTTTAGTGCATGATTGGATTCATGAATGTAAAAAATTTGACAATTTTTTTCTTTGTCACGCATTCCATCCAATATTTTCCCTAGTGTCTTTATTACATATTTTTCAATATGGATAGCATCAAACAAATGCACAATTGGGAGGTGCTTGTAGTACGACAACCTACTAAATTGTCTAGGATAACTTTTTTGTCCTTTTGGAAGTTGGTCATTAATGCCTTGATGACCTTCACAAGCACAATTACATCATTACTAAACATAAAACAATATCAAAAAGTAAATTTCAAACAAAAAGTCATCAGATGGAATAACATTACCTCGACAATTTATTCTATTGTATTCCTACTTCCATAGGTGAGGTGACATTCTTTGTAGCTTTGATGTTGTCTCTTCTTTCCCATTGAAAAGATATTTTTCAGTAATTCGATACTTATGATTATTGTGGTGAAAGTGCCTAAACTCATTGATTGCCTTCTTTCCTAAACTTTTTGAATGACAAGATTTCATCTTTGGACCACAAATTATACATGCAAATTTTTCCTTTGTCTAATGACCTACAAGATCATGTATAATTAGATTAAATATGTTGATTTTGATATTTACAATTATCATGTGCAACTTAAACATATAACAAAAATGTTTTAGCACTATAACATGCCAAAAATGTGTTAACAATATAACATAGCACAAAAATGTATTACCCCAAAATGTTGGAAATGATTGAAATTGATCATAAGAAAAGTTGTTAGCATAATATATGGAACTGGTAAAGAATGTCCTCAATCATTGTTTTGTCATTGATGTCAAACTTGCTACTTGCAGGAATGACAATTGCTTTAGTGATCCAAATACTATCAATTAGTTGATTGTCAAGGAGGAGACAATCAATAAGATGTAACTAGAACACCTAGAGAAAGGTTGAAGTTATGATGTTGTAATAAAGTACAAGGATCAGCTAAGCCATTGATGAAAAAGTGTATTTGATGACATACTATAAGATACAAAGAATGGGCACACTAAAACATATCAAAGATTTAAGGTTTTAGCTAAGTCTTTTGTAAAGCTCAACTAAGTTCATTAGAGAGAAGGAGCCGAGCAAGCTAGTAAGAGCCGAGCAAATTCCTAGTTAATGCCGAGTAAACTTCAGATGCCGAGTGACACAGAGTTTATCAAGTGCCGAGCAGAATCAAGTGCCGAACAGAATCAAGTGCCGAGCAGAACCAAGTGCCGAACAGAACCAAGTGCCGAGCAGGTATAGGTGTCAAGTAACACAGAGGTGTCAAGCACCAGTAACTCAATAATGCCCAGTTGCTGCATTATTTTGGAAATCGAAGATTCGCCAGATCTAAGCCGACAAGGTTGTTATCTAGAAATTTGTGAATTAAAAGGAAGATAAGAATGATGAGCTGGTGGCACAGAACACCATGGAGAACGTTTTTAAGGATACAACTGACGAAGTTTCTAGAAGAAAACAAAATATGGGGTAGATACATTGTATCTTACCTAATCCATTTTGAAACCCTAAAATTGGAGAGGGAGAATTGAGCGGCAAAGGCAAATCAGATTTCTATTTAAGAAGACATAAGTTAATGAAAAAAAGAGAGAGAGGTGGTCAAGCATAAAAGCATGAAGTACTGAAGAAGGTGCTAAGGAGAAGAAAGCACAAGAACTCTGTTTGGATAGACGACCACAAGGATGATTGCATTGGCAGAATGAGTAAGAAGACTCAAGAAGACGAAGCTTGAGAGGAAGACAAGCAGTCAGAGCTGGAGTGATTGAAGCCAAGCATAAGGATTGAATTGAAAGTGTGATCTGAAATCTGCAAAGTATGTTGTAAATTATATCAGATCAAAAGACCATTATCGTTACTTTCTAGCAATTGTAACAGTAAGTTTAAATCCTATGGACTTAGGTTGGTTTAATAGCCATAAGATAAATCTTTTAACAGGGTGACATTCCAAGTGAATGTTCTAAAGACCTTTAACCAGGCTCATTCCTAACAGTTTGGTGAAATCCTCTAACAGGGTCACATTTAACAGTGTGTTGTAAGCCTTTAACAGGGCAGGTTTTTAACAGGGCATCACTTCAAAAGAGTGAGAATCAAGTAGCATGTTACTGGTGGTTTTTCCCAAATTGGGTTTCCACGTAAATCATTGTGTCATGTGTTGATCTTGGATGTTTTATTTTTGCATATTGATTTACTGTAACTTGCTTATATGATTGATTTAAGTTTGGATGGATGAAAAGTGTATGGATTCATTAAAAGTAGTAAAAAGGTATTAATAGGACATTTGGACCTTGAATAACTGATTCACCCCCCCTCTCAGTTATTTTAAAGAATTCTAACAATTGGTATCAGAGCCTGACTGCTGATTCAGTTTAAAATGACTACAAGCAAAAAATATCAAAATGCCAAAAAGAGAAGTTCCCAAGCTCAACAAAGACAACTTTGTTGCATGGCAAAGTTTGATGAAGCTACATCTTGAATCCATAGGAGATTATGCCCAAAATTCAATTGTCACTGAACATGTAGATCCAACAGGTGCTCCTACTGCAGAAGACATGAAAAACAAGCAAAAACACAATTAGACAATGCTGGAAATTGCCTCTGCACTCAGCTATGCTGAATTTGATGATATCAAAGGATGTGACACTGCATTCAAAATGTGGAAAGCCCTATCAGACATCTATGGAGGAGATCAGAATGTACAAAGAGCAAAAAGAGAAAGTCTCAAAGGAAAGTTTGATGACATCAAAATGGAAGAAAATGAGAATGCTGCTCAATATGGTGCAAGAATAAAGGAAGTGGTAAGTGTAATAAGATGCTTGAGTGGTCAACTAGATGAAGATACTTTTAATAGTAAGTTCTTAAGAACCTTGCTCCCTATCTATGCTATTAGAGTATCAACAATATAAGAGCTAAGATGTATACCAGGAAACAATCTAAGTTTTGAAGGTATAATAGGTAGACTCACTGCATTTGAGTTATCTAACTTTGACAACTACAGACCTGAAAATGTTGAATCTGCTTTTAAGGCCAAGTTATCACTGAAAGATGTTGAATAGGTGAAATCAAATAAAGGAAGAAAAATGAAGTATGTATCAAGTGACAGTAGCATTGATGAGGAAGATGTGGAACAATTGGAAGCATTGCTCGCTAGAAGATTTCACAGGGGCAAAGGAAAATTTAAAGGTAAAATGCCTATCATTTGTTTCAATTGCAATGAAGTAGGTCATATTGCTGCAAGGTGTCCACAGAAAAAGAATTCCAAGGAAGGCAACAAATACAAGAACAGAAGAGATGATGACAAGAGAGATTACAAAGAAAAAGGTAAGAAGTGTTATATTGTTGAAGAAAATTCTGATGACAATGATGATGAAGTTGTTTATGTAGCCATGAAGGACCAATCTGATGAAGAAGAGCCCACAGCACTGGTAACATGTATAGACAAGAATGACAGATGGATCATAGACAGTGGATGCTCACATCACATGACTGGAGACAAAAGTAAGTTTGTTAACTTTACTCAGTATGATGGAAATAGTGTTAGATTTGGTAATGATGTTCCATGTCAAATCAAAGGAAAAGGTTCCATTAAGCTCACAGAACAAATTTCATGTGACAATGCATACTATGTTGAAGGATTAAACTACAATTTATTGAGTGTCTCACAGTTAGGCAATATAGGTTGCAAAGTGGAATTTGGAAACAAAACTGCAAAAATCTATGATACTGATGGTAAATTGATAGGAAAAGGAGATCAAACAAAGAGTAATTTGTTTTACCTTGATATGGATGATGTTTCTTGTTTATTTGCAAAATTTGATGATGAATGGTTATGGCATAGAAGATTATGTCATGTCAACTTTGACAATCTAGTCAACATCAGTAAAATGAAGAAAGTCAGAGGTTTACCAAAATTGAAGAAGCCTGATAATATCATGTGCAAACAATTTTAGCTAGGAAAGATGACAAAGTCAAGTTTCAAAAGCAAAAACTATACATCTAAAGAGATACTTGAGTTAGTTCACACTGACTTATGTGGTTCAATGGAAATACAAAGCTATAGAGGAGATAAATACATAATGCTATTTGTTGATGACTATTCCAGGATGATGATTGTTATGTTCTTAAAACAAAAATCTGATGCTTTTCAAATGTTTAAGTGGTATGTGGCTAGAGTTGAAAAGGAAACTGGAAAAAGCTTGAAATGCCTAAGATCAGATAGAGGTGGTGAATTTACATCAAATGATTTCGAGATATTCTGTAATGATAAAGGAATCAAAAGACAAACGTCAGCTCTTAGAACTCCCCCACAGAATGGAATTGCTGAAAGAAGAAACAGATCTGTGATTGACTATGCCAGAACACTAATGATGGAAAAGACTATTGCTCTAAAATACTGGAGAGAACGGTAAGTGTAGCTGTTCATACACTGAATCAAGTACAAGTCAAGAAAGGTACAAATACAACACCTTTTGAATTATGGTATGGTTACTCACCCAATGTAAAACATTTCAAAGTGTTTGGTTGCAAATGTTTTATCCTTAAGGATGCTAGAAATGGAAAATTTGATGCAAAAAGTGATGAAGGTATATTTCTTGGTTACTCCACTAGAAGTAAGGCATATAAGTGTTTGAATATTAACACTAACAAAATTGTGGAAAGTGCAAATGTAAATTTTGATGAGCACACAGAAGTCCAAGCTAAAGAACCAAAGAAAATGGAAGAGTACAGAACCTTTGTGTATTCTTATGAAGGAATGGTTGTTGATGAGGATGATGTTAATCAAATTGAAAATCAACAACAAGTATCAGTTTCAGCCGAGTCACAACCAGTGAATGTCGAGTTGCATTCAGAAGCCGAGTTGCAAAATGAAGGAAATGGACAATCTGATTCTGAAAATAGTACACATGATGAAGAACAATCTGACAATGAAGTGCATAGTGATCCTGAATCTGAAAGATCAAACATGGAAACAAGGACAGAGCCAAGGTTATCCAAATATGTAAAAAGACATCACCCTGCTAAACAGATAATTGGTGACAAAGATGCAAGACCAATGACAAGGAACATACTAAGACATGAATCATGTCTGATCAGCAAATCGGAACCCAAGACAGTATATGGTGCATTACAAGATGATGACTGGTATAAAGCTATGGACGAAGAAATTGATCAAATAAGAAAAAAACAAAACCTGGAGTTTGGTTCCCAGACCAACTGACAGGAATGTAATTGGCACCAAATGGGTATTCAGAAACAAACTAGATGAGAATGGTGAGATTACCAGAAACAAAGCTAGACTAGTATGCAAGGGTTATGCTCAAGAAGAAGGAATAGACTATGGGGAAAAATTTGCTCCTGTTGCTAGAATGGAAGGAGTAAGAACTTTACTTGCATATGCTGCCTACAAAGATTTTAAAGTCTATCAGATAGATGTAAAATCTGCCTTCTTAAATGGTATACTAGAAGAAGAAGTCTACATTGAACAACTAGAAGGTTTTGTTGATGAAAACAACAGGGATATGTTGTGTAAGCTACATAAAGCACTCTACAGTTTGAAACAAGCACCTAGAGCATGGTATGAGAGACTTCACAAGTATCTAGTGCAAATTGGATTTGAAAGAACTGATGATAATAGCAACATGTATATCAAAGCAAAAGAAGGTAAAGACATTATTGTATCTGAAATTTTTGTGGATGACATAGTGTTTGGTGGTAAGGAAGTACTTTGCAAAGGCTTTGCTGACAAAATGAAACATGAATTTGAGATGTCTATGTTTGGAGAAATCAAATTTTTTGTTGGGTTGCAAGTACATCAACTCAAACGTGGAATATTTGTTACACAATCAAAATACATCAAAGAAATTCTTAAAACGTTTGGATTGGAGGAATCCAAACCAGTCAGAACACCAATGGCAACGGGAAATAAGCTATCCAAAAATGATGAGTCAACTGAAGTCAATCAAACAATGTACAGATCCATGATTAGAAAACTAAAATATGTTATACATAGTAGACCAAACATAGCATTAGCAGTTGGAATAGTGGCTAGGTTCCCTGCTACTCCTAAAGAAAATCATCTCATAGCAGTAAAAAGAATAATGAGATATCTTAAAGGAACTGATGACTTTGGTCTATACTACAAAAAGAATGGAAAATTTGAACTCAATGCATATACAGATGCAGACTGGGGAGGAAACATTGATGATAGAAAAAGCACAAGTGGAGGTGCATTATTTCTAGGCAAAAGGCTGGTCACCTGGACTAGCAAGAAACAAACATGTACATCCCAGTCTACTGTAGAGTCAGAATATGTGGCAGTTGCAGTCAATTGCACAAACATTGTATGGCTCACACATCTATTGAATGGAATCAAAGAAGAAGTAACAAAACCTGTGATATTGTATTGTGATAATACAAGTGCTATAAACATATCCAAAAATCCAGTGATGCATGCAAAAACCAAGCATATTGCAATCAAGTATCATTATATCAGAGAATTGGTAAAAGACAAATAAGTAAAGCTGGAATACATTCACACAAAGGAACAAACTGCAGATATCTTCACCAAACCATTGTCCAAGGATGCCTATGAATATCTTAGAGGCAAGTTGGGGGTAATACCCCTAACTCAAGCAGTTTAAGGCAACAAGGAAGTTGCCCTGCATCAACAAGAATAAATCATTGAAATATTAACAGATTGATGCAAAGGATGACAGCAGGAGCAGAAACTCCAAATCAGTCACAAGCATGGTGACAGAGGGAGAAAATCAACAAGAAGCCAAAGCTTATATTTTGCATAATAAAGATGCTACATCTTTGGCATTTATGTCAAAGAGGGAGAAATATGCAGAAATCTGATCAATACAAAGAAAGAGGGAGATATATGAGATCAGTAGTAAAAATACAGCAAGACAACGTATACAATCTTGGTGGTAACTAAGTTGATTAATTGATCAGTTTGGTTTTCCATCAATGCCAAAGAGGGAGATTGTTGGAAATGGTTGAAATTGATCATAAGAAAAGTTGTTAGCATAATATATGGAACTGGTAAAGAATGTCCTCAATCATTGTTTTGTCATTGATGTCAAACTTGCTACTTGCAAGAATGACAATTGCTTTAGTGATCCAAATACTATCAGTTAGTTGATTGTCAAGGAGGACGCAATCAATAAGATGTAACTAGAACACCTAGAGAAAGGTTGAAGTTATGATGTTGTAATGAAGTACAAAGATCAGCTAAGCCATTGATGAAAAAGTGTATTTGATGACATACTATAAGATACAAAGAATGGGCACACTAAAATATATCAAAAATTTAAGGTTTTAGCTAAGTCTTTTGTAAAGCTCAACTAAGTTCATTAGAGAGAAGGAGCCGAGCAACCTAGTAAGAGCCGAGCAAATTCCTAGTTAATGCCGAGTAAACTTCAGATGCCGAGTGACACAGAGTTTATCAAGTGCCGAGCAGAATCAAGTGTCGAACAGAATCAAGTGTCGAGCAGAACCAAGTGCCGAACAGAACCAAGTGTCGACCAGGTATAGGTGTCGAGTAACACAGAGGTGTCGAGCACCAGTAACTCAATAATGCCCAGTTGCTGCATTATTTTGGAAATCGAAGATTCGCCAGATCTAAGCCGACAAGTTTGTTATCTAGAAATTTGTGAATTAAAAGGAAGATAAGAATGATGAGTTGGTGGCACAGAACACCATGTAGAACATTTTTAAGGATACAACTGACGAAGTTTCTAGAAGAAAACAAGATATGGGGTAGATACATTGTATCCTACCTAATCCATTTTGAAACCCTAAAATTGGAGAGGGAGAATTGAGCGGCAAAGGCAAATCAGATTTCTATTTAAGAAGACATAAGTTAATGAAAAAAAGAGAGAGAGGTGGTCAAGCATAAAAGCATGAAGTACTGAAGAAGGTGCTAAGGAGAAGAAAGCACAGGAACTCTGTTTGGATAGACGACCACAAGGATGATTGCATTGGCAGAATGAGTAAGAAGACGAAGCTTGAGAGGAAGACAAGCAGTCAGAGCTGGAGTGATTGAAGCCAAGCATAAGGATTGAATTGAAAGTGTGATCTGAAATCTGCAAAGTATGTTGTAAGTTATATCAGATCAAAAGACCATTATCGTTACTTTCTAGCAATTGTAACAGTAAGTTTAAATCCTATGGACTTAGGTTGGTTTAATAGCCATAAGATAAATCCTTTAACAAGGTGACATTCCAAGTGAATGTTCTAAAGACCTTTAACCAGGCCCATTCCTAACAGTTTGGTGAAATCCTCTAACAGGGTCACATTTAACAGTGTGTTGTAAGCCTTTAACAGGGTAGGCTTTTAACAGGGCATCACTTTAGAAGAGTGAGAATCAAGTAGCATGTTACTGGTGGTTTTTCCCAAATTGGGTTTCCACATAAATCATTGTGTCATGTGTTGATCTTGGATGTTTTTTTTTTGCATATTGATTTACTGTAACTTGCTTATATGATTGATTTAAGTTTGGATGGATGAAAAGTGTATGGATTCATTAAAAGTAGTAAAAAGGTATTAATAGGGCATTTGGACCTTGAATAATTGATTCACCCCGCACCTCCCCCCCCCCCCCCCCTCTCAGTTATTCTAAAGAATTCTAACACAAGAGTATCATTTATTGTCCATACAAGCATTGCATAGAATTGAAATTGTCTGACCTATTGGTCTAGAAATGTCATACTTAGTGACCCCATTCTATAACTCCAACAACTCATCAATAAGGAGCTCAATATATACGTGCATATCGTTAACTATGTACTTACCTAGTTGAATGAACAGAAGCATTACATAATCATTATGACCATTTTGATGTGGTGTTTATAAATTAATTTAAATAACTATTAAATGAAGAAATACCTAGTACAATCATTGCCAACATTATGTGCTCCCTCTTTATGGATATCTAAGAAGAAATGTAATTATTAATAACAAGAACATGCCACACTAAGTTAACAGATCTCATATCTCTAGATGGATTGACATCGTCCATTGCCAATGAAAGCTTGAAATTACGAGGTTCTTCTTTAAAGAGTGGCCAAGTTTCTTCTATATCCTTAAATGGATAACCATCTATAGGCTTTCACATAATGTCTTGTGTCTTCTATTGTGTGCATGGTAATCCATAAAGTGTGCCAAGCTAGTGCACCTGAATATTCGTTGCATACATGGAATGATGAGAAAGTATTGAGGAACTTTGTGAGGCATGTTTATTATTATTTGATTTGATCAATATCTACTAATATGACAAATAGAGCATTCTGTTGCAAATTCCTGTTTATGATATATAATATGATCATTAGGACATGCATGTATTGTTTCATACTCAATTCCAATATCTTTCGTAATGGAAAATAATTCTCAATACGAGTGAGGTAGAATGTTTGATGATGGTAACAAACACTCACCTATCAACCTATAACAAAAAATGTAATTTATTAATATAAAGAATATTAATGGTACACTAACATAGAAGATGACAAAAATGGCATAGCTTAGCATACATGAAATTGCTACATTGGATAAACCATTCATAACCTTCAAGTTCACCAACAACAATATAACAAAGAGGAGAGTTGTTTGGGAACCTTCATATAGGGTCTTATATGCCTTCTCAAGTATAGATATATTAAGACCATCTTCATCATCATGATCAGATGCGCTAGTACTATCATCTTAATCATCTTAATCAATTGCGCCAGTACCATCTTCTTCAATCGTGCTCTCTGGCACATGATCAGTTGCGCTAATACCATCATCTTCAATTGTATTCTATGTCGCAAGATCATCTTCTTCCATGGGATCATTATCTTTAGCTTGCATATTCAGAACTCCATGTTCCTCTAGTTGGAAATCCACATTCACCAATGGACAAAAATCATGCCCCCTTCAATGTGACCATGCTTCCTACAATGTCTCTTAGTTGTTGTGATTAGAAGCCTTCAAGTCTTTAAGTCCTTACAATTTTTGCAAGGATGATAACATTTTCCATCACCTTTTCTTTTGAATTGAGACCACAATCTAGCAATTGTCTCGTTATGTTGTTTTGGGTTCATATTGTCAGGCATGGTCTCTCTTCATGGGCAAATAGTCTAGCTATAAATATATCAAATATAAACATACAAGCATTAGTAGTATCTTGTACACAATAGAAAATAATTAAATATTTCTATTTATTTAAGTTTAGTGTACTCAAAATATGGTATCAGATATTACAAAATAGTTTTATATCTAACTACATATAATCACAGTCCTTACCGCTAGAACGACAAACAAAAACTTGCAAGCCAAGATGTGGAGTTTGCAACTTAGGTAGTAGTATTATCACTTAGTCCCGCTTAGATATAGTAGATGTATGTACAAAGAATATAAGAAATAGTAAGTTAGATTATCATTCCAAAGAAAGAAAAATCAATTGATGATTAGGAAAGAGTCTCAAAGGAAAAAGTTTCATTTTATGATGCATCTTTTTGTTTGAGTTTTAGTCACATACTCGTACAATGTTTATTGACACTTGGAATAGGGATTGAGATGTATGGATTAAAATAAACCAAACTCTAAAGAAGCAAAAGATACTGGACACAAGACTGAGAAACCAAGGTAAATGAATAAATCATACACAAGTTCAAGTGACAAACTCTCTCGTCATATCTAAGATTTACTCTAGATGTATGAGAGTCGTAACATGCCAATGAAATAGTGAGCTAGGTAGGATAAAAATGATACCAACTACTAGAAGCTCCCTACAATGTAGATCTTTGATGAATACTAAATTGGGAGCGAAATTGACCATCTTCCATGTCCTACTAAGAGTAATTTGTAGATAGGGGGACACAAAGGACATTGTCAACCTAAATTGACCCACTAATGTAAGTGTTATTATCCATAAAAATATGTAAAATAGTATGATTCTTAAAAGATCTAATATTCCCATAGATGATGTGATATGATGAGAAATTATTTAATCAAGAGTCCAACAGCTTGACTGATAATGTCCTATGTTAAACCTTCTCATCATTAGTGCCCTATGATGCAAGAAGAGCTAATGATTTTGTAGACTACAAAATATCCAGGTAAACTAACCTTTCTTGCTCGAGTGAGAGATGAAGAAAAATTTAGAAAGGATGGAGATAATTTGTTAAGATTCCTCTTTCAAAATGTCACACTACTGCAACTACAATATAAGAGACTTGAATTTGATTAAGTAATCTTTTTGGCTATTAAACTATATAGGATTCAAGCTAATAAGTGAGGCTTTTAAACAATTATGACATTTATTGATCTCCCTCAATACTTAATGGAAAAAATTGAAACTTACACAAAATGGAAATGAAGACATTGTACTTCCTTCCCAAACTAGATCTTGGCAAAAATAAATCACACAAAAAGAATGGTAGATGAATGAATAGCAAAGTTGCAAGAATTTCATGGTGTGTTCGCAATGTTTTTATTAATATCTTTGCTCCTTTAACATGTGAAAAATGTCAATTAGACCTCATTTCAACATTCTTACCCCTATTTGACCAATTGAACACCTTTGACCAACCTAGTACCTTATAGGCCAAATGGTTGCATTATGGTTCATAGGCCTTATGCTTGCAGCCCAAAACATGTCAAGAACATCAACTAAATATGAAAGTAACATAAATGACCTTTCTATGTCCTTACTACAAGATTTCAACATCATTGGCCTCATTGGCCTCTTTAAAGCCTTGATGCTCCTACATTAGTTTTGTTTGTTGTCCATAACTTGAAAGTATTTATACTTGTGCTTAACAAATATGGTGAAGTTGAGTATTTTATGTCATCTTTAAAACATCATATCCTTCTAAATAGGAAATGTGAAAAAACTCATAATAATTCAACCCCTGTGGTACAACATCCACCAAAATAAATAACATTTTTGATAGTATATGGTTAGTTAAATCACATTCTTATTTCCATAAATAATATCAACTAGTTTTCCCATTCATTCATTCATTCATTTAGGTTTCAAAAGTGTTAGAGTCAATGGATGTCGTGCATCCACTTATAGTGCTCTGCATCTCTATTACCTGCATGTTTTTATTAGTGAGGATGAGGGGCCTTTCAAACCCATTTAATTAAGGAGAGTGGCTATCTAGTTCCATTAAAACAAGGAAAAGCTATAGCATTCATCATTTTGGAGAAGATGGTTCTCGAAACACTACTACAAATGGAAAGGAAAGGAATTTACACCACGTAAAATCAATCTTGCAATTATTTTCAGATAAGACTGTGAGAAAAAAATCTTCAGTATGTTGGATGATATTTTATAATCTTTCATCAAGATCACAGTAGAGAGTTCAAGGAGATAAAAAATGTGATGGATCACAATGTGATGGAAACTTTGATATAAAAAAATCTTTTGCATAGTATTTGTTCATGAGAAGTCATCATGAACACAAAATGAGAGATCCTCTAAAACATCATCAATTGATTTGGAGTTTTAAGTCATAATTTTTATGGGAGGTGGAATTGTGGAGCTTGCCATAATAGTACCTCTACACAAGTACTTGAATTTTCAATGATTTAGGTTGCCTATAGATTAAGTAGGTCCTTAAGATTATTGTAAGAATTAGGATACTATTTTTGATTTGGGGTTCTTATATATATATTCACATGGTCTAAACATTTCTATATCTATTGAGGAAAAATGCTACAAACTATAGAATTTATGGACATAACATACAATAATGCAAGAAACATTCAACTTTCATTGATTAGAATTTATTACATTAATCTTATTATTGTCACATCATTAAATCTCATATACCATCATTAGAACAACCAGGCATTACAGATTGACCAGAACTATGCATCTACAATTAGTCTTGATCAGACGATGAACAATATATATAGTGTTTAATGTTTTAGATGTGGCAAAGAAGGGCATAGATCTTTTGAATGTAGATCCTCAGAAAGTGGATAGAATAATAGAAATGTTGTGATTCAAGAAGACATTGAAAGTTCACCAAGTGGACCTGAGGTTGGAGAAAATCTGATGGTGAGAAGAACCTTATGTAATAAAAGAAGTGATGAGGAAACTATTTTAAGGAGAAGTCTTTTCAAGACAAGATGTAAGATGGCTAGAAAATGCTGCAAAGTGATCATTGACAGTGGGAGTTCTACAAATCTAGCATTAGAAGAGTTGGTTACCAAGTTGCAATTAGAGAGGCTAAAACATCCCAAACCTTATCATGTTTCATGGATCAAAGATGAGCATAAGATATTGGTAAGTGAGCAATGCCTTGTGAAATTTAAAATTGGACATTATGTTGATGAAGTTTTGTGTGATATT
Organism: Cupressus sempervirens; assembly: GCA_028749045.1. NCBI lineage: Eukaryota > Viridiplantae > Streptophyta > Pinopsida > Cupressales > Cupressaceae > Cupressus > Cupressus sempervirens. The sequence continues at coordinate 639,962,998 of CM053788.1, forward strand.
ATGCCCATGGATTGTTGTCATATTTTGTTGGGTAGACCTTGGCAATATGACAGACATGTTGTACATGATGGAAGATTGAATCAATATACTCTTTGGGTGAATGGGAAGAAACAAACATTGTTGTCTTTAATTGAAGTTCCAGATGAGGTTAATTGTACTACTGTAAAGATTTGTATGGTTAATGGGAAACAATTTGAAAAGGAAGTGAAGAAGAATCAAGTATGTTTTGCCATAATTTCAAGAAAACAAAGTTTTGTCAATGAAGGCCAAGTGCAAGAGAATAATGCTAACTGAGTGCCAGATAGTGGTGATCGAGTGACATATGGTAGTATTGACCAAGTGCCAGAAGAAATTGCAGAATTGTTCAATGAATATAAAGACATTATTGCTGATGATCTTCCTGATGGATTTGATTCCTGGAGCAAGTTTGCCAAACAAAGCACGATATAGATTGACACCTACAGAGAATGAAGAACTTAACAAACAAGTGCATGAGTTGTTGCAGAAAGGTTTGATCAGAGAAAGCTTGAGTCCATGTGTTGTACCTGTTGTATTAGCACCTAAAAAGAATGGAGAATGTGTACTGATTCCAGAGCCATTAACAAGATAACAGTGAAATATAGGTTTCCTATGCCAAGGATGGATGACAGAATGGATTGTTTAAGTGGAGCAAAGTATTTTACCAAGATTGATTTGAAGAGTGGCTATCATCATATCAGAATCAGAGAAGGTGATGAATGGAAAACTGCTTTCAAGACAAAAGATGGCGTGTATGAATGGTTGGTTATGCCTTTTGGTTTGACTAATGCACCTAGTACTTTCATGAGGTTAATGAATGAAGTTTTGAAAAGATTTTTGGATAAGTTTGTGATTGTTTATTTGGATGATATTCTGATATTCAGTAAGACTAAGGAAGAACATCTTGAGCATATTAGACAAGTATTGCAGAGGTTGAGAGAGGAAAAGTTGTTGATTAATCTGAAAAAGTGTTCTTTTATGCAAGAGGAGATTGTGTATCTAGGATTTGCGATTTCAGTTGATGGTTTGAAGATGGATCCTGAGAAGGTTAAAGCAATTTTGGAATGGCCTACACCTAAGAATGTGAGGTAAGATCATTTCATGGTTTAGCTAGTTTTTATAGAAAGTTTATAAAGAATTTCAGTGTTGTTTGCAATGCTATGACTGAGACAATAAGGGGAGATAAAAAAGAATTCAAGTAGACACATGGAGCTGAGAAGAGTTTTGAGACTGTGAAACAAAAGGTTGCAGAATTACCGGTATTGGCTTTGCCTGATTTCAACCAAGTACTTCAAGTTGAATGTGATGCAAGTGGTAATGCAATAGGAGCTGTATTTAAGTCAAGAACGTAAGCCTATTGCTTTCTTTAATGAAAAGTTGAATGATGCTAGAAGGAAATATTCTATGTATGATCAAGAGTTTTATACTATTGTTCAAGCATTGAAGAAGTGGAGACATTATTTGATGCCTAAGGAGTTTGTGTTGTATACTGATCATAAAGCTTTACAATACTTGGGAAGTCAACATAAATTGAATCAAAGACATATGAAGTGGGTTGAATATTTGCAGAGTTTTACATTTGTGATTAAGCATAAGAGTGGAGTTACTAACAAAGTTGTTGATGCATTGAGTAGAAGACGTTCTTTGTTGACTGAAATGAAGGTTGAAGTTCTTGGTTTTGATGAGATGAAGGAGTTATACAATGCTGATCCTGATTTTTCTAAGGCATGGAGAGAGTGCAGAGCACCAAATCTGACAGATCACATAAGTAAGTATGATGAGTATTTCATTCAAGAAGGTATGTTGTTCAAAGGCATTCAATTGTGTATTCCTAGAAGTTCTATGAGGTTGAATCTAATTAAGGAAAAGCATAGTAGTGGATTAGCTGGACAATTTGGAATTGATAAGACATTGGGTTTGCTGAAAGAAAAATATTATTGGCCACAAATGTATAAGGATGTTCAAAAATTTGTAAAGAGTTGTGGAGTTTGTCAAGTTGCAAAAGGAGTGAGTCAAAATATTGGTTTGTATACACCTGTTACTGTTCTTGAGAAACCTTGGACTGACATTAGTATGAATTTTGTTCTTGGATTGCCTAAGACAATGAAAGGGTATGATTCCATATTTGTGGTAGTGGACAGATTTGCTAAGATGGCTCATTTTATACTATGTAAGAAGACATCAGATGTTGAGCATGTTGCTGAACTTTTTTTTAAAGAGATTGTGAGATTGCATGGATTACCACGAAGTATTATTTCTGATAGAGACAGTAAGTTTGTTGGATATTTTTGGAAGACTTTGTGGAAGAAGATGGGTACTGAGTTGAAGTTTAGTTCTACATTCCATCCACAAACAGATGGACAGACAAAGGTTGTGAATAGAAGCTTGGGTAATTTGCTAAGATGTTTGGTTGGGAATAAGCCAAGTAATTGGGAGATGGTATTGGCACAAGCTAAATTTGCATATAACAATTCTGTGAATAGGAGTACAGAGAAGGCACCTTTTGAGATTGTTATTGGAATGCATCCTAGAGGCATATCAAATTTGAAAGATGTTGTTGGTGAAGAAAAGAGAAGCGTTGTAGGAGAAGAATTTGCTGATTTTATGGAGTCTTTGCATAAGGAAGTGAAGTTGAGATTGGAACAAAGTAATCAGAAGTATAAAGAGAATGCTAATCAGTCTAGAAGACACCATGATTTTCAAGTTGGTGATGAGGTGATGATTCATCTGAAGAAAGGAAGATTCCCAGTTAGAACATACAGTAAGCTGAAGATGAAGAAATTTGGACCTTGTAAGATCTTGAAGAAGTTTGATAGTGGTATTGCTTATGAAGTTGAGTTACCTGATGGCATGGATATATCTCCTATATTCAATATTGTTGATTTGTATAAGTACATGAGTCAGAGGATGAAATTGTTGTACCTGATGATTATCCTAAGAAGCAAATCGAAGAGGTTGAACAGATATTGGATCAAAGAGTTGGTAAGAGCACAGGAGGAAAAGATTACTATAAATATTTGGTGAAGTGGAAGAATAGACCAGTTGAAGATGCTACATGGATTTCTCAGTCTAAGTTGGATTCAGCTCGGGGTGTGACACTTGCATGATTCAAGAGAATCATTTTTTTCCCAACCCTGGTTGTCTGATGCAGGAGCATCCTGGGTTTCTTTGTAATCCTGCACATTAGTTCATTCTACCTAGTTCCAATTGGGCCGACTTTGCTCACATTTAATTTTGGTATAATTAATTATATTTGATGAGAGCCGACTTGTGGTTTCTCTATGTTCTAGAATTATCCGTAAGCCATTTTGGCAAGTATAAGTAGGGTGTTTAGGTTTAGGGTTAGGTCAGATTTTTGGGGAGAGTTCAAAAGAAAAGAGATATGTGGATTTAAAAAGCTGATTTGGAGATCTGGAAGTTGTACATTTGTAATTGGTCGTAACCCAGAAGGACTTACAACTGGGCATGTATGCTGAATATTTGATGAATCAATAAATATATCCTTGTTCTCTCTCTCCTTGGTGTTGTTCCTCATGTTTGCTTCCATTGTGTTAACTCTTGCAGGGTGGTTTGGATAGCTAGGTGTGCCTTTGGCCCTAGTTATTCATCCCTTGCCTGCATCAAGACGTGAGTTTTATTTTTTTCTGGGCAATATATGTGAGTGTGCTTAAATTTATCACACTTGTAGCATTGTATTTTAGACATATCCTTACTCTTGTAGGTTTATTTAGAGTTATTCTTCCCCCTTTTTCGTTTGAAATTTATTTTCTTTCCTTTATTGTTTGTGTTTGCATGTAGGGCTTGTACTTCTCCCTTTTTGTTTGGACTGATCCCTCTCGTAACAAATCTTGATTCTTCTTGAATGCAGTCATTCCTAAGTTGATCAAATTTAGGTAATTTAGGTCCTGCACTAATCCCTTGAATAAAGGATTACTAAGAAGTTGGCAACACTTTTAGGGTTATCAAGGATGAATCCTTTTCATCTACATGATTTCCAATAGTTGAAAGTTGATCTTTTAACTTTGAAATTTTCATAAAATATGATGTAATTGTTTCCCCTTTATTCATCTTGATATGAAGAAGTTGTTTAAGGGTAAGAAGTTTGCATGTATTATTGATTTCATGTGTATTTTTAAGAGTCGTGAACATACCATAGGCTATTTTCAATTTTGATATAATTGGTAGTATATAATCCTTTACAATACCTATAATAATTTTCATTGCTTTATTGTTATGCCTTTTCCATATAGTTTTATATGGTTCATTGTCTGGCATGGTTTTGTCTTCTTCCACATATGATTCTAACTTGAGTTCTCAAAGAATGGCCATTATTCGAATTCTCCATGATATAGATTTTTATGTGCCTTTGAATCCATCTTCAAGTTTGACATTGTTCACCATAGTTGCACTTTTGAATAGATTTTATGTAAGTATGATATTTGAATAGTAATTTCAATATCTTATTTGAACTCTATCAGTTTAGCTCTAATAACATGTTAAGGAACTTAGATTAGAGATAGAGTTTTAATAATTCTGATATAAATTCAAGCCTTGATATATTGTGTAGTTTTGTAACTGTCTTCATCTTATCTTCAATAATGTTTAGATAACTACAATTATATATTAAAGATGTTAGTGTATATATTAATAGTGTTGTGGTATGCATTTTATTTAATGTCACTATAGATATTGATATGTCGTTCTGATTAATTTGTTCTCTGTAGAGAATCGATAACATATATATAAATTGTGATAGTCATGGCCGCATAGGGGCATGACTCTACATGGCTTATGCCATGTAGGGTCATGATCTTACGTGGTTGTGATTGTTCATCAAATATGATTAGTTAATGTTCAACCAATGTAAAATATTGGCTCAATTCATTATAATGGTTTGATCAATATTATTACAAGGCATGACTCTACATGGCCTATGCCACGTAGGGTCATGACCCTATGTGGTCATGATTGATCGGACCATTTTTATGACCTCAACCAAGATGAGGTCAGTAGGAAGAAGCATGGTCTCTCTTAACTTTTCCCTCGTCCATGATGATAATTTTCTTACAGTTATCAAGATCATTAACTTGTACAATAAATATATTATGAAGCATGAAAGGGAGATATATATATATATAGGTGGGTCCAAAACATTAGATCATGGAAAAATATGTTTAAAGTTGTGTGTAAAAAGAAAGCCAAAGATGCCAAAATGGAGGAAACAATCCTTTTTGAATCCCTCCAAGTTGCTAAAAAGGAAGTACAAGAAAATTCTACATATCACACAATTATAGACTCAATTGTTGGAATCAAGAATTATCTCATAAAAGTTTAGAATAGAAAAATCAGGGGAGCCAAGGTTAGCACTAGGATTAACTGAATCAACTTGGGTGATAGGGGATCAAAAAAACAATCCAAACCCTTAAGTTTAAAGAGACCAAGGATAAGATCAATTGTATCTGTGAAGGGGGTGACACATTGACCTTATAGGAAGATAGCTCGAGGGTCATTCATTGTTTCTACAGTGAATTATTCTCATTACAAGACTATGGAGATGGGGGGGCAAAGATAAAATTTAGAGTATCATCCCTATAAAGCTATCAGATGAAGAAGCTAATGTTATCCATACAGATATATCTGTAGAAGAGATCAAGAACACTATCCTAAAGCCTAGTAATGATATAGCCCCAAGGTTAGATGGGCTAATAGCTAAATTCTACAAAGAAAACTTGGAATGGATTAGATCAGAGTTGCTAGATATATACACTAAAGCTTTTCAATCTAGACCCTTGAGACTTGATATCAACATTGGACTCATAAAACAAATCCCCAAAGAAAGAGATAAAACCCTCATTAAAAATTGGAGTCCTATCACTTTACTAAATGTATCGTATAAGATTCTAGCTGAACATTTGGCTATTAGGATTGAAAACTTGCTCCCTAAAATTTTCAACCACACACAAACAAGATTTGTTAAAGGAAGAAACATTCTTCAAAACCTTGTTTCATGTTGGGAAGCTCTTGAATGGGTCAATTCATCAAGACAACAAGGTGGTATGCTCATCATTGATTATGAAAAAGCCTATGATAGGATAGAATGGAGCTTCATTTTAACGATGCAAGAAGCACTAGATTCTCACCTTCCTTTTGCAATATGGTATCTACTCTTTTATGTCACACAATGGCTACAATTAAAATAATTGGTTTGAGATCTGAATTTTTTTATCTATCCAGACCCATCAGGCAAAGGTGTCTTGTCGTCCCTTCCCTATTTGTTATAATTATAGACTCTCTCCACTACCTCTTAAGGGATGAGTCTCTCTCGCCTAAAGTACAGGGTATTATATTATCGAATGATGAAGAGACTTCAAACATACAATTTGTTGATGACACTAGCATCTTGATCAAGTTACAAGAGAGAAATTTGGTGTATCTCATGAATAAAGTGGACTTGTTCTATTTGGCCTCTAGTAGCGAAGTCTCCTTTTCCAAATCAATATTACTAGGGTGGGATGACAACCCACCAATGTGGTGGAAAAAATATGTTATTGGTTGGGGAGGCCCTAATAATATAGTCAAATATCTTGGCATCCCATTTGTAGTGAATTCAAATATCAATTATATGTGGCTTTCGATTAAAGAGAAGATTCTTAAAAAACTAAATGAATAAAGTAACAATTCTTTCTCTTGCTAAGAGAATGCAAGTATGCCAAAAAATCTTGTCCTTCTACTCTATTTACTTCTCCTCAACCTGGTTGTTTAACCAGAATTAATTTGGATTCTTACAAAAGATAATAAGAGATTACCTATGGTCTGATGGAAAAGGGAGTAAGAAAACCCATGTTGTTAATTGGATTGGTGTACCAAGAGCAAGGAGTTGGGAGGCATGGGGCAGAAAGACCATGGAAAAAACTTGTTAGAAACAATAATGCTCTTACACATCCTTGTAAAGCCAAATTTGGACTAGCTTCAACATATTTGATCTCCACACTATGATTGCAATGTGAAAGTTTGGGGATCAAATGTGTTTAAATCAATTTGGAAGGGATGGAGGTATGTCAGACAGTTCATTACTAAGGGATGTTCCAAAGGAAACCATTTTGTATGTGGAACTAAAAATACAGTGGCTATTATCTTGCAATACTTCAAGGTTCTTCTGCTAAGAAATGGGTAGTGAAAGGTATCAAGATTTTTTGTGAAAATATCAGAGACATAGAACTTATACCTTGGAATGTGTTGATGAAGGATTTTGTCATCCCAATCACTCTATGGAGAACCTATTATGTCTTTGGCTCTGCCCTATCTAGCCTAGGCCTTCATATAAATTGTTGCTCTCAAGAACTTTGTTCCTTTAATCTGTGTCAGCCAGACAATACTCCCCTCCACTTGGTCTAAGCTAGGTACATATATTCTTTGCTTACTCATAACATTATTAACCATTTGAACCTTGAGTGGAACCTTAATCTCTTGCCCTCTATTTTGGAGAAAGTGTTTGTATATCATTTGGATGAACCGAAGTTGTCCTACTTTCTTTGGTGCCTTCTCCTACACAAATTGCTCTTCAAAAAACTAGGAGGGGAACCCAACTTTGTCTATAGAATGGATGAATTTGTACACCTTGTTTTCTTTGACTGTACTTTTGCAAAAGAAATCTAGAGCCTTTTTGGTTTGGTTTATAATAGATTTCTTTTTGCATAATATAGTATTTGGAAGTATTGTTGATAGCAACAAATTCTATGCACCTTCTAGTCTATTTTTTCATCTATTTTGTTATGGAACATTTAGAAAATTAGGAATAATTATGTGTTTGTAGGGAAGGCTAGGTACCTTACTAGGTCTCTTTGAAGACTCATTTATACTGATGTTGCTTTGTTGGTCACAAACATTATCAAAATGAAGGAAAGTAAATTTTTGTGAATCCTAAAGAAGGCAAAGCAATAGTAGAGAAAAAGGAAATTGCATATGATTATACTGCAACCCGAGACAAAGATGATTTCGGCATTACCTACCTTGGCCTATTTCATTCAACGACTAAAGGATAGTGGACAAAGGAGTAGAGAAGGAGTTGGCACAATTGCTAGTACCTCTCACATGATGGACCAATGGATCAAAAACACAAAGATCCTCAATATTAATGTTGTCTCCTCTATCACCAATGCCTTTGATTCTGATCTACCAAATGTTGTTGATGATCTAGATGATGATTGTTTCCTTTAATATGTAGTTGCACATCCAATCTCTCTTTGATATAAAACTTTTTTTATAAGCACTAGCATCCTCTATCACTTTTCGTTCTAAGATTCCAAATTCTTACTCGATGTAACTCTGTACTTATATGAAATTCAATACAAAATAATAGACTTTTGTCTTTGAGTTTTACTTAGAAAAGAATTAGACAAATTTGATTTCCCTTCTAAAATTTGTTATGTCAAAAAATTATATTTTTACAAATAATTTTTTTAAGTTGGTGGAGCAAATTCTAGGCCTAACAATTTTTTCATAAAATATACAGCCCTAAACCATAAGGACCCTTATTTTCATAAAGAAGATTCCAAATGATTATGTAAAAATTTATTTTCTTCATAAGACATGTTCTTTTAGATAGAAGCTTAACCAAATGCTTTGTAGAACTTGTTGTACATTTAATTTCAATTTAATATATATATATATATATATAATGAACAAAATATATAAGACAAAATATTATATTAATGAGACTGCCTAATATTGTTTTTTAAACTTTTAAGCTGAAGAATAAAAAATTCAACCAATTTTAAAATATTGGCAATTTTTCAAGAATCCCCTTCGATAGACCCCAGGCCTGGACACCATACGGTCGAGAGGAAATCCGCATTATAAAAGTTTATAGAGTCATGAATCATCCTTAAGAAATTTCAGATTGATTGATACCTGAATCAAGAAGGAAAATCTTGAGGATGGCAAATTAGAGGCTTGTATCTGCTGAAGGCAAAAATCTTAAATCCACATCTCAATATCATAACTAGACTTAACGAAAATGGATATACAGACAACAGCCTGCATCCAGGAAGAGGAAAAAAACTGTAGCAGCGATAAGCCTGCTTTCTTTGGATGCTACTTGCTCCGATCCCTTAGCCCTGGTTTCGCAGGAACCAGCTACATAGGGTAAATTTTCGATTATGATTTGACATAATGGGTTTTTGTCAATTTCATCTGTTTGTTTCTAGTAATTCATTTTTCATATTATGGTTAGCAAAGGCCATACTGGATAAGTACAATTATGAAGGAATGAATTATCTCCTATATTAGAATTTAGCTGAAACTGATCCGCAAACAGTGATATTAAATCACGAAAAAATAAGTGGATCCAATTGATGATTATTGGATGCCACGACAGAATCCCATACTCAATTGTCATCCTGGCTTAGAAGATATATATATTTATTCATACTTTATGTCATATGTCTTACCCAAATCTGTATCGCATCTATTGTGCAATGCACTCCTATCTGTTTGCAGCAAGTTTGCACAGTGGAATTGTTTTTTTTGGACGAGCGATAAATCTATTTTCTGCATTTACTGAAAAATTCCGTTTGGAATTGCATTTCCTGAATTGGTTATATTAGATACGATGGAACATTTATTTCAGAAAACTGGCTTATTGATGAATCTACTTTTTAAAATATGTTACGAAAATCAGCCACTTCTCGATGATGATGACTCAAACATACATGATCCCCATCTAGATTTCGATTCATTGCATCCGTCGTATTTCTCCTCCTCTGCATCTAAGTTCAAGATCATCCGCTTGAACAATTATCTTGAATTTCTAGATCTCCCCCAATTTATTCTCAAGCGAGCCAATAGTGTCCTGCAGCGTATGGACCTTATCATCACATGATTTTCTCAATCATGGACACGACAGGACGGCATTTCTCTTGAAATATATCTTCCAATTGCAGCTTATCCTGCTTTGTAACCGTTTTCAATTTTGCCTCATGGAGCTACTTGGTGCCTTTGTGGATCTCTCATAAGCTGCCATTTTGGACGTTGTTATTGACATACTGTTTAATCCAGAACATGGGAGACCGAAACTTTTATGGATGTGCCTCTCCGGTCAAGTGTAGCTTTCACATTCATGACGTCTATGTTCAATTTTATAATTTTATCTGCTCAAAATTGACAATTTAGAAATGAATGGATCTCCTTCAAATTGTTCTCAAGTGAGTTCACATTTTTGTTCAACTTAAGATTCATAATAGGCGCTTAAATTGTTTGATCTGGACCATCACTTGCACTGTTTCTCCGAGTTCAATTGTAGCCACAACTTTTTGCTATTTGCTTATATCTTCTCAAGTCTGGTGTTACAGAATCCTGCGCACCCGAATTTCACCCTCCTGAAAAAGTATAGTAATTGCCACGCCCTCTCATATTACTATGTTTTTTAGGGTATATTACAATTTCTATGCTTTTGTCATCTATGTCTACCCTAGCACAAACACCTTAAAGTTCTTAAATGCCCAATTCTAATCTTCGGTGTCCTGGGTCATGACTAGAGCAGTTACTTTGCCACATTTGTACCGTCTGTAACCTCCTTCCATTGTTATTCTATTCCCTTGAATTCTATGTGATAGATCAATGGGGAATTCTAAAAATCACCATCATCTACCGCACATCCGGTTCAGACCAGTTCAAGGTGCAGGATTGTCTCCTTGCTTCTGTGAGCAAGAAAATATTTCTGTTTAATCATCAAGGTTTTATGTGGTTGGAAATAATCTCCATGAGTGTTCATTGTCCTTGTCTATAACATGAGTTGATACTTGCACATTCCTTGAGGCAGAGAAGTGACAGAAATTACTTACATTCTGCAGATATTTTCTATGTTGATATTTTCAGTTAATATATAATTTTGATCATATATTATGACAAAAATATATTTTTCAGGTATGGACAATTTGAGCTTTCTCTGTTTTGAGAATTATTATTTAAAAACTAAAATTGCTTCCTCTGCATACCTAATTCTAATTTATAGTGTTTTTCTCCCTGAATTTTCTAGTTTATGATAACCTTGACCACAACTGCCTTTCTATCTCATTGTCACTGCACATAACCAACCAGCAAACTAAGAAATATAAACAAGCCAGGAAAACTAGACTCCAAAATCTAATGCCTACATTTGTTTAGATTGTTGGCATATAGAGTAACTGGTCACCATCTGCATAATTGGCTAACATTTCAATTGCCTCTGTTTCTGTTAAAACATGTCACATTTATTGTGCCCGTCTCAACTCATGATTACCTTTATACTCCAAATTTGCATAATAAGCACTCCTTTAGGAAGGAAATCCATCTTGTTATTGGTTTGGAGATTCTATTCTGTTAACACGGTTGGATAAAACAGCCATGCTAATTGTGGTCCTCCTTTATTGGCATACCTAACAACTAATTTTCTGCCTTATCCCTATAGTTATTCATGAACTAGCAATAACTTTTGAAATTAGATCCTTAATAAAGATGATTTCTTTGCAATACATGAGGTTGCAGTGAAGGCCCTTTTACCTCAGCTGTGTTTGTGCTACAGTGACCTGTGCTGGTATAAGAAACAAGATTTACAGCCCCTCAATTTCTAATACTTCTGTCACTGCATAGTAACATATGCACTTAGGATTTCCTTGAGACATATTTCAAAGCTTGACTCAACATGTGGAAATTTTCATGGAAAATTGAATTCTACATGTTAATTGGTTTTTTTTTTTTTTTTTTTTTTTTTTTTCATAAACCTCTACTTAAATTCATAGTAGCATGTTACAGCTTATTGTACAGAAATAGGGAGAGGGAGAAAAACCCTAGGCTGCTTCACAATCTCAAAAGAAATCAGTCTGAGAATAAACAAAAACGAGGCTTTTAAAGGTCTTAGGCACTTAAGCACGTATATAAACTGAACATGAAAATAGACATCAAGAATTGGGGTGACAAGTGACAGAAGTTGTTTGTTTTGCCTGCCCAACTGTTCTCATCAGCATATTCTTCCCTTTAAGGTAAGCAATGCCACCTGGTTTCCTTTTTGTTCTTCCCTTATTTTTTGATGAATAAGCCTTTATCAGATTTTATTAACTAAAAAGATAATAATACACCACCCACCAAAAAAGGTGGGTAGTAGAAAGACACACTCTCAAAGTCTAGACCATAAAAAATATGAAAACATAAAAGAATGGCTAAGAGCAAAATAAATAAAGTTGTAAAGTGACAAGAGCAACACAAAGAGGGGAATCATAGTCATTAGGTTTACCCCATTTTAGGGGGGTTGGAATCATCAAATAGGCTCCCAACTAGAAAGAGCGCCTTTCTCCTCTTAGTTGTCATTAATAGGATGTCAAGCACAAATAGTGGAAATTGCCAGTTCTAAGCAAAGAACTTGTCAAAATCCAACCAACCAGGAGTACAACACCGATGAGAATAGGCAGAATGACCAAGAAGGTTTAGACCACTTGTGAGTAGCATGATCCCGAGAGCCTGAGTTTGGGATACTTGATCTCATTTGGCAGATTGAACACAGCCTTGCATATTCCCATGAGGTGGAGATATAAGGGGCCTACAAATTTGGCAATGGTATTGGGAGCATTACCCCAATGATCAAGGAGCTCTTTGTAGATGTGCAACTTCTAGTGCAACCTTGTGAGGTTAACCTTGATTTGCATAAGCGCATTAGGAGTAAAAATGTAGCTTATTATATAGAGAAAAGTGAACATCAGCCGAACATATTGAAAAGAGAGTTGATTTACTATCTTTCCAGATACTAAAGAGAATTTTTACCATTTAGGCATCGTATATTGAAACAATTAAAATGGAAGGGCTAGTCGCCCAACAAAACATATGGCACGAGAAAGGATCGTGTTGAAAAGGAATAAAAATGTCATATATCCAACTCCAAACTTTGTGAGCTCTAGTTTAGAACCAAGGTTCTTAGGAGTTTCTCATTATTGATAAAAGGACAATGGCATAGAGAACTCCTAGCCAAGTGATGAAGGCACAACTCACAAGTACAAAAGGATACAAAAAGAAAGAGACTTTCTATTATTTGAATAAAGATTCTTATTACATGCTTACCTTCAGTAAACAACCTACATGGCTCATAGGTTACAATATTATCAGGTTCTAGAAACCCTTTTTCCTACAATATCTTCCTTCCCAAAAGATTGTCTTCCCACCTTGAAGATGCATCTTAAATAACCTATTTCTGGGGTTGGAACCCAGAATGCAATTTACATTTGCTAATTTGGCAATTGAACGAGAAAAAAAAGGATTGTAATTCAGCTTTGAACCACATGCAAAATAGGCAGTTCTCAAAAAAGTGTTCCAACTTCTGAAAGGCATAACTTTTGATCCAAGACTCCGATTGATGAACTGTTTACATAGCCAGAAAGCTCATTGAGTGCTCTATAGACCTATAAATGGCATATGGCCATCCTCCCATTTTCAAGATTGTAAGGGACCGTTTAGTGCCTCAAGTTTGACTCCAAAGGTTTTTATGAAACTTGAAACTTCAATAACTTTTAAACATGATATGATTTTGACCTGATTCATTTTCCAAAATGTGTAATTCTATATGAAACAAGCTTTTGTATCCAATTATGTCCCTGTTCACCTTATAATTCAAGCCCTACTACAAAATAGCATGAATTCCCTAAAAATAGCAACTTCCTAAAAAATAGGAAATTGACCCAAAAATATAGCAATGGGTTTTGAGAGTCGAAATCTCTATTTTGCTCAAATGGGTATCCAGGAATTTAAAAACATCAAATATAAACTAGCTACAACTAGTATTTTTGGTGATGTGGGACTGCCCTGACATTGTTGGATGCTCCTACATAAGACACCCAGGGTAATTTGGAAGGTGACCCTATCACTTCTCAGTTGGTGAAAGAAAACCCAAATGATCAACCTCTACCTAGATAGCAATTTTGAGTCTTCTACAGGCATGCCCTTCCATTTCGCCAAATATTCTCCCTATTGTTTATTTCTACTACTCCTCCCCTTGAGGCTATCCAAGATTGCTTCAATATCTTCCTTCACTAAAGTAGGTTTTGGAATCTTACAGTGCTTTGTTCCACTTTGATGATATTCTATTAGATCTGCAAAGTTGAAAACAAGGGAAATATTAATTCCTTCTAGCAAATCTAACTCATATGCATTCCCTGAATCGCGCTTCTTTGAAATCTTGCAGGGACCAATCTTCTTCATTTTCAACTTATTGTCCCTTCAGAAATCTTTTGTTCCTCAAACACATCATCACCTCATCTTCAACTTCAAGCTCCTTATGTCCCCTCTTATGATCAGCCTCAACTTATACTGCTTGTTCATCTTGTTGATGTGCTCCCTTACTTCATGTAGGTTCTTGATTATGCTTTGTAAAAATATTTTGCCTTAGCACTTGTCATGCTACCCTGGTTCATCTTCGTCAATTTTGGCACAGTCTTCAGACTACCTCCATATACAATTTGGAATTTTGACCTACCAATACTCTTGTTCATTGTATTACTGTAAGCAAATTCTATTTGTGGTAGAATCAAGTCTCATCCCTTGGGTTTATCAAACAATTGTATGGATGGAAAGTTTGTCATCTTGGAGTATGTATTCGATTTTCACTGTTTCTAAGTCTTCATCAATCATGCAGCGATGACCTCTTAATTGTTAAGACCAATATATCAATTATCCTCTGTGATAAAATATACATATGCTGCAATCTTAATTATTCTCTGCAGTAATATATATACTGTGATTTCAATGCTTGTGATATAATATATATACTCGGCCAATGATCTGAAAGTTGCTGTGTCTCTTTCAGTATGATCTTTGCAGTATTTATAATACCATCCATGTTAATATGATAATAATAAAGATTGTTGTGTACATTCTGCAGTATATCTTCGATATGCATGTTGTGGTTGCTATGTATAATTGTCTTTGATATATTTCAGTGTCTTTTGCAGAATTCATTCTTTTAACATGGACAATTTTTCTTATTCTATCTTCTCTCTGAATATATGGGTATTCCTCCCGATTGGTTTAGAATTCTCTTTTCTTTATATGTTTTCGTCAGCCATAGCATAAATGCCTCGGCAAGGTCTCTAACCCATCCATGTACTATCAGTAATGTTTCTTCAATACGTGTTGATCTGCCTTCAAGCTGTTAGGCTTTATAGAAGGAACTTGACTCTGATATCATGCTCTTTTTTTCTGAGGATCACTTGCAGATGTAATAGCGCTGCCTTCTTGGTGTTTGTTTTCCAAATGCAACAATCACATATTATTATATATATGTCTATCCAACAGAAGCTATCAAACATCAATAAGCCCATACAACTTAATCAGTTCAACATATACCACCTCAAGAAATATTATAACCTGATGCTATATCATGACAAAAATCTTCTGTACAGTACTTAAACTGGTACTATACAGTAACTAGCTAGCTGAAGTACATTAGATATCTTGTAAAAAACGATATACAAAATACAGAGCCATTTCTTGCTTGATATACAACTTCAAAATTGACTGATTTCTTGAAATTTTGTGCTATGTTGTACATTTAACAAACTAAACCCAAAGGACACCCAAATCACATTTTAATCTAAGCATAAAATAACCGAAAAAAATGAAAAAGACAAGGTTGTATGGGTGTGGAGGTTCTTGGGTACTTTGACTACGGCTACGGCTACATGTGCAAGTACAACTATTTTCCAAAATAGGGGACGGGTGTGCTTGGATACCTCAATTTTTTTAATATAATTTCATATTTTATAGAAAATCTGAAAATATGAGTCATGACAATGAGTTTTCAAATCAAGAACAATGATAAAGTTTGCAGATGTTATGTATTTTTTTCAGTTTCAGATTTGCAATTGTTTGTAACAATAATATATGCTAAATGTTTATATGCATAATTGATAGGTCAAATTTTAAACATGAACAAGAAGATCAAAAATCATATAATAGTGATTAACTTCTGACTTCAACAGTGCTAAATTGTATTGTTAATCAATATTATATCAAACTTTTAAACTGATTACATATTGAATTAAGCTTGATAAACAGAAAACTGATATGCAAACAAAAAACTGAAACAAAAATCAGAAATCTTAATCAAGGTCCTTAGCTATGATGCTCCCCAAAGTACCCACTGTGTACCCCGTATTTAGGTTTATATACCCGATATGCATCCTAGGGGCATGGGTACAAGTACCCATGCAACATAGGAAAAAGAAATTCATTTTCACACTCACATAGGAGAAGAGCAGCTGGTCAAGGAGTGAACAATAGTTAAAAGAGGAGGTTATGGCATCACGTTTACTAGTTTACACTCTTAAGACATACCATATACTGATTATGGACAGTTATATTTTATTATGAACTTCTATGTTTACTTGTTAGTAGTTTAGTTATAGCATTTACATTTTAATATTATTATGGACAGTTGTGTTGAAGTTTGGTAGCTGCAGGAGCTATCTGCACACCTGTTATGATTGCATCAGTACAATGCTATGTAAAGATGGTGAATTCTCTACTGCTATGAACACGATTCCTTCCTTGTAGTTGAATGAACTAATACTGCAAAGAGTCTTCCTCTTTGATCGGTTCACCTATTTGTCAAGTTTAATCTATTTTATTCCAATCACTGAAGATCATGAAGAGACTTCAATGTTGGGATATGGATGGTCAGTCTTTGTAACTATCATCAGGTTGTGTACTGCAGCAGTCAAGCTTCATATAGTCATCCATTCATTACGTCAACAATAAAAAATGAAAGAAGATTATGTGTGCGTAGCAATTGGAATTCAAAGGGTCTCTTGGTTCATAACTGTTGATCATTGAAGAGACACCAGCATGTATCTGAAGAGACTTACATGATCATTGATTACAAAAGAGCCTTAATTCTTGATGGTTGAAGAGCTACATCAGATGTAGTGTCATCATCATTGTAACTATAGACGTTTGTGGCTGTTGAAGTCTTAATTGATGAATGGTTTGTCCATATGATGTATTGTGTTGTTTGGTATTGATCATTAAAGAGAATGAAGAGTCTTTGACTCCATGTCATAAATCAGCTCCTTATTAGTAACCATCACGTATACATGTGTCATGGCAATTAAAAAATGGAACGACACATTTTGATAATTGTCGTCTGTTCAAGTATATAACATCAAGAAATCTAAGTGTCTTCAGTTTTCTTGTTTCAGGATGCTGAGTATTTTGGATGATATGCTAGTGGAAGGCATTTTGTGTTGGGGGCATGTCATCATTCATTTTAGTAAAGGACATTATTGTTTGTAGAGGGCAATTCTGGGATGATTTTAGCAGGAGTCTTTGTTCATTGTCATGTATATCTGTAGGAAATCATTGTGTGATTTATAGCAGTGTGACAAAAGGATCGTCCCCTCTCCAAAAAACCCACACATGGAGATTTCTTGTGATCATAACTTGATTGTCAGCTCAAGCCTTGCATGTCCTTATGTGGTTGATTGAATTGGGGTTTTTATCTGCCAGATCATATCAGTGCAACAGAGTGGACAAGAGATAATTTATGGCAATTTAGTACTGCATATGGATTGTTTGAATGAAACAGACTTTTGTGTCATCCTTATTGCTTGTTACAAGTTTTGGTAGTCATCTGTGTATTGGTTGGTGCGCCATTGTCTTTGATGGTGCTCGGTCCGATATCTACAACAAACAAAAAAGGAAATAGTATATATAGAAACATGGTACAACTCTTGCAAGGGCACGTTACTGAATAAGATCTTTGTCTGCTTTAATCCATCAGCACTAGCATTCAGGTCAAAGCTGAGCAGTAAACGGTAATTCTATAGCTGGATGTGAGCCATTACCAGGACATGACTAAGGAAGTTCAATTAAAATTTGTCATCCTAAAGACAGTCAAGCTGGAAGCTTTTTTGGGCAAGGCTAAGGAAGCCACAGATTCCAATATGATCAAGCACGTACAAGAAGTTGCATTCTGGAGGGAGAAATAGGGAGATCTTTGTGTGCAAGCTCTCCTAGGCATTGAGGACACTAGTCAATTTTTATGTTTGAGGCATGCATCTTCTATCTTCTTTTCATGAAGTTTATAAAGCTTGTTCCGCATATCCATATGAAATATCATGCATGTTGGGAAAGTTCAGAAGGCCCTGGATTTTATTTTTCTTAGTTTGTACCACAGAAGGTTGAACAGAATGCAATGTCAAGTAATGTTTAATACGAGGAGCTGGGAAGCTTTTGTTATCCATCGCTCTTGGAATGTTCTCTTCTTTACTTGAAATGAAGGAAAAGTGGTAAACACAGTTGTTGTGCATCAGCTCTCTCATCTTCATAGAGGCTCATGAAGAGTGTCGATCTCTTTCTCATGCATATTAAACATTCCAATCAATGTGTTGTTCTTTGAGCTGATCTTTCAATCAACTCAGGTGATTTGTTTATGATTCTCTTCATGATTTCCTTGTGGTTGAAGCCATGCATCTTTTCTCTATAATTATAGTTTTTTTTTAATCTGTTATAACATCGTTTCAAACTATTTGATTGATTGTATGTTTAACTTGGGTATTTCATATTTGTGTCTAATTATGTTTTTTGTTGTGTAAGGATACTTTGTTCCTTTGAGTATCTTACTGGGGAAGTATTGCAAATACCAACATCAGTATTGATCCATCAAGTCATCTAAGGCAATGGAAATCTATACTTAAGGTTATCTAATTTATAGCCCTTGAATCCATGTACATTCTCCATTTCCCATCCTTCTTTGGTGTGAGTACAACAAACACAACACATGGACTAAGAGTCTCTAATAAGTCCTTTATCCAATAACTCTTTGTACTTGTTTGTTTACTTGTTTATTTTGCATTGGTTTCATTATGTAAGGTGCCTTATTTGGCAGGTTAGCACCCAAAATCAAATCCATGTGGTGGCTTATGGTTCTCATCAGAGATAATCCATTGGAATTTATGTGAAGTCATTCTAAATTTCTTGGACTTCCATGGCAACTTCTTCCCTTTTCTCTGATGTCCCAACCTAGGTAGGAAGGCAAAACATAAATTCTCCTTTCTTGTATCCTTCAAGAATTATTTTCCAGTCCCTAGAAAAACTTTGTTGGTTTTCTCAGCCTCTTCATTGTTACCCTTCAAGTTTCAACAAATATTTTTTTCCCTCCTTAAACTTACAACAGTTTCCTTTTCTATCATGAATGACCCACCTATCACATTGCAAAGGTCTGCCCAATAGAATATGACATGCATCCATGTGCATTATATCATGCATGATCTCATCCCTATGATTCCCAATATGAAAGTTGACTAAGCATTGTTCGCTTACCAACAACTGTTGTACCCTTTGCAACCACAAATTCATGTAGAGCGTTGGGTGTTTCAAGCTCGTCAAGTTTAATTTCTGCACCATTTCCCTAATATTCAATTGTCAGTTCTGCCATTATCCACAATGACGTTGAAACATATTCCTCTAGGGTTACATCTAGTTCTAAACATATTTTTTCTTTCTCGTTCTCCTTGCACCTTTTCTGGTTTCAAAAGAACTCTAATCAACATCAAGGATTCTCCATCTTCAAATTCTTCTCCAAATCTTAGTCAAGCTAAACACTTAGCTTGTTGCGATGTAAACTCTTGGCTTTTCTCCTTTCCCATTGCTCTGTTGTGCTTGAGGACATCCAAATGCCCCATGTCTAGTCCATCCAAACTACAAATACGTTACACTAAATTCTCTCCTCTTTATTTTATAAAATTTCCTCTACCTCTAAGGTAACCACACCTTCATCTACCTCCTTGGCCACTAGTTTGAGAAATTATTGCCATCCTAATAGCTATGTCTAGGGTTATATTCTCCTCTACCTCTTGTGGATTTACCTCTTTCCCTAGGGTTATATTTTGTTCTAGAGCTCTTTTCTTCTACCTTTTTCAATCTTTTCTTTCCATGCTAATTTCATCTTTTATAGAATAATGCAATCCATTAACACACCTTGAGACCGCCTTAACATCAACGTTATCCTCAGTGTATCCACCTTTGATGTTTTGTTTGTGAAATTCCTTGTGCACTCCTCTCATTTTTCCTAAGGTTCTACAAATTCTTGAATATGGTAATGTGATGACCTACTAGTAAGAACTTTGTGTTCAAATTAGTTACCAGTAATTCCTAGGTTTTATTTTCTCCTTTCTTTTTCTCTATTTTTCAACTTGCACATAATCCCACCTTAAGATGCACATCCTTCAACCTTGTAGCTACAAGTTTACCCTCTTAGGATCCTTAACAGACTCTCGTCAAATTACTCAACCATTTTTTAGAATTATTCTATCAACTCCTCTAGGTTCGAGTTTCTTGGATCTACATGAGGTGTGTTGGCAATCCTAGACTTGCACATAGAAATCTTCATTCTTGATTACCTCCTCCTTTTTCATCGTCTTCATTCTATAGGATTCTTCTATGTTTTGTACTTTTTGTAGCATCCAGTGTAGTTGTGATTCGTCTCGGCATTTCCACATGTGCCATATCTCCAGTTTGTGGGGCCTATCTACCTCTTCCACTATGTTTCATGTTTCCTCAGAACCTCTACAATTGCAGATTCTTAACTCTTCATGATTTCTACAACAATCTCTTTTGGACTCTAAACCCGACCTTCCATATTCTTCAAATTTCACCCTGCTCTAATGCCACTTAATGCAAGTCGAAGTACTAAGCCACAAAATTAAACTTAATAACATAGTGATGAAGTATTCTTTTGTTAGCATGCAATAAACTTGTTATAGAACAAGTAAACGGATTATACAATAATATTATAGCTCAATGCTCATACATTCCTTGGCTCTCAAGCCATACGACATTTAGACATTCAATTTTGACAGCTCTTTGTCTTTCAATAATTCTTTGAAACATACCAAATCTAATTACCAAATAAGAAAATTGAATAATGAACAATCTATGGGAAATTTAAAAAACCGTCTATTCTAAATAACAGAA
The DNA here is from genome assembly GCA_028749045.1 of Cupressus sempervirens. NCBI lineage: Eukaryota > Viridiplantae > Streptophyta > Pinopsida > Cupressales > Cupressaceae > Cupressus > Cupressus sempervirens. Next base: position 639,984,007 of record CM053788.1, read on the forward strand.
GTTACTGCTATCCTCTTCACATGAACATGAATGACTGAAGGTTTGTTTACTACTTGAGAGATATTTTATTTATTGAATAACTAGCTTCACATGAAAGTTAGTTTAACTAACAATCTCCATTTCTCTAATGCGAAGAGAAATAATTCAAAACCTGATTTCACGTGAAGAGGAAATTAACAAATTTTCCATTTCTTAAATAATGAATAAAAGAAAGCATTAACTGAAATAACTGCCAAAGCACAATGTTAGAACTTGATAAGCTTGAAGGTTCAATCTCGAGTGACTTTACTTTGAGCTCTTGATCTCTTTAGGGGGAAAGTTGATCTTTTTAGGAGAAAAGAGTATCATCAAGGGTTATTACCACCCAACCATTGATCTTTCAACCTTGTTTTAAATGGTCTCACACACAAATTTCTCGCAGAAGTGGCCTGCCCATCCGAAGCGGATGCAAACATGGGATTCAATTTTCATGCCATCAAAGACTTAATGCAGAACCCACAACTGTCATAGCCAATCAATCGATAGATATCTTTACCTATCAAAGTGACCTTCCTAGCCAGTTCCCCTACTAGTTCTAATGACTGATGGCTACCACCCATAGTATTGTACCACCTTGGCCAATGTTTTATAGATGCAAGCTCTTTACTTTGTGTGTCATTGTGACCACCAAACTTGCATATTGAGTGTTTTTTGAGTCATTAAGGTCTTTGTGGCCCATACAAGACTTCTTGTCCATTTCTGGCATTATTGGTCGATTGACCTAAGATTGGTACACATTGGCATAAGCTTTAGTTGTCGATTTGGGTCCAGGTTCGAGAATCTGATTCATGGATTCGTGAGTTTTTATTTTTCCACGTACTGATTCGTCAAAATTCATGTCTATATATATCTATATGCATTCCACGTTTGGCATGTGGGTCCCTAGGGATTTGTGTGGATTCATGACGGATTCATGCAAGGTCCGCATTTGACCCTGTGGATTCGTCCAGATTCACAGTCTATGAATCCAAATGAATCCATGGGGTCAATTCCGAACCTTGTTGTAATGGGCACCTGCCGGTTATAACTTCATGAAACACTTTGCAAGTAAGCTCTGATACCACTGTAATGGGAATGACGTCTAGAATGTTACAACAGAGAATGAACGTCCTCTATTGCCCAAAAAGGAGTGTGATTCACACATCCAAGCTCTTATCAAATGCAAGTTATAATTATCTGATGATCAGCAATGAGACTTTCAGCCCTATTTATCCTTTTCTTCATCCTTCTAGAAGGAACTAAAACATTAATTAATTGCAAGAGCTAGAAGCTTCCTCCTTCCAATAATTAATGCATTCTCTAGAAATTCCTCCCTAGCAATAATTAATTAAATCACGAGAGGCTTCCGTCCTTCCAATAATTCATACCCTAGAAGCTACTCCCTTGTAATTAATAATTAAATTAATTAAATACAAAGTCACCTTTTAATTTTTAATGGAATGACTTTATAAGAAAATTAATTTGATTTCTTCTTATCCTCCGCTTAGACTTTGAAGAACGTGAAGGCCAAAAGATGGGATCATTACACTTGCACAAACCGGTTCGCGAATCAAGACCCGACACAGACCCGGATCCAATTTGGGGCCCAGATGCGCAAATCAGGTAACTAGAGCATAAGCTGAACCTTTATCATTTCCATGGTTAACGATCAATCTACAAGGATTCCCTTCGCAATAGTTTACCACTGTTATAACATTAAAGTATGATCAAAAAAAGAAGTCTTCTCTATTTTCCCTTTCTAGGATAGAATGGAATTCCCTTCCCAGAGTTTTGTCAGATTTTCATATCTTTCTTTATGACCTAGTTAATCAGGTTTGAACCATTGTGTTCTAGAAATTGAGTCAACACACCCATTGGTGACATATTGTTATATTTTGATGATAGATTAGCCCAATCAAGGGATTGTTAAACATTCATGTTAGAGTAGTATTGAACTGTCAGGTTTATCATATTAGATTAAGTAAATAATTAAACACTTCCAACTTATGAGGCAACTCCTGGTGTGAGTTTAGGTTAAGCTCAATGGTAGAAGATTAGGGTGTTTTTGACCACCATGCAGTAATAATGAATGTCATAGACACCAATGAGGATTCATGACTGATAAGCTATTCATATTTGGTATTCAGATTCTTAATAGTTAAATAGATTCAGAATAGGAATACAGATTCATAACTAACATGCAAACACATGCCGGTATTCAGATTCATTGACATGCAACTTCATACCTAGAAATCAGATTATAACTGTTATGCAAGTTCATATTTGACATGCAGATAGATATTAACTGAGTGCCACTGCTCATATGGTGGCATCCTTTTAGAGTGTATTAGATAATGAATGGTCAAGATGTTTTGAACATTGAGTTCAAATAAGATTGGAATAATTGTTTGTTGTTTCATATCTGAAAGCAACTTATCAGGATACAAACTATGGATGATATCAATGATATGCAGATTCACATTGAACATTCCTCCAGATAAGATTTTAACTCTGCAATATGTGGGGAGCGTTTATCCTCTAGTTATTTCCTATTCAAGGGGTCAAATAGCTTAGAAATCTTTATCAATCATACACATGTCAATAATAACGAGTGATGCCTTACAGCTTCCAATACTCGGAAAATCCTAGATTCTTCAAAGTAAATAATAGTAAAGATATCAGAAGTCCATTCCTATTGATGATATGCTTTGAGACAATCTTATAATTATTTTAATAAAAAAATGCATAGCGGATGCATTTTTCCGATGCTCAATAAGGATATATTATCTGTGAGAACTTTCAACAAGAACAGAATGTTAACTCCTTTGCCCTGAGATAAGATTTCTCAAAAAATGATAAAGATAGTTTATATGCATCCAAGTATGATCATATTATATGATTTGTAATGTTAAGGAAAAAGTTTCTTTGGAATAAACAATGATAATGAATCCAAAAAGGGCAAGTAGTGTATGTCTTGCAATCAGGGTAATGATATTCTAAATCCATTGCATAGGGCTCAGTCATCAGGACTGAATGATGAAATGGGATGCAAGAACTTAAATTCAACAGCGTGCAACATAATGCTAGCATAGACTAGTTCAAATGATAAGATATATATTCAATGACATACATGATATAATATCTCCTCATGGGCATAATTTACAAAGGGAATACACTTGCCTGATTCACATGAAGGGTTATGAAGTCTTGACAAGCTTGAGGACTCCATAGCCAAGATGACAATGTAAGGCTTGATTGACAGTGCAGTCCCAAAAGATTGTGCTCCTCCCCCAACAGTTCAAGGCCATCATCTTAATTAATTTTCGTCACACTTCATTAATGGATCGATCCCTCCCAATTACTGAACTTCTGCACCCAACCTCCAAGATGGAGCATTGTGGTTCCATTTTAGAGATGTCAGCCCTTTGTTTTCTGTTGCACCTAATAAACTGTCAAGAGCTATTCCATATTGCTAGATGCTACCACATGTACCTCTTCAGACCTACGATAACTATGGATTTTCACATTTTGCTTTTAGTTCGCCAATAGTGTCCTTCGTAGTCTGAAGACTCACAACGATACACAATTTCATAGTGTCATTCACAGGTAGAGCTAAAATATGTTGTTGCATGTTAAAATAATATTTCTATTTCATATTTTTTTCATGTCGCTAATAGTCGTAATTATGTCCTATTATTTAACAGAAGTAAATACACTTTTCTAATAATCCTGAACAATGTTGCATTTATGCATCTTGATGTTTTTCTTGTATGCAACTAGGTCTACATCTGATCCATGCCGCCGATTAAGACAGCATAATGGCGAAATAAAGTGTGGAGCCAATCGAACCAAAAAGAAACGACCTTGGGAAATGATTCTTGTGGTTTATGGTTTCCCATCTAAAGTTTCTGTGCTTCAGGTAATAGTGGCTTTAGTATGTATACATTTATTATTTTCTTCATTCAACCATATCATGCTAGTATTTGGATGAATCAGCATAACAGAAACCTCTTTCTTTTTCAAAACTTAACTAACCACACCAATATTATTTCAAAACTTAATCATCCACAACAATGGCACAGATGGAAGATCTAGCAATAAGGAATACAAGACAAACACACAATTCACATGAAAACCCTTGCAGGAGAAAAACATAGAAAAATATTCCCAGCAAGTAATCAGATAGGGGTCATTATCAGCAATTTGATACAAAAATTTCACTACAAGAGATCTTGAGGGCTAGTTTGATTTGATGTAATAAATATGTAAACTTAAGGAAATTTAATTTTGTAATGTTAAAGATCTTATGCAAATTCTGTAATAATAGTTTCCTGTACTAAATTATAGAATGATTCTTAGTGGAAATGTACCTTATTTGCACTATGTCTGTCTGGGTCTGCCCTGGTTTGACCTTAGTTCGACCTGGGTTCGGCTCAAGCAAACCAGTCTACTTGGCTTTGAACCCTAATCTATCTCCAAGTGAGACAAACTTGAACCTGGACCCAGTTCAAACCGGACTGGTACTAGGGTATTAATCAGGCAAACCAGACTTCCTCAATTACATAGGAGTGACTACAAAAATCTATCACAGATAAGAATGACTGGTACTAGGGTATTAATCAGCCAAACCAGACTTCCTCAATTACATAGGAGTGACTACAAAAATCTATCACAGATAAGAATAATAGGCATTACACCATCACATTATTTAAAATTATTCTAATATGCTAATAAATTGAAAGGCTTGGATGTAGAGTTGTTTCTTCAAAAAAAGTGTTCCGTGAATCCAGTTTGTAGTAATCCTACAAAAGTTTTAATGTCAAGATCTTTCATACATGTTTTTATCGCATTTATTTACCAAAGTTTCCTATATAAAAAAGGTGAATGCCGTGTTTAAATGGCTAAGACTATGGAGGAGTGCACTTGATTTGAATAGCAAGAACCTAGCGGATGCGCACCTTGACTCATTTTGACCAGTGTTGAGTAGTTGAAAAGGTGCAGAAGTAAGCGTTTAATGATAGTTTTTAGTGGCATAAAAAAACCTTGAAGAATGACTTGGAGGAAACGTTATTTTTGAGTTGGTAAATTCAATCTAAGAACGTACTTGGTACCGTTTGGCTTGCTTTAGGTGGCAAATACCCTTTTGAAACATGTCATTTTCACAAAATATTTTATCACTTCGTTTTCTGCAACACTGTTCACTATTTCCTCTGTTTATTTTGTCTAACAGCTCTCTGATTACTGGCACTAAAATGATTTCTTGTCAAGATTTTGAATCCTCTGTTTTTTCTCAGAATTTACAGTTCTAAATATGAAATATCACTCATTTCTCTCAGATTGACGATGTAACAAGCTTAATTGAGTACTCAAAAAGTAAAATAGAAAATGCCATAAAATTATATTCATAACAGCAGCAACAGAGTTTGCAAATGAATTGATATCTCACCTTCCGATGAAGAAAATCAATCTCCTACAGGCTCCTGATTGAATTGCAATAAGGATCTGAAATCTGAGCAAATGTATAATGCTTTGAGACTCGTCTCTTTAAACTACCAATACTGGAACTACAAGCAAATTGTGAGTCAATACAACCTCACCACTCCATACAATGAGAAGATTATTAATCTGCCTTCTAATTAACAAGTCGACCAACTCCCTTCCAGAACACTGTTTCTGCCTCATAATAAGTCTGGAGCGGCTGGAAAAAGAAAGCGACCTTACATTCAAGACTCGCAAACTCACTGCCATATTCACGGCCTAAAATAGCCTTCTCATGAATCGCTGATTGGAAAGAAGTACTCACGCCATTAATAATGAATCGTCCAGAACGTGTAAGACATTGGCTATAGCCTGCTCAGAAAATGAGACCTCTGTTTCTCAATGCTCTTATATGGCGTGACACAGGGTTGCAGGCTCGTCTATTTTGCGTACACGACCCCGTCCAAATCCGCCGTACACCAATTTCATTGCCCAATGATAATGTTGCCCTTTCAAATAGTACTGATTTCCAAATAAAAATCCTATGCCATTCTTCCGAGAATCCTCTTAGGTATTGCTATTTATTGGTCAGTTCTAAGTATTCAATAAGGTAATCACTGGAATATTTTCCAAGCCCACGAAAATGAATAATGCCCGATTAAAAATGGCGGAAAGGTTCAATTCTCCCGCCAAAACTACAGTTGTCATCCTTCGTATTAGATATTTTTTATTTATTTATTTATTTATAATTGAATCTTGGAGGACAACGTATCCCTTTTTCCACTATCGGCTCAAATGAGATTAAGTTGCCCAATGATATTCCACTATTGAACATATTTGTTAGATTGCCAAATGCATGATCGTTGTAATTTGTATTCAACGTTATAACTAGCTTTTTTTAGATTGATAAATAGGAGATATATTCTACACTAAGTTAAAATATGTCAAAATATGATTTTTATTTTTTTTTTTTTTGGATCAATAAGAGGTCGAAGTTAAGATTAATTATTATGTGTTATGATTAGTTATTATTATTTGTTAAGTGTGAATAGATTTGAATCCAAGACCTTTTCAATAAGAGGCTCACAACTTACTTTTGTGTTGTAGGCTCTTGCCTATGTCAAAATATGATATTGTTGTTAGGATTCAATTTTGTAATTTTGATAAATTCATTGATGGACGTTTCATAAATAGTAGTTTACACAAATTCATCCTCATGACAATGACACTAAAATGCATGGGATTTAGGTGATGCTTACAAAGCTTATGGGGTAGTTATCCATTGATAAAAAAATTTAAAGTTTTTTTCTATTGGTTAAATTTTTTTAATTATAGAATTGATGTCTAAATTCACACGATGTCTTTAAACTCAATTTTTTAAATTATTAGGCAAAAGCCTACAATGCAACAGTAACTTGCGAGTCTCTCATGTGAGAGGTCTTGGATTTGAATCTACCTTAGCTTAACATATAATAACAATTAATTCCAACAAATAATAATAATTAATCTAGACTTTGGTCGTTTATCGATTAAAATAAATAAATTATTTTAATTAATCAAGATAAAAAATAAATTTATATTTACAAACAAATTTAAAAAATTATTTAATTATTATTTACAATAACTTTAAAATATCATATCTCTGATTTTCTTATGATTAGAATAAACAACAAAAATATCAAGCCTCTACCACATACACAAAGCATATTATCATTCCAATTTTTTTGTGAGGCTTTATGTATTATTTGTATTTATTATTAATGCCAACCTTTTCTTCAATAAGTATATATTATATGGTTATTATTTTTTATATTACATTTTTTTAACTAATTTCTTTTCTCTCTTTCTCTATCTCTATGTACCTATTTCTTCCCACACCTCTTCCTTTCTCTACCAATTTCTAATTGTTGATCTCTAATTTCCTTACCTTTATTTCTTTATTTTTCTCATCCTTTACCTTTACCTTTTTCAATCTATTTCTCGTGTCCTCCAACTCTCTATTTTATAATAGTTATTATTATTATTTATTATAATGATTAATTATTATTATAATCATTACATTATGATTAGAACTAGAATTTAGATTAAGATAAGTTTACAAATTAAATAATTAAAACACAATATTGAAAGACAAGTTCTCATCATGAATATCATTTGTTTATTTCCCTTTTGAAGAGTCTTATCCCTTATGGAATTGTAGAAATCTAGATTTCTACAAACCTCAATTTAGCCAAATCAAGGTTTTGCAAATCTTACTTCCTATTTTTGAGATTTTACTTGGACACTTTGTTTCACAAGGAAGATGAGTAGGAAGATACTTTTTTATGCGTTTGGTTCATAAATTGGAATTGGAATTGGAATTTGATTTTTTAAATTAATTTTTGGTCCAGAAAAACCCAAATTGCATCTTGGCAAATAAAGATGCAGGGCTGCATAACATTCTAAAAAATAATGATATATACTCATAAACATACTCACATCTAAAAAAACGCATGTCTCAAATGGAGAATGACATATCCCAAAAATGGTGAATGTAAGGAAAAAATTGACACACCTTGATGAACCCCCAAAAATGGTGAACGCAAAGCTCCGAGCTAGAAATATTGAAAATGCTGCAAAGGCCAAACCTTATAGGGCAAAGAATATTTTACCCTAAGCAATATATTTATGCAGGTGGATGCGAAAAAAAAGTGTCTGGTTTCCAAAAAAGAAAGCAAGCGGATGCCAAAAATTTTCCATTTTCATTTTGATCTACTACCCAAAAAGTGAAACCAGGTTTTAAATCTCAATTCCTAGTCTTGAGAGGGTAGTCAGATAACTTGGTTTTGAGGCAAAATTAGAAGTCAGGTATTCTAGTTCCATTTTGCCAATTTTAAAACAAATGCAGAAAAATTCAAATCTAGGTTATGAAAAAGTCAATTCCTGTCATCTTCCACCAACCAAATTGACCCTAAATGATCTTTAGAAATAAGTCATCATTTAAAGGTTGAGTTGTGGTTTCATCCAATCAACTAACATTCCATCCTTGGCCAAAGAAAGAACCAAGTTTAATTTGAAAACTGAAATCCATAAAATTATCCAATGTGCTCAATTTCTTTCCAAAACCTACTTTTATAACAAATTAATTCTTCTTCTAGAATTTTTATTTTGATAACCTCTATAAAATTCTTTAAAAATAACTAATTAATATTTCTCTCATCCACTCAAAACGACAAGATGTGTAAAAATATATAAATTGTAGTACTTTGAATCTACTTTATAAACTACTAGAGTATTTACAAAATGGATAAGATTAGGTGGGTCAAACCCCGCGCACACAAAAAATTGTTCCTGATTTTTTTTAAAAACGTAACATTTTTTTTTTTTTGTGCAACAAAAAAATACATAGTTATATTAACTATTTTTTAAATCCCTTTAGTAGTGTTGGCTCTTGAATTAACAACTTTTGAATAACCCAGTGATAGAAACAAATACATATAGGGGTAGCTAAATTCCATGTTCAACATATCTATTTAGACACCAAGGCCAACTATAAGGCTAGATACACTTCTTCTTTAGGCTCTGCAAAACCTGGGCGAGTGAACCTCATGTTCGTTTATATGGTACTAGTTGCCAAAACATATATTTGAATCTGGGTAAAGCATATTGAAACCTATGCTTTATGCAAATAACATGGACATGAAATAGCCAATAACATGACCTATGAACTTGACAAGCTAAGTAAGGGAAAATCATTTCGAGCTCTTCAATATAAAAAGGAAAAGACTTTGATTAATATATTGATTTCAACATAACCAAGATATGAGCAAATATGTATATCTTGTAGTTGATCAATGCCTTATCTATTGGGCAATTCCACAAATCACAAACATACATCCTTGGATATTAGTGATATATGTCATATATCAAGACTCCAAACCTATCCTATCACTTTGTGAGTCAGACATCTACATCAAAACTAAATCTCATATTCACCCATCCCTTCATAAAATCTGCAACCCCATTATGATAAATCAAGCATTTACATGACTATTTGAATCACAAGCAAAATATACCAAAAACATGGTGTAGCTGGGTTTGTGCTCTTTGTTCACAAACCACAAAACATTGCAAATGACATAAACAAGAAACAAGAATCAGATTGAAGATAAACTCATTTGTTGCATTTTGTTTATTTCCTTGAAACAAATAGATAAAAGATGCATGAAAATAACTTATGAAACATCTAAATAGACCAGAACTATCTATAAAACTCCATTACTGTTATTCATACAAGAGAGAAATGTTAGTCATAAATAGTGAGATCACAGCTAGAGCTCCACTCAATAGTCTGGAAAACAGCCAACCATTAACAACCCTAGAGAAAGAGAAGAGAAGGGACTAAATAGAATGGAAGAAATCTCGAATCTACTATGATGTTGCCCTTTGTCCACTTGAAGAACTTCCACCTGTTGTAAAACTTCTCTCTTCTCTCTTCCTTTAACTGAAAATCAGTTCTCCTCATTTTGCCTCTACAATGTGATCAAAATATCCTCAAAATAATGGAGAACACAATTGATTTGTAAGAAGACACAAAATTGATGGTAAAACTCATGCCAAATGGTTTTAAAGGTAAAACAACATTCCTAGGAACATTTCCCCCAACTCTGGAGCCAACAAACTTCTATATTTGCTTTCCAACTAAATTTGAAGCTTCATCATGAAAAACACATGTTTTGTTGAGAATGCCCATATTTTTACAATTTTACCTATATCTTTTACCACTAATGACCTACACATATTCTGGCTACAGAATTGAAAAATTCAGCTTCTCCCTTTTCCAAAAATATATTACACTCTACATTTTGGCAAACAACAAGACCTCTGGTGTGCATTTGAAAATTCTAACCCTTGGCCATGAATGGAGCATTTAAAAGTTGAGAATTTTCAACTTTTTAATAAAGTTTCAACTTTACATTATATCCCAAATTTATTTTCAACTTTAAGCCCTCAAAATGCACGTACATATTTGAAGGGTATTCTAATATTTTGCATATCCTACAACTTTACCTTATTGGTCAAACCTCTAGCTAACTGCTAACTAGAGCGCCACTTGTTGATACCTCATTAGCTAGATTCATCACCTTATCACCTTGTCAGCATCTCCTCGCCACATGTCACATTTTTACAACTTCTCCACCTCTAACAACCACTGCCGACTAACCGTTGCGATCATAAAATAAGCATGATCGCACCCTTATTGCGGTTAACCTTAATTGCTCACCAACCGTAGCGAAGTTGCAAATCAAGCCTATTACCTTGCAGCGCGGTTAACCTTAATTGCTCACTAACTGTAGCGAAGTTGCGAATCAAGCCTATCAAGGCTATCACCTCGTGGCACAATTAACCTTAATTGCTCACTAACCGTAGCGAAGTTGCGAATCAAGCCTATCACCTCGTCGCCACAGTTAACTCTTGACTACACCTTAACTGCTGTGAAGTTGCGCTTGGCGGTTAACTAACCTTCTTGCCATTTCATTGCGATTAGGTCTAATTGCGCGAAATCTGGGCCCTCCTTGGTTTCTGTGCCACGTAGCACCTCCTTATTTGTCCAATCTGCCATGTCACCACCAGCTCTTCTCCAAGTTGGATCAAAATTTCCTCCATGGTTGTCGCCAGCTGTCCTCACACAGCTTAGTTTGCTCAAAAGAACACACTAAGCTTACCGTGCGTTGGGGTACTTAAACATTAAAAATTGCCTTTGCCTGCCCAATGCGAGATAATGTTCCGAGTAAAACTTCTACCAAAATATCTACCTGTGAGCGGTAAATTCCCTTTCAATCACTTCATTATGTCCTAAACGTACTTCTTGTATTCCAACATGACCAATTGGCACTCGAAATCATCATGTGTTCAGCGCAAAGACCCACAATATGGAAGGAGACAGTTCATTTGGACAATAGACGCCTTCACATACTCTCACAGTTTTGTTTTTTTTGAATGAAACACGCAGGCTGCTTGATTTCCATCGTGCCCAAAACTTTGGCTTGGCTTGTGTAGAAGTAATACACTTGTTCTGAAATTGTGCATTGATCTTCCTTGAAAATACGCTCAATCTAGACAACACCCTGGTAACTTGAAAGCCATCCAACTTTATATCTTGAGTCAAACCACCTTTAACAGTTTGCCTTTGTTCATTGATGTTTAACGCATGGAGGAATTTTGGTGATACTCTCCACCAAGGACGTCATTGCAAGACTAAGCGTTGAAAGGCACATTCAGCTTTCCAAATAACCGGTAAGTGAATGATTCATGCAGCAAATCATCGGCTAAGTATGGAGATATTGTTTTTACTGGGATTTAATGTTGGATTCCTCAGATTCATGGTGCGGATAACTACATAATCTCCTTGTGGTCTGGTTCCGTGTGCATTCCATGGTCTAGTGCTTCTTTGCTATACTCATTTTGCTAGTAGCGTTGATTCTAGTTCCCCTCTGCACATTCACTTCACCCATTGTATTCAAGAAAAGAGCAGTCTCATGGGGGGTCATAGGTCATCCACCTTCCTGATGCTTTTCAACGCCATCAATTTCTTTCCGCCTCCAGCATTTTACATTGTATCGCAATTCAAACTGGGCAAACAACTGATTTGATTCCGATGATCTCAGCCGCAAATGTTTGGGTGGAACCACACTTGAAGCACTATTGGACAGTGATCGTTCTCATTCGATTAACGATCTGTGCGTCTACTTTTAAGATGAGAAAAGGTAGATGAAAGCAACATCTTTTGTTGCCAATATAAAATTGTAGATGAATGTTCTTCCCTTATTATAATCACGTGCACATGCTCTTGCCGAGACACTACCACGAGATAAAAGAAGATTCTCTTATATATACATCAAAATAACATTTCTCCTCTATTTTACATTTTTTTCAAAACATGAATTCAAAAATGGAAAGGTTTGTCTCTTAATGTAAAAAAGGTCAAGCCTCAAATGAACGCTAAGTAAAAGTAGATTGTCCTTTCTCTTTGTGGTCAAAGTAACCTCTTTCTTACTATAATCTAATGTATACTTAACCCTACACATCCAGAAGATTGTATATGAAAGCTAGAACTCTTTAATGATTATAACCACTATGAACCCTTGAAGATAACTCTGACTTTCCATAATGTCTTGTTGGTTTGATGAGATTAGTCAGGGCCCCCAAAGTGGATTTGACTAAAGGAAAAAAAAATTCAAACTGAAACACCTAACCCTTTGATTGATGAATTAATCACCTAACACTGATTAAACTTAAATTTGACCACTGAATCATCATTTAAAACTCATTTTACCACTTTCTGCAAACTGTGATTTTATACTCGGAAGCCCTATGAGTTGGCTTTAAAAATTAACTAAATCAAACAATCTAACCCTGAAAATAAGCATACTAATTCTTTATTCAACATTCTTGCACCCTATCAGATTTTGTGTAATGATGATATTTTGGTCAAAAGATATTGACCATCAAACTTGGTCACTTGAAACTACTTGCAAACAAACATGTTAGAAAACAACAAAATGTGTTGGTTTTGGCTTTAAAAATGGGTCAAACGAACACTTAAGGACACAGAAGTTTGGGCTTTAGTTTATTGTCACAGGGAGAGTGTGAATCTGTGATTTGGGCTCGTGACGAATAACTGGGCAAATTTGGAAAGCGGTCAAAGTGGGGCACTCAAAACTTCAAAACTGGGAACATTAACAGAACAATGATTTTCACAAATGGAATGGACCTGGGAAAGTGTGCAAACGGATTGGTCAAGACTTGAAAACTGGCACACTTGAAAAAATTTCAAAGTAGAACACAGTGATACAATTCATTTGGTTTCATATATCACGAATTTAGAGTTACGACATCCCAAACAGGGCTATCGATCAATCTGTGCTTTTAGACACCAAGTAAACATCAGAAATTGCATTTGGAATCGTGTTTGAAAACTAGTCAAACGGATTTGTCATAGGCTCAAATCTATAACATAGTAATTATAAGACCCCTAAAATTTCATGCATAAGGAAATTCTTCATTTTGGTCAACTAGGTCAATGTTATTACTGGTCAAACAGGGCTTCCTGAAATTTTGACAACAATAAACAATTAACTTTGAGGGGTTCAAAACCTAGTCAAAAGATATCAAAATGACTTGAAATATGAAACATAGGTTATTTGATATGCATACTAAACACTTCTAAAGCGGTGAACCATGGAACTTAACTGGGTGCAAGATATTCAATTGCAAACTAGGTTTCCTGTTGTTTGACACTTAAATGCAAAAATGCAAATTTGATCAATGCTAAAAATGAAACTTCATGGAATGATTAAGAATGAAAAATTATCATTATGGGACGCATGCATATACTGAATGAAAGCTGTTAGAAACATAAAACACCTCATAGGCCTCAAAGTGACAGTTGAGTACACCTGCACAAAAAAGCTCTTATAGGGACTCAATTTGACTCAAAATTTAGATTGTTACCCAAAATCAGTGATGTATTTTTGAACCCCATTAGGTAGGATGATAGTTAAGAGTGATATCTAGAATTTATATATATTTTTTTGTAATTTTTGATGAGTATTTTTTTAATGAATTATCAATGAATATTTATTTTGAATTTAGTTAAGCATATCAAAAGTTTAAAATAAAGGTAGACGTGTCAGTGAGGACCAAGACATTAGTAAAAATAATTAAAGTTTACAATGTCAATATTGTCCAAAAATAGGAAAAAAATTATATGGTTGGAAAGCTAAGAAGATGTGTAAGATTATGTTGGTGATTTAGAGATACACACTTCACCATTAACAAACCTGATGAAGGCAAAGATGAGAATTCATCTTAGAAGATGAAAAAATGTCTAAAGGGAAAAAAATGGAGCGAAAATAGTCTCTCAATCATTTGGGTCATTCCCTCAAGTTGTTATGAAGCCATAACCCATTTAGGCTTCTAGGATTCAAATAAACTAGTCGGGTTATGAAAAGAAAAAGAGTACACTCAAAACTTGATCGGGTTTTGAAGAAGTAAAAGTGGGCTCTACTTTGGAGGCCATAACTTTCACACCTAGAGTTTGATTGACTCCCTTCAAAATGCATTGAAAATATATGAAGATATTTACAACATGATGAAGATAAACTAATCCTAGGACATGAAAATTTAATTTTCCATCCATTTAAGCATGGCTTAAAACATGTACTCATTGCTTCCCAAATATGCAACCAATAGGTAAACATGAATGCTATCATATTTTGAACACACACACACACTCTCTCTCTCTCTCTCTCTCTCTCTCACACACACACACACACACACACACACACACTCACTCATTCACTAACTTCTAAGATCTCTCTCTTACTAACTCACAACCTCTCTCATTCTCTAGCTAACTCCAAACCTCTCTCTAACTTATTACCATCAACCTATGTCTCTCTTTGAGTAACCCTTAACGCATCTCTCTCTCTCTCTCTCTCTCTCTCTCTCTCTCTCACACACACACACACACACACACACACACACACACACAAAGATAACTCTCTTACTAACTCCTAACTTCTCTCATTCTCTCACTAAATCATAACCTCTCTCTCTCTCTCTAACTTGTTACCCTTAGCCTTTGTCTCACTCTTAGTAACCCCTAAATTCCTCTCTCTCTCTCTCTCTCTCTCTCTCTCTCTCTCTCTCTCTCTCTCTCTCATACACACACACACACACACACAAGCTCACTAACTCCTACCTCCCATTCTCTCACTAATTAATAACCTCTCTCTAACTTATAACTCTTAACCTCTCTCTTTAGCTAAGCTCTCTCTCTCTCTCTCTCTCTCTCTCTCTCTCTCTCTCTCTCTCTCTCACACACACACACACACACACCCACACCTTAGCTCTCTTTCTTACTAACTCCTAACCTATCTCGATCACTCACTAACTACAAAGATCTCTTTCTTGCTAACTCCTAAGTCTCAATCTCTCACAAACTCCTAACCCCCCTCTCTATCTCTCTCTCAAACACACACACACACACACACTCCTAATCTCTCTCTTAATAACTCCTAGCCTTCTCATTCTATCAATTACTAATACTCTCTCTCTCTCTCTCTCTCTCAACACCCTTAACCTATCTTTCTCTAACCAACCCCTAACTCCCCTCATCTCTCACACTAACCTCTCTCTCTCTCTCTCTCTCTCTCTCTCTCTCTCTCTCTCTCACACACACACACACACACACACACACACACACACACTTCTAAGATCTATCTCTTACTAACTCCTAGCCTCTCTCATTCTCTCACAAACTAATAACCTCTCTCTATAAATTTTAACACTTAACTTCTCTCTTTAACTCTCTGTGTGTGTGTGTGTGTGTGTGTGTGTGTGTGTGTGAGAGAGAGAGAGAGAGAGAGAGAGAGAGCACCTTTACCTACCTATTCATTCCAAAGATTGGGAAATAATCACTATCTATTTTAGACCATTCTTAATTCAAATGGATGGATAAAATATTGATTTCTTGGGATTATTTTAGTTCCATTATATTGTAGATCCTTTCAATATATGTCCAATGCATTTTGAACGGAGTCAATTGGATTCGAGATGTGAAAGTTATGGCTTCTAGAGTAGAGCCTATTTTTTATGTCTTTAAAACTTGATTGGGATTGGAAAATCAAGTTTTTTATTTCTCTTCTCCATAACTTGATTGGGTTTTGAAGAGATTTTGGTCCTTGGAACCCAATTGGGTTTCAAAGACATTTTTTTCCCCTAGAACCTGATCAAGTTTCAAACCCCGGTCAGGTTTTTTTTAATGTATTTTCGCCAAGCTTGGCAACCAACCCTGGCCGTTTTTTGGAATTTCAAATAACCTAGTTGGGTTATTCATAATCTAATTGGGTTATCGATGTTTTTGGTTTATTTTTGTGGTTTCCACTAATTGTACACCATCTTGGTGCACACACCCTATAATAACTCATCATTCTTCATCCAACTCTATAACAAACACACTAAACATGGGATACTTGAGCAAACAAACTTAGATATGTTTAGGATTTTTGCTAGCTTAACTACATGAGGGGAAGATGGGAATGACAATAAGGCTCACTTAGAGACAAATTTTAAAAGGGGAAGAGTCAATTAAAGCTCATTTGATTGATTATCTATGATGGGAAAATAGAGAAAATGCAACAAAAGGGAATACAAACATAGCTAGTTTTGAAGATTTTGAGGCATGTGAAACTAGACACTAATAGTGTCAAAGTATTTGATGGCGCAATGTGATCGTTCTTGTAGAATGTGAATTGTTTGTAATGCCTTGAACAAGATAACTATAAATAATAGATGTCATCTTCTAAAGGTTGATGATTGGATATCTAATCTAGATATTATCAAGTTCATATGGAGGACACTTGAAATATCAATTTTGAACAAAGGAATTTTTTTATGAATGACTTGCTTTCCTATTTATATTTTGTAATACATTGGTTATATTTAATGAGGCTAAAGAATAATGTGCTAAGGGGTCTCATTGATTCATTTGTAATTGTGCACTATGAGAAGAACTTCTCATTCGTACCAAGAAAGTCCTAAACGAAAGAAACCTTTGTGTAGCATGAAATTTGTAAAAATGGCAAAATGTCATTTCTATAGTTAGGATTTGTGGTTAGAGGAGAGAAGTTGAGACTAGATCCTTTTAAGGTGAAGACTATTAGAAATTGGCCAAAACCAATGTGCCAAAAGAATCAATATTTTTATATGTTGAGTCCAACACATGTGAAGAATATTTATTGCAGCCTCATATTTTATAGCCTCGGGTCTACATAAAGTGGAATCCATGGGAAGAGATTGTCATTGGTGAAAAGAACATGATGAAGCATTTGAATTGTTGAAATACAAGATTATTTGTGCTCCAATTCTTGCTCTTCATATCTTGCAACAACCCATTAAAGTAGAAGTTACATATGCAAGTGAATATGCTATGGGTGTCATTTTGGTTCAAGGATTGCAAGTCTATTTATTATCATTTACTTTAGCTTTTAGAGGAAATCTTGTAAAGAAAAAGAAAAAGAGTAAGGGAAAGACTTGTAGGTCACTACGGCTTAAAAATTTGTCAAATGGCTAAGGCAAATCCTGCCCAAGGTGAAGAAACAACTAGAGGAAACAAACCATATGCAAACGTAAGACATCAACATCATAGGAGCACAAACTCAAGATGAGAGAAGATGTGGTTGTCTCTAGGCAAGGAAAAATTGCAAGAAGAAGCAAAGAAAATCAAAGCTCTTAAATATTAGCCATTTTTCAACTAGGAAGCTATTGGTGAGATTTTTTCAAACTTAATATACCACCAATCATGAAGCTGTATTTGGTTGTGAAATGTGACTACCTACATCTTTGTGAACTTTGCATGTTGGATGGAGAAGAAAAAGAAGCATGACCGCCTTTTGGGGGGATTGGGTCTTAACAAGTAATCAATACTTAATGCAATGCAAGGGAAGACAACCGAGACTCGAATTGAGTTTTGCAAGGGCAAGGAAAGAACCAATCCTAGGAGAAATTCTCCCTCACTTGTCTCATCAGGATGTTGTGGGACTAAAAGCCTCTTTCAAAAGGGAGGTTTGTGTTAGGATTAAACCACAGACAGAAATAACAATTACATGCAAATATAACAATTATCAAAAAATAATAGATCACACAGAAAAGAATAGAAGACGCCAAGATTTAATATGGTTCACCCAATCCCTGGGCTACGTCCACCAAATAGCAAGTCTAATATTATTATGATCCAATAATTACAACCTGATTACAATCTATAATCCCTTATAGCTCAATACCACTGCAAGAAGCAATTTCGCATCACAACAACGAAACAATCCCTAACCGTAAGCTCTTTTATATAAGTATTTTTACCGCTTTAGGGTTATAATTAATAATTACATGTCGGCCCAAAATCCCGATAAAATAGGGCTCAAAAAAAAATCAAAGAATTTATGAAGTATGTATAGTACTTTCTTGATCAGTCACCACAATCTAACAATTTGAACCATAAGGATTTGGAAAAAGGTTTAAGATCATCGATATGAAAGTTTTTAAAATCTATCAACAACAGAAATCTCATAGTTTCTTGACTTGTCTACATGACAATACTGTTGCTTTATGACATGAGGTGGTTACAAAACCGGTGAGGCAATAATGAAGCTACCACAGCAGAAGCAAAACCAACATGTTGTAAATGAAACCGTTGTTTGTTGACAACTAGTGGTTTTGTCGTGATCAGTGGAATCTAGACTTTAAAGCATATAGTTTGACTCTTCCACTTTCATTTCTATTCCTGAATCCTTCTAGTGCATAAGGGGATTGTTCCAACATTTATTTAGGGTCATGGAGAACATGGAATTTTATCATCGCAGATGGAATTTTATCATTGCAGGCTTATGTGAGCATTTTAGCAATGAAAATAGTAGAAATTGAGTTGATTTTTGTCATTCTTGAGCTTGAAAGTGAGCTTAAAAGCAACTTTCAGTTGTACCAACTTTTAATACTAGTTGTTAGTGATCAATAACATTAAGATAGACGTGTAATTGCTTCTACAGAAGCCAGTTTTTCCTCTTTGGAGGTTTTCCAAGATAAACTTTGTGTTGCTTGGTGACATCTTTTTCATTTACAGGACCTAATTTTCTCTGTTTTGAGCAATGTTTCATTCCTCAACCACCGTCATTTGTTCAAATGAAACAAGTAACAAAGGAGTATTATTCATGTTCTAGTTATTTCTACTTAGCGGATTTTAGAAATTAAGGATCAAACAAGTATATGGTTTCTAACACTAGCTTTAGTAGACTTATTTCTCTAAATACCATCTAGAAGCTAATGACTTATGTTTTGATCTTGTTTGAGACTTCTCATATCATTTTGTTTCAAGACCTCCCTTTCTTTTCAAGTTGTATACTTTGGTATTGGCATGCATTTTGAATGTTTCTCAACTGGTTATGAATTAGTTGAAATCTTTTATTATCCATCTATAAATTCTGGTACTTCAAAATATAGAAACAATTTCCCGAACAACTGCAGAACACCCCCAGGCTCACCCTCTCTAGATTATTGCATTACCATCAGAATAGTATGAGAAAGCCATACAAATAAAATCGTTAATAGTGAAAATTTGCATTGTATTTATTTTGCTTGTTGATTTGAAAGTGTGTGCGGATATATGAATTGTGATTTAAAAATTTCATTCTTTCGGTTGCATAAATTTCACTGCATGTTTAATTATGGTTTCAGACATTAGAAAATAAAAAATCATTAATAGGTTATTTTCCATGCAAATCTTCAAAATTTTCCATTATAGAGTCTATTTGTGCAAAGTTTACTTTAATTCTCTGCACAGAAATAGTTTAGTTTTCTTTAAAAAACAATATCAGGAAATAAGAGCAAGAGCAAGTAGATTTCCACAATTCACGAGATCATCTAAAATTATGTTTGGCTTTGATTGTGTAGATGTCTGTTGCATAAATGTTTTAGATCACAGAGTACATTTCGGATCTATGATCCTTGCACTCTCTTTCATGCTCATCCTGATAATAGATCACAGAGTGTGATCGAAACGTTGATGCAAAAAACATCTACGCAATCAAAGTCAGAAGTAATTTTAGAAAATTATCTCTCATTTGATGGAGTAGAATCTCTAAATTGATTGTCGAACTTGAGATGAGGGTTCCATATTTCTTTAGTTACAATGGACCCAATGCAGGATCATATCTCAATGTGGGATGCCTTGTTGACCTGGAGACACTATCATACCTCTCTGGTAAAGCAGATGCTCTAAAGATTAGATATAATAAGTGATTGTAGTTCAGTCCAGTTAAAATGGAATCTTCACCGGGAAAAAGATAAGAACAGAAAAATCAATGTATAATTCACAAGAATGATCAAACCCTACTTTCCCTTGGTTGCAGTTTGAGTGGGCCTGGCAGCATCCAACACGGTCTTTGGTTTTGAAGGAGGCAGCTGCAAGCATAAAGCCAAAGCAAGGAATTGGGAGGAAAATAAAACTCCTTTATACCATGTTCTCTCTTAAACAATGGAATAGGTAAGGGTTCGTAAACTTTACTGTATGGATCTCGTTCCAGTTACAGAATGTGTTAATGAAACTTTATACAATGGAAGGATCATCTTTGCTCGTGTTTATCTTCCTTCGAGAACTTTGATGACATTTCCCTTGGTGAATGTCAGAATTAGATCCAGAATAGCACTTACACATTGGAATTCAATATTTTGCAGTTTAAATCTTACTGTGAACTTCTTTTCGACGAAATATAAAAAACATACAAAAGATTGCCCACCTATGCCCCCTCAGATGGAGGTTCGGATTTCTTCAGTTAATGAACTTCCCTGCTACAAAGCAGTGGATGATTCATGCAAGAAGAAAAGAAAAAGGAGGAATGAAAGTGATAAGAAGCAAAAGGGGGCCATTGTAAGTTAGGAAGGCCTTTCTTCACTGTAATCCAGTGTAATGTATATATTAGATGGTGAAAGCAATTTGGGAAAACTTTATATATTAAGAGAATTTATTTAGTGACACTGTCCAAAAGAAGAGTGATTGTTCATCCATTATACTACTTTTACATACCTGTTAGATCAGATTCAGGAACAGGCTGCAAATGCAGCTGTGAAAAATTGAACGCTGGAAGCACAGATTGGCGGGTTTTTCTGTTCACAAATGCAGCTTCTTTGTGTCATTGTATGGAATATTTCATATTTATTTGTGCCAATGTTGCTGAAACTATTTTTTTTCCATTTTCTTGATTTTATGTTGTGAAGATTATAATCCTACTTGATTTGCTTGTACTGTAATAAGTAAGTTCCTAATATTACATACCTGAAAAAATCAGAAGTCAGATTTTGTTGATTTTTTCAATATACCTTTATAAACGAATGGACTGAACAACTGCTACTCAGTCATATTAATCACTACGGCTGAATGCCCATTAGAGATATGCCATTCCCATGCCTCTATAATTTCCCTGCAGAAAAATATATCCCCATTTCCATGCCTTATAATTCCAGAGGTAAACGGTAATAGAATGGCCGGTACTTGGGTACTATCGACCCAAGTAAATATGTAGTATTTTTCAATAACATTTATTTTTAAAGATACTTCAAATTTTTTAATATAATTTTTTTTTAACATGGAGGATTTACAATTTAATAAAAAATTTACTATGGAGGATTTACAACTTTGAAAATAATTTTAATAAATTAAAATGTTAAAATGAAGTTATTTTTTTACTTTAATAATAATTTTAATAGTATTTTATGTTAATTATTTAGTATATTATCTAGTGATTTTAATAAAGATATTATATGAAAATTTTAGCCTTTAAAATATAGAAAAATTAAGAAATAAAATATATTTAATAAACTTTCTATTAAATTTAATCTAAAATTAGAGTTAAAATATAATTTAATAAATAATTTAGTTAATACATATAATTTAAATTTAATATATACATAATATTGTCTTTTCTTTTTATTGTACTTTTACTTAAATATTTTTTTAATTAGATTGTAATATACATCAAATTTATAATATATAGTTATATGTTAAATTTATAATTTATAGTTATATGATATAGGTTTAGATTAAATTGAAATAGGTAATTTATGAATTATTTCTTTTGGGTATGATTGTGTAATAGTTTTTTACCATCAATATTTTGGATCGCAAGATGAAAATTAATGTTGACAAGATAAGATAGAGTAAATGTGATTATCATATATGTACAAATGTAGATAATTATGCAAGTACATGCATATAAAAAAATTATAACACACAACTAAAATAAAACTACAATTTATAGTTTATAGGGGGGGCTGTGCTGCACCTGATTCCTACAGTCTAATAATTTTTTTTTTTTAAACTACAATTTACATTAAAAAAAATTATAACATTAAAAAGAAATTCATACGTCAGAAGGGCATCCAACCATATCGATTGATATGGTTGGGTGGTTGTTGCCACTCAACTACTTAAATTTAAGGTTTCAACTTTTGGGTATTCACAAATCTCTCATAGAGAGTACAAAGTGGATCTCTCTATAGAGAGCACAAAGTGGTCCAAAACGTTTGTCCAATGCTTTTTATACTCATACACCCAGTCTCTCCCTCAAAAATGTCAATGCTTGTGGCTAGATATCCCAATATTCTTTATGGAATGTCCCAATGATGATGCACAAATAAACCAAAAACCAACACATTTTTAAAAAAATGATGGACTATTAGTACATGTGTGATCCACTACTGGTAAATGTATTTCATTTTTAAAACTCTTTTAAAAGTAGTAATTAAGAATATCTATCACAAAAATCATACGAATGCTAGTAATTAAATCTTTTCCCCTAGTTTTAAAAATTACAAAATTCTAGTATAAAAGTTAATACTTCTTGTCAACTATTGAATAATTATTAAAGTTTATCATTCATTGATTGTTATCTTTTCATAATGTTAGCATGTTTCGAAGAGCATCAAAATCAGTAAGCCTAAATTACCTTAGGGTGGTACTTATAAAAATTTGTAGAATGTGATCATATTTGGCATAAAGTAAGGTGTGATTTAAATTCCATGTCATCAAGTTGTAAGCTTCATTTACATGAGCTATATAAATAGAATGTGATCACATTTGGCATAGAATAAGGTGTGATTTATATATCATGTCTTAAGTCACAAGTTTCATTTGCCTTAGTGATTTGGATGTCCATGGATCATTAATCACATTCTCTAATGTTCCTCTTATTTCTATCATCATCAAGTTCTTATTTGCGAGTGTAAAAAAAGTTATGGTGATTATGAGTGGTATAGTAAATAGCTCGGTATGTTCTCTAACACAATGTGTTGAAGGACTTAAAAAATTTGAGTATACTTATTATCAAATCTGCCCCATAGAATTGTAGGGAACCAAAAGGAAGAATTCTCGTGTTAAATTATTAGTTTGTAATGGTTGGATAAGTCTTTAAAAATATAATTTTTAAATTATTTGTATAATTCTTATTTAATATTTGTGTGATTCTTATTTAAGGATAATTTCACTTCTAGTTAATATCAAATATTTTCACTGTGTGTTTCAATATTTTTATAATATGGTATTAAAACCCAAGTCAACTTTTAGGATCTAAGAATGTGTGGATTTCTATAGACTATTGTCTAAAGAGATGAATCGTTCTTGTGATACAAAAGTGCCAAAGGAGTGTTGTGTGGAATTGTACCAACTTATAAAAGCTCCAAGGCTTGTATGAAAATTGCAATTTTTTGAAGTTAAAAATCATGGGTAATTTTTTGTTGAAAATTGAATCATTTTTTTCTTGCAAAAATTACGTGCAACCTTTCCTCCAAAAAATATAGTTTATTAAATGGTAAAATTATGGCTAGTATTTGGAAATTGAGAGTCACAACCAAACTTATATAAGGAAAAACTTATGAAATTTAGTTAGATTTTTCAAGTGCAAATTTATTTTTGGGTAAGTGCACAAGATGGCAGACCAAAAAGGTATCAACTACTTATTGGGTCCCCTAAAAGACATAGTGTGCATACCCTAAAGGGGATTACAGGACATAATAACCCGACCAAAATAACCCAGCCATAATAACCCAAGGACAAAATAACCTAGGGTCATAATAACCTAGAGTCAAAATAACCCATGGGAAAAATAACCCCATAAGATTATAGAGAAAGGAAAACAAAATTTATAAATTACAAGTATATTTCTAAGAAAAAAAATTATTTGAATTTTCAATTAAAGTGTCAAAAAATGAGCAATGCCTCTTATATAATCTAAAATATTATTATTGTCATAACCATCAACTAATCTTTTTAGTCTTTCTTTGAGTTCATGATATTTTTTCTTGCTTGGTTGTGTAGTGTGTCCAACCATATATTTCTCTATTTTATTCTCTTGGTGACCTTGTTATTTTTTCACTGCTTTGATGAATCTTTGGATTGAGCTATGTGATGATTGAAGCGATTCACTAGAAGATCATCTTGAATAGCTGAATAGTCGTTCCACATTGTGATTGGAAACTTAGGTGACCGTCTATTGCCTCTTCTAGTTAGTCTTCCAATCTATGTGTCTTCAAAATAATCAATTATGGGTTGCAAAGTCTCCTCATGTTCTATATAATAAGGAGATTGTAGAAGTATTTCAAATGCATTGATTACATATATTTGAGGCACAAAAGCTAATGCAACCAGTTTTTGATCTCAAATGAAAATACTTCATTGACATTGTAACATGTTTGTAGACCTACTTCTTGAACTAACCTCCACAAGCACTGAGGAAAATGGAAAAGACATCCTCGAATAGTGATATTTGGAAAAATTTCAAAAATAGTTCCCTTGAAACCTAATTCAAAATCAGTAAGTATAGTTTATGGGTTTAGATCAGGTTGCAGTTGTTTTAATTTTACAAGTACTTGTGTATAAGGGGATCTTGTTTTGTTGGTCATAAGAATATAGACAAGTGGAAATATTGCATCATTTCTCAAGCCATGAATTGTGTAAAACTACTGAAAAATACTTGGTACTCTTTTAAATGTACCATCACTAAACCAATTTTTAGATTCTTTTAGTAGTTGCGAATTTTGTGTGGTGGTGAATATTAAAAAAATGATTCTCATCATTACTGTCATGATAAAGAAAATTTTCCCCTTTATTGGTAATTGTATATTCAATTGGTAAGATAAGATCTCTCGATGTCTAAGGATTTGGTGGTGGTGCTTCAAATCTTACTCTTTTCCTTTGAATCATTTTGGATAATGCATTGGTTGATGGTATTGCTCCTGTTATCGATAATGAAATATTAGAACATGTAGTAGAAATGATATTTCTTGTAGAGTCTTGAGTCAAGCATGCCATGTCTTTCATTTCATTCAACTTCTGTTTGATAATGATCATCTCAATTTTTGGAGCATGATTATGTCCTGTATTGCTAATCATATCACCAGATTTTGTTTCTGTTGTAGTATAGCACGAACTTGAACATTTATTTGTAAAATATTCTGCACAACGCTAGATCATTTTATTGACACCTTCTTGATGAAGCAAATATGTGTAACCATTTAAAATGAGTAATTTCTTATTTTTTTGACTTGTTAAAAATTGAAGAGGCATTGTATATATTAAAAATTATGAAGAATTTCTTGATTCCCTAAAACTATATTTATTTTTGTATACTTTATAGAAAACCCTAGAAAAATTTAATATAATGTTAAAAAAATTATATTAAAAAATATATATTTTTTAATGAATTTTGATTTATCTTTTTCTTATACTCTAAACACTCTTCATTCTTCTCCCCTTCTTCCTTCCTTTACTTCTCTAAGCTCTTAATTTTACCACTTTATATATCCTCTTAATGCCTCTTCATAATGCCTTTTGACTTACATCTTTTCATAATAACTCTTATTTAGCTTATTCCCACGAATTTGTCTTTATTTTTATAATTATTTACCATTGTATAAGTTATTTAAGCTTATTAAAGATGTTTTAAGGCTATTTTAGGGGTATATAATGGATATATGGTCTAAAAATGACCTAAATATCCTCTATGGTGCCTCACAATCCCTTTTTAGGCATACTGACTTGATCTAGAATGACTATGGGTTATTTTGTCCATGGGTTATTTTGACCCTAGGTTATTATGTCCTTGGGTTATTATGGTAGGTTTATTGTGTCCAGAGTTATTTTGACTAGGTTATTATGTCTGGAACCCCCTAAAGGCCATACACGCTATGGCTTGGGTCACTCAAGCCTTTTTAAAACATAGTGTGTATGTACTATGGAAAGTTTTCCTTAAAATGTCAAAACAAAAATAAAATGTAATTTCATTCTCATTCCCATGTTTTAGCCTATTCTCTTAGTTTGCAAGGCATGTATGTCATTGTTAATACTGTTTTCCTTAAAGTGTACAAGTGTGTGTGTGTGTGTGTGTGTGTGTGTGTGTGTGAGAGAGAGAGAGAGAGAGAGAGAGAGAGAGAGAGAGAGAGAGGTGTGATATCCCATGTTCACATATGGTTTAATTTCAAATAACTATTAGATATAAAGTTTATTATATATATGATAATACCCTCTTCTAAAGACTTAAATAATAACAAATACATATCATAATATAAATAAATGAATAATATTATTACTCAAATACATAAATCATACTATTATTATAATACTATATAGTATTCTGAGATATTATATATATAATATTTTGAGATATTATATATATATATATATATTTTAATAAATACTATAATTTAATAATATATAATATTATTATCCTAATGCAATAAATAATTATTAATATTATTTCTTAATACTAATAATATAATACTATAGAGGATAATAATACAAATAACTACAACAAGGATATGCTAGAATGTTTAGAATAACTAAGACGAGGGGTGAATCCGTTATCCAACGTCCAAATATACCAATTGAGCAAACAAACCCTTAAACAACTTCAGATCTTATCATTCATTAGCTTGATCTCTATAGAATATGTTGGAATTCTTTATAATAACTAAGAGGGCGGTGAATCAGTTATCCAAAGTTCAAATGTACAAATAAGACTTTTCACAACTTAGTGAACCCATGTCCATAAAACATATTCATCATGCATGCATCCATTAGATCATACAATCACTTAAACTTGTAGGTTACTGTCAAATCAACTTTGCAGAAATGTAAGCATGAAACATAACAGATTCAATAACACATTGACACAATGATTTTACATGGAAACCCAATTTGACAAAAACCACTAATAACATGCTACTCATTCTCACTCTTCTGAAGTGATGCCATGTGAAAGGCCAACCCTGTTAAAGGTTACAATGCACATTGTTAAATATGACCTAATTAGAGGATTTCAATCACCTTGTTAGGAGTGAGCCTTCTTAGAGGACTTTAGATCATTCACTTGGAATGTCACCCTGTTAAAGGATTTAAAAATGACTGTTAGGTCAACCTTTTTCCAAAGGATTTGCCCTAGACTAGTACAATGATTAGAAAGTAACAATAAGGCTTGAACTGATAAAAATTTACAACTCACTTTGTAGATTATAGATCTTTGTTTTAGTCCTCCATTCTGCTTGGCTTTCACACACTTCAACTCTAATAACTTGTTCACCCTTTAAGCATCCATACCCTTAAGCCTTCTTGCTTTGCTTGCCAATAGTAGTCTCTTCTCTTTGGTCATTGAATGAAGCAATATCTTAGACTCCTTGTCTTCCTTAGGTTCTCGCACATGACAACCTTTGTTTTTGACCAACCATCTCTATAAATAGAAAATTAAGATCTTTTGTCATTCAACCTCTATCATCCATTTTAGGGTTAGGTAGGATTAGGTAGGATTTGATGAATCTACCCATCTTTTCATTTTATTCCCTTCTAGAAACTTATCCTTCAATTCTCTTTGAATTTGCCTCAAAATGGTTCATCTTGAATTATGTACCACCATCTCATTAAGCTTATCTTCCACATGGTTCACACAATCTAAGAAATCAAACTTGTCGGCTTAGATTCATCGAATTCATAATCTTTCTCATAATTTTGTCACTCGACATTAACTTGCTTCTAATGCTCAACACATACTACATTCCTAGGCATCCACTATCAAATCACTCAGCATGAACTAAAGTTTACTGGTGCTTGGCATCAACTAAACTTTACTTAGCTTTCATTGTATCACTCAGCATACACTGAAATTTGACTTTTCTCAGCTCCAATTGATTTTCTGCTCAGCTTACACTAACTTTTCTTGGCACCTACTATGCAGATTGTTAAGCTTGGTAGACTCAATTTGTTTTACTTGTTCTTATGAACTTAATCAGTGTATCCATCCTTTGCAAACTTAAGTAGATAATCAATGCATTATAATATAATTGTCTTAACTAATCTTGTACTCATTTTCCATATCATAACTCAACCTTTCCTCTAGGTGCTATTATTACTTGATTCGATCAAATCCTCTTCATCAATCAAACAAATGATAGTACTCAAATTAACTAAGAAATTGTCATACCAGAAAGTAGCAAGTTTGACATCAGTGACAAAAAATGATTGAAATACATTTGCATACTTGTATCAAATTTTTTCCAACAATCTCCCTCTTTGGCATTGATAGCAAGCCAGCTTAGCTAGTACAACCAACAATAATACCAAAAATAAAATAATTCCTTTTATAGAAATCTCTCCCTCTATCAACAACTTTCATCTTTTGATAGGTTACAAAAAAAAATTCTGATTAACAGACAATCAACTCATCCTTATAACCCCCTCTTGACCACTTCGTATATGTCCCTCAGCACTATCTCCCTCTAAGTAGATATTTCATGTTTCTTCTATATGTATCTTCTATAATCTCCATCTCTTTGTCTTTCTCCCTCTTTGACAACAATGCCAAAGACTTGTCATATTAATATGCAAATTTGAACATTTTTAGTTTCTCCCTTTGTCATCTGGCTTGTGACTGATGTGTAGCTCTAGTTCTTTGATTACTTTAGGTAGCTCCTAAAGTAAGATCCACTATATCAATGTGTAACATATATTAATCATCTCATTTGATGCAGGGTATTTCTCATGCTTCTTAAATAGCCTTGGATAGGGATATTGCCCCTAGTTTACCTCTTAGATACTCATTAGCATCCTTAGGTAATGCTTTTGTGAAGATATCAACTATTTCTTCTTTTGTGTTAAGATATTCCATCTTCACCTCTTTAACTTGAATTAACTCTCTCAAGTAATGATACTTGATTTCAATGTGTTTAGTCTTTGTATGCATCACAGGATTCTTTGATATATTTATAGTGCTTATATTATCACAAGAAAGTATCATAGATTTAGTGATTTCCTCCTTCGTTCCTTTGAGTAGCTACTTGATCCATACAATGTTTGTACAATTTACTGTAGCAACAACATATTTAGCTTTAGTATTAGATTGACATATGTACTTTTAATTCTCCTCCACTAGTGCTCTTTCTGTCATCAATATTTCTAGCCCAATCAGCATTAGTGTAGCCTCTCAATTCAAATTTCTCATTTTTCTTGTAGTATAGACCATAGTCTTTTGTTCATTTCAGATATCTCATTATTCTCTTAACAACCATAAAATGATTATGCCTAGGATTAGCAGAGAATCTTGCAACTATCCTA
Source organism: Cupressus sempervirens (assembly GCA_028749045.1). Lineage (NCBI taxonomy): Eukaryota > Viridiplantae > Streptophyta > Pinopsida > Cupressales > Cupressaceae > Cupressus > Cupressus sempervirens. The sequence continues at coordinate 640,013,690 of CM053788.1, forward strand.
ATAGATAATACAATATCAGGTCTTCTATGTACTACATATTGTAATTTTCCAATCATAGACTTTTACAATGTTTGATTCACCTCAGCTGAATCACGATTCTTTGACAATTTATGTCCTATCACCATAGCTATTCTTATTGGCTTGGAATTTTCCAATCCAAAGGTTTTTAGTATCTCCTTTACATATTTTGACTGAGTGATGTATTTACCATATTTCATTTGTGTACTTGCAAACCCACAAAGAACTTGATCTCTCCAAACATAGACATCTCAAATTCTTTCTTCATTTCATTTGCAAAAGCTTTACATAAAGTATCTTGACCTCCAAATATGATATCATCAACAAAAAATTTAGATAGTAAAATACCTTTTCCTTTCTTTGTCTTCAAGTACATATTGTTCTTATCATCAGTTCTCTCAAATCCAATCTTCACAAGATAATTGTGAAGCCTTTCATACTGTACTCTTGATGCTTGTTTCAAACCATATAAAGATTTGTGTAGTCTACATACAATGTTTTTGTTGTTAGCATCAACAAATCCTTGTGGTTGTTCTATATAAACTTCTTCTTCTAATATGCCATTTATAAATTCAGATTTAACATCCATTTGATAAACTTTGAAACCTTTGTATGCAGAGTAGGCAAGCAGAGTTCTTACTCCTTCCAATCTTGCAACATGAGAAAATGTTTCTCCCTAGTCTATCCCCTCTTCTTGTGCATATCCTTTACAGACTAATCTTGCCTTGTTCCTTGTGACTTCACCATTTTCATCTAACTTGTTTCTGTACACCCACTTGGTGCCAATCACATTTTTATCTTCTAGTCTAGGAACTAGAGTCCATGTCTTATTTTTCTCAATTTGTTCAATCTCTTATTTCATGGCTTTACTCCAATCCATATCTTCTAAGGCGTCTTTCACTATTTTAGGTTCATGCATGCTAAGAAAACATGTATCATTTCTCAACTCGTTCCTTGTCATTGATCTTGCATCTTTATCTCCAATGATTTGTGCTTGGGGGTGATGTCTCTTGACATACTTTGACAATCTTGGTTCTACTCTATTTTCCTCATTTGGTCTCTCAACTTCTAAAACACTATGCACATCTCTATTAGGTAGTTCAACATCTCTTTCATGTACACTAATCTCAAAATTAGAATGTGCCTCAACTTCATTTTGTAACTTGGCACCTGAATGTAGCTCAATTCTTGAATGCCAATCAACATTCATAGTATGTGACTCGACAATCACTGAAACTTGTTGTTGATTTGCAACTTGATTTACAAAATCTTCATCATCAGGCATACCTTCATAAAAATATACAAATGATTTGTATTCTTCTAGTTCCTTTATAGGTTCAGCCTCATATACTTCTGCATATTCATCAAATTTCACATTTGCACTTTTCAAAACCTTGTTAGTGTTAGTATTTAAACACTTATAAGCTTTACTTCATGTAGAATAGCTAGGGAATATACCTTCTTCACTTTTTGTATCTAATTGACCATTCTTGAAATCCTTGAGAATATAACACTTGCTTCCAAATACCTTAAAATATTTTACATTGGGTGAGTATCCATACCATAGTTCAAAAGGTGTTGAATGAGTAACTTGCTTGACTTGCACATGGTTCAAGGTATAGACAACTATACTTATAGCTTCTCTCCAATATTTTAAAGTAACATTTTTCTCTATCATGAGTGTCCTAGCGCAATCCATTATAGATCTGTTCCTCCTTTCAACAATTCCATTTTGTGGAGGAGTCCTAGGTGCAGATGTTTGTCTTTTGATTCCTATATTATTACAAAACATGCCAAACTCATTTGAAGTAAATTCTTCTCCTATGTCAGATCTCAAACCTTTCAAACTTTTACCTATTTTCTTCTAAACTCTTGCTAAGTATCACTTAAACATTTGGAAAGCATCAGATTTTTGTTTCAAAAATATAACTGTCATCATCCTAGAATATTCATCAACAAATACCATAATATACTTATCTCCTTTGTAGCTTTGCACATCAATCGGTCCACACAAGTCAGTACGAATAATCTCCAATATTCCTTTAGAGGTATGAGTATTATTCTTAAAACTTGACTGTCATTTTGCCTAAATGACATTGTTTGCAAATTATATTGTTAGGTTTCTTCAACTTAGGTAAACCTCTTACTCTTCTCATGTTACTGATACTAACCAAGTTATCAAAATTAACATGACATAATCTCTTATGCCATATCCACACATCATCAAATTCTACAATTAAACAAGTAGCATCATCCATATCAAGGTAGAATAGATTACCTCTAATTTGATCACCTTTTCCAATTAGTTTTCCATCAGTATCATATATCTTAGCAATCTTGTTCTCAAACTTAAACTTACAACCTGAACTATTCAGTTGTGACACACTCAACAAATTATAGTTAAGTCCTTTAACATAATAAACATTGTCACATAAAATATTTTTTACGAGTTTGATTGAACCTTTTCCTTTTATTAGATAGGGTGCATCATTATCAAACCTTACACTATTTCCATCATAATAATTCAAGATAACAAACTTACTTTTATCTCCAGTCATGTGATGTGAACACTCACTATCGATGATCCATTTGCCATTCTTGTTCACAAAGGACACTAGTGCAATTGCCTCATCCTCATTAGATTCATCCTTCATTGCAACATACACCACTTCATCATTATAATCATCAGATCCATCTTTAGTTTCCCCTTTAACAATGTAGCAAGACTTCTTGCCTTTTCTTTGTAATCTTTGTTGTCTTCATCTCTTCTAGTTTTGTACTTGTCTCCACCTCTATAATTATTCTTCTCTAGACATCTAGTAGTAATATGACCAACCTCATTGCAATTGAAACACATGATAGATAACTTACCTTTGAATTTTCCTTTACCTCTATGAAATCTCCTTGCTAGTAGTGCTTCAAGTTGTTCTACATCCTCCTATCTATATCATTATCACTGGAAACATATTTTACCTTATTCTTCTTTTTCTCATCAGGTTCCTTCAATGACAACTTAGCTTTGAAAGTAGATTCAACATTGTTAGATTTGAAGTTATCAAAATTAGATAGCTCAAAAGAAGTGAGACTACCTACCAGACCTTCAAGAGTCAGATTAGAACTTGGTAGACATCTCATTTCTTGTATTGAAGAAACTCTAATAGCATAAATGGGCAGCAGTGTTCTAAAAACTTTGCTTAGTACAGTCTCATCATCTATCTTATTAGTGGCTCCTCTTATTGCATTAACAACATCTTTTATCCTAGAGCAATATGAGCAATATTCTCACCTTCTTGCATTCTCATATCATCAAACTCACCTCTAAGAATTTTAGATTTGGCTTTTATAACATTTGTTTCTCCTCCATAAATGGTATGACTTAGCATAGCTTAGGATAGAGGCAATCTCCAACATTGCTTGGTTGTGTTCTTACTTCTTTTTCGGATCTTTAGTAGTTAGGGCTCCAACAGGATTGACATGCTCTGTGATGATGGTAGATCATGCATGATCTCCAAGACCTCCTATTTATAGTTTCAGTAGACTTTTCCATGCAGGAAAGTTATATCTATTAAGCTTGGGTACCTCTTTTTTTGACATCTTGATATTTTTCTTCTAGTACCTTCAAACTAGTCCTCTTAAGCAGATGGCTCTGATACCAAAGGTTGGAATTCTTTAGAATAACTAAGAGGGGGATGAATCAATTACCTAAGGTCTAGATGTACACATAAAACTTTTCATAGCTTAGTGAACCCATATCCATAAAACATATTCATCATGCATGCATCTATTAAATCATACAATCACTTAAACTTGTAGGTTACTATCAAATCAACTTTGCAGAAATGTAAGCATGAAACATAATAGTTTCAATAACACATTTGACATAATGATTTTACGTGGAAACCCAATTTTGAAAAAACCACTAGTAACATGCTACTCATTCTCACTCTTCTGAAGTGATGTCTTGTGAAAAACCAACCTTATTAAAGGTTACAATGCACACTATTAAATATGACCTGGTTAGAGGATTTTAATCACCCTGTTAGGAGTGAGCCTTATTAGTGGACTTTAGATCATTCACTTGGAATGTCACTCAGTTAAAGGATTTACAAGTGAATATTAGGTCAACCTTAATCCAAAGGATTTACCCTAAAATGGTACAATGATTAGAAAGTAATAGTAAGGTTTGATCCGATAACAACTTACAACTCACTTTATAGATTACAAATCTCTATTTCACTCCTCCATTATGCTTAGCTTTCACATCATCCTTCAAGCATCCATACCCTTAAGCCTTCTTGCTTTGCTTGCCAATAGCAGTCTCTTCTCTTTGGTCACTGAATGAAGCAATACCTTAGACTCCTTGTCTTCCTTAGGTTCTCACACATGACAACCTTTGCTTCTGACCAAACATCTCTATAAATAGAAAATTAAGATCTTTTGGCATTCAACCTCTATTGTCCATTTTAATGTTAGGTAGGATTAGGTAGGATTCGATGAATCTACCCATGTTTTCATTTTATTCCCTTCTAGAAACTTATCCTTCAATTCTCTTTGAATTCACTTCAGAATAGTTAATCTTGAATTATGTGCCACTAGCTCATTAAGCTGATCTTCCACACAATTCACACAATCCAAGAAATCAAACTTGTCAGCTTAGATTCATCGAATCATGATCTTTCTCATAATGTTGTCACTCGACATTAACTTGCTTTTGATGCTCAACACATATTGCATTGCTTGACATCCACTATCAAATCAATCGATAAGAACTAAAGTTTATTGGTGCTCGACATCAACTAAATTTACTTAGCTTATATTGTATCACTTGACATACACTGAAATTTGACTTTGCTCAGCTACAACTAATTTTTTACTCAGCTTACACTAACTTTGCTCGACACCTACTATGTAGATTTTTAAGTTTGGCAAACTCAATTTTCTTTACTTGTTCTTCTGAACTTAATCAATGTATCCATCCTTTGCAACCTTAAGTAGATAATCAATGCACTATAATATCACTATCTTAACTAATCTGTGTACTCCTTTTCCATATCATAACTCAACCTTTCCTCTAGATTCTATTGTTACTTCATTTGATCAAATCCTCTCCATCAATCAAACAAATGATAGTACTCAAATCAACTAAGAAGTTGTCATACCATAAAGTAGCAGGTTTGACATCAGTAAAAAAATAATGATTGAAATACATTCTCATACTTGTATCAATCTGTTTTCAATAGTATAATTTCTGTAACATCAACTAGCAGCCCACTATCCCAAATATAACAGACTTACATAATGTAAACATTAACAATAAATCACCGCATATAACATCCACACAAGTTTGACACTAGGATTAATGTGGAAACCCAATTTGAGAAAAACTACTAGTAACATGTCACCAACTTTTCACTCTTTTAAAGTGAGCTTTGTTAGGAGCCAACCTTATTGAAGGTTACAAAACATGTTGTTAAATGTGACCTTGTTAAAGGATTTAATCACCCTGCAAGGAGTGTCTTTGTGAGATGACTTTAGAAAATTCCATTAGAATGCCACCTTGGTTAAAGGATTTACATATGATTGTTAGGTATACCTTGATTAAAGGATTTTAAATACTGATACAATGGTTAAAATGTAACAAAAAGTTTGATCTGACAAATACAACTCACTTTTCAATTCCATATCTCAGTTCAACTGAAATACTAAATCACTGTCTAGCCTTCATTGTCATCTCAATCTCTAATTCACTTGGCAACCCTTCAAGCAATCACTCTTCACCTCTTCTCAACTCTTCTTGGTCTTTTGCTTAATTTCATCATTCAATGACATCAACAACTACTCCAACCTTCAAACCACGCTAAAAGTTAGCCCTTGTACCTCCTTAAATAGGTAATTCTAATATGTTGCTACATAAAAATCACTATAGATCTTAGGTTTAGGTCAGATTCATCCAATCCTTCCAACATTTGGTCTCTTCTTTTTGTTCTAGAAACTTCTGAAAACTTCTCCTTGAATCCTTGCATAGAAACATGTAAACATGGTTTCCCTTGATTTAAATGTTCTAGGTCATCCATCCTTATCTTGAACAAGCTTTCCATATCTCAAGAAATCAACTCTGTCAGTTGGAGATTATGATTTCCCATAAACTATTAAAATGTTGTCTCATGACAATCACTATGTTCAGACACTTGGTCATCATTGGATTACTTAGTTGCTACTAGATTTCTTGTTTGACACATATACTGTCACTAGGCCAATATTGATGCTCGGTCAACACTATTTCTTCTTGGCACTAACTATGGCTTGTTTGACTGTATTGCAAGTTCCTTAATCTTCTTCTCTATTGCTTGGTCAAGCATGTGCATTTGATCTATCTTTGATGGTTTTTTCAAGACTCCAATGTAACTATCTTCATCTCTTCTAGTATGATTGAACAATCACTTTATCTTGTCAAAGTCTAACTAATCAAGTGTCCATTTGTAGTTTCCTCTTCATATCTCAACCTTTCCTCTAGGTTCTTTTGTTATGACCAACTTCTCAAATCTTCTTCATCAATCAAATAGATATGACACTCAAATCAAATAGTAAACTATCTTACTAATAAGGTTTGACATCAATGACAACACAATAATTATTCCAATTGTAGTTTCCAACAAGATACTATAATTACTAGAGCAATAACATTAATGTAAATTATATTTACCTAATGCTTATATTTTGGAAGGGGTATTCCTTTTCACCATCAAAAGATGAAACTCTCCTATTTAATAATATATAAGAGGAAGGTCCAAAGATTCATTCATGACCATTGTGGGAATATAATTTTTCTAAGGATTGTCGATTTATATGTTAGTCAATATTATTGACATTTCAATTCCAAATCAAATAGAGTCCCAATCGGGGACATTACAATTGGTATAAGAGAAACATTCATAATAGCCTAAACAATACATAAGTAAATTTTGACGTGGAAGAAAATAAAATTTAGAATCACTATTACTGAATAATACAAGTTAATGCCTTAATTCTATATGTCATAAGTACCCAGAGTCGAAATGATAACAAGAATATTTAACATATTAGAAATATTCATCACAACATACTATCTGATTCTATTGTCTCATATGGACAAAACAATCAGCATCAATGACTATATCATGGGGGACCAAACAATATAGAGATGTCTAGTCATAGAGAATAAAGATCATTACTAAAGGAGAAGATGACCAAGAATAATATCAATGTAGATAAGGCAACATCCATTTGATACATTGCATTCATAAAATTATCATGGGATGTCATTGACAAGCTTTGGAATATGTAGTATTGTTATTCAAATATCTATCTCCTTGATTACTACAAAATCTCCATTCATTCATTTAAGGGAGTCACAAGTGTAAAAGGACATTACCCAATGAGTTGGGGTGTTCGCTAAGAGTCATCAAGAGGATTATAGTAATAGAGGCAATATAGTTGGGATAGATGGAATGGTGTAGATGAGATAAAGAGTAAGCTTCCACAACATGTAGAATGGCTCATATGGATTGTTAAACAAGGCAACACTATCTGGTCATGGTTAATGCCTATGCTTCTCACCGTGAAGATGCCTAAGTGTGAAGTATGTACCAAAGACACTATCATAGACAACATTGCAGGTATTTAGGTTTGACAATTTACCCTAGCACTAGAAGATAATGAATTGGATGAGATGGCATTATTCCATCTACATATGCATGGGAGTTTGAGTGCTTTAATCTTGTGAAGATAAAGGTGGATAAAATAATTAAACTTGCACTCCACATCCTTTGGGAATTAATGGGAATGGTACATTAGCTCTTTGGCTTCAGGATGCATAACTAAAAATAACACAAAATAATATATTTGTCAAGCATATTTAAGGTCAAAAGTTCTATCAGTTCAATACAATTATCCTTGCATATTTGATAGACCCTACTCAGGTAGAAACATAAATCTAGCCTCTTAGAACATATTTCCTTCTCACAGTAAGGTCAAACAAGTAGTGAGGATAATGTTTAATATGAAGCGACAAGATCACAAATATGAATCAATGAATAATAATTTAACAAGTTACATCACATTGTACATGTTCTACTAAGTGTGATAACTCATGAATCAACTTTCATCTAGACCATGAGCAACAATAAGTCATACATACAAGCCTAAATTTCAAAGATGGAAGACATGTGTCTTGCAATCAGACTCACCATTCAAATTGTTGTAATCTCCATGTTATGAACTTAGAGGAAAAAAAAGGACATCCATTCAACAATAATACACATAGGGAAAACAATATTCATTTGAATATAAATCCCATCATGTGAAAAATGCTACTTTGTACTGTTAATCTAATGGCAAGACATATTGTCAATTAGTGCAAAAATACTTAGTCATTATGGGAAGTTAACAGTGATCAAGCTACCAGACAACAATGTTAGCCTATTATGAATGAAGTTGTGTCAACTGAGTTGATAGTTCCCATCGAACTTTAGTATCAACTAAGTTGATAATATCTATTGAGTTGGACAGTGTAAACCAAGTCAGCAGAGTATTCTTGTTCCAAGATGATAATCAAGCTAGCAAAGTAGTGTGAACTAAGTCAGCAATGTCTACCAAGTGATCAATATGAACCAAGCATCTAGTATCAACCAAGTGCCAAAGTTAGCTAAGCTAAAGGTGTTGCCTGAGTGTCTTCAGTATCACCCAAGTAAGCCATTGGACTTGTGTTACAACATTGAGACGACTTGGTAATTTTTTTTGGGACTATTTATGTTGTAGCTGACCTATGATGATATTATTTGGATGGATATAAGTATGAGATATTTTTTTTATCCAATATGTGTGTGTGTGTGTGTGTGTGTGTGTGTGTGTGTGTGTGTGTGTGTGTGTGTGTGTGTGTGTGTGATGAACTAAGAGTTGAAGAACATTGTCTACAAGCGAATATGGAAGAGAAGAATATTTAGGAGGCTACAAGTAGTACAAGGAAAGGTAGAGACTCATCTATCATAGTTAGGTGATAAGTTTACTTCAAAGGATCCTCATTAGCAATCAAAGTTGCATATCAGATATCAATCCATTGATTCATCCTAATATGTGCATCAGTCCTAAATCCTTTAATAGGGTGGAGTTAACAGTCCTCTACAAAAACACCTAATAGAGTACATACTTAATTGTATTGTATAAATCCTTTCAGAAGGTGGACCTAGCAGTCCTCAGTACTCTTAACCAAGTAGATCACTAGAAGTGATCAATTGTAAACCTTAACATGCCAACTTTATTACTACAGTAGTGAAGCATTGTAGGTGTCATCCCCACCCCAGTTTTACCTTCTATTTGGAGGGTTTCTGGGCTACCAATACAATGTTATGGTGTTGTTACTTTATTTCTTTATGTTTCTTGCATGCAAGTCGATTAGATAACATAAAGTGGATTAAGTGATTGAAGTTTAAGTGGTTCCTGATTCACCCTCTAGTCACCTAGCTTGCATTACATTTCCAACACATACAACCCAATCAACTATTTTTAGTCAATAGTTATAGCATTAACAAAAACATTAGTTCCAACCAATAAAAATAATAATAATTTAGTAATAGTCAGATATGGACATATAGAACTCATATGAAGAAAATTAATAATGGTCTTAGAAAAGGATATTATTGTATATATATATATATAATATTGACAATTAAAAATATAAAAATATATGTTAGAAAATTATATTTAATACATATGTTATTAAACCTATTGATTTACATATAGAGTTCAATTAATGAAAACAATGGAATAAGTCTTGACAATATCACTAAATAACTAATGTTACAATCATATTCATATATAATCATCTGTATATTCTAACATTAGAAAATATTTTTATCTAATAAAAGTTTGTAGAATAATTTGTGATCATATATATAGTTTATATTTATAATCAAATAAAGAATAGAATTATCTCGAAATGTTATTATTGAAAATGTAATTAATTTCTAAAATTCTTATTATTATGAAAAGTTTATTGAAAAATAAGTTAAATTTCAATATTATTTGATGAGGGGAAATAGTATGATGTTACCAAGGAGGGGCTTGTCTAAGTCCAAGAAATTGGATCTTTGTCTCAAGATAGGGTAGGGGCCAATGACTTGTGATCCTTTGAGATACAAGCTTGGACCTATAAACTTTGAGGGAACCCATTTGCACATTTGGCATTTAGGCAACTTGGATAACATCTATACTTTCCAATCCTAATTTTGGATAATAACATCTATTCTTATCCTTCACTGATTTGAAATAAATATATGATCAAATATATAAGAATTAATGATACTTCTTATATTGTCAATAATAGAAAGCAGTGATGTTACCAAGGAGAGGCTTGTCTAAGTCAAAGTAGTTGGATCTTTTTCCCAAGATGGGGTAGGGGTCAATGACCCATGATCTTTCAAGACATGGGCTTGGACCTGTAAACTTTGAGGGAATCTATTGCACAATTGGCATGTAGGAAACTTGGTTAACATCAACTGCTTCCATATTTTGAGGTTTATATAAGTGTTAAAATATGGACCAATTAGTAACTTATCATGATTCACATTTTCCTTTAGACACACATACTTGTGTACTAATGATCATGTGTGGTTGCAAGATTCTATCAAAGAAGTAAATGTTATAAATCATATCTTGATTCTAGTGAACTAAAACAAGTTAATCAATAATGAATGTATTATGTGTCTACATTGTGTTTGCTTCATGGTTCCATGCATTCATGTGTCTGCATCAATTTTTTATGTGTCTACTTCATGTTTGCATGCATTAATGTATCTACTTTGTGTCTACTTTGTGTTTTTATCCATTAAGATATATACTCCATAAATCCTTTAGGTCTTCTTGAATATGAATATATGATTTGTATCTATGAAGAAGGTTATGTATGAATGATCTTTTCTTGAGGATAAGAAAATTCAAGAGGGGTGGACTATGATATCCCCATGTTGACATATGGTTTAATTTCAAATAAGTATTAGATATAAAGTTTATATAATACAATAGAGTAAAAACTACTTACATCAGGTTCATCGTGAATTGTTCAACAAAAGCTATCAGAGTGTCATACTTTTAAGACTACCATATGACTGCAAAACATGACTTATAGGGTGTTCAAACCATTTGTTTCACTTTAATATGTATCAAAATAGTATCAGATTTATATTGAATATCCAAAAAAGATTTACATAGTGCTAATTATCATATTACTGATGATCAAAAGTCATACTTATTGTTGATTATCAAACTTAAACATGCTATTGATTTATATTTGGAACCCATCCATCATTATAATGTAGAGCTTGTAGGAAAGCCGCATGGAACAATTTATCATTCCATCCTGCTATAAAAAAATCATTTTCTAGTTGAATCTTTTCACCAGTAGAAACATTTGAAGTAGATTATTGAGTAATAATGGAAATGTGTAGATCCTCCATCATTATTTCAATTTATTTTATATCATTCGAGTCCATCATATCCTTGAATTGATCAAGGTATTTGAAAGCCTTGACCTCGTCTTTATGAATAGCTAACATTCCATCCCCAAGCAATGTCATAAATTGAACTATAGAGTGTTGGAATTCTTTAGAATATCTGAGAAGGGGGATAATCAGTTATCCAAGGTCCAGATGTACAAATAAAACTTTTCATAGCTTAGTGAACCCATAAAACATTTATCATAATGCATGCATCCATAAGATTATGCAATCACTTAAAACTTATAGGCTGATGTCTAATCAATTTGCAGAAATGTAAACATAAAAAAAAATAGATTCAGTAACATACTTGATGCAATGATTTACGTGGAAACCTGATTTGGGAAAAACCACCAGTAACATGCTACTCTTTTTCACTCTTCTAAAGTGAAGCCCTGTGAAAGGCCAACCCTGTTAAAGGTTACAAAGCACATTGTTAAATGTGACCCTATTAAAGGATTTCAATCACCCTGTTAGGAGTGAGCCTTGTCAGAGGACCTTAGACTATTCACTTGGAATATCACTCGATTAAAGGATTTACAAATGACTATTAGGTCAACCTTAATCCAAAAGATTTACCCTAGACTATTACAATTATTAGAGAATAATAGTAAGGCTTGATCTAATAACAAATTACAACTCCATTTGTAGATGTGACCCCAAAGACACATTTCTTGGGATTCAGCATGAGATGATATTTGGCTAACCTATCAAAGACTTTCTCTAGGTCAGCAAGATGATCCATGAAGGTATGAGACTTGACCAAGGTATCATCCACATAATCCTCCAAAATGCTATGGATGAGATCATGAAAAATGGCTGTCATAGCTCTTTGATAGGTAGCCCCAGCATTCTTTAGGCCAAAAGACATCATGTTGTAGCAAAAGGTTCCCCAAGGGGTAGTGAATGCTGTCTTATGCTGATCCTCTTCTGCAATCTTGATTTGATTATACCCAAAAAATCCATCCATGAGGGACAAAATTTCATGTCCAGCTGTAAGATCTACAATCATATCTATGTTGGGCAAGGGAAAATCATCTTTTGGACAAGCTTTTTTAAGATCTCTGAAATCAGTGCAGATTCTGATGTCACTAGAAGGCTTAGTGATGGGGACCATGTTGGAGATCCACTCTGAATAGTCGATAGGTCGGATAACCTTAGTAGCTAACATTCTTTCTAACTCAGCTTTGACCAGTAATGCCACCTTGGGGTGCATTTTTCCAAGCTTTTGTCTGACGGGCTTGATCTGTGGATTGACTGCAAGATGATGAACTACAAGCTTTGGATCAAGCCCTGGCATGTCCTGATATGACCATGCAAATCGGCCAATGTTCTCTCTTAAGACCTCAAAGAGGAGATCAGCTTGGTCTTGTGATAGGGATGCAACAATGTGAACAAGCCTAGGGATCTCTAAAGAACTGATGTTGACTTCCCTAGTATCCTCAATTAGAATAGAAGATATCTTTGGTCGATTATCTTGAGAAGGTAATGCTAAATCCTCATGTTCTGCTTGTGGCTCTAGATGTTCTTGCTGAGGGGTTCTCTTCACTACTATAGCTAGTCTCAAATTCACCTTAGTTCCAGTTTTGGGTGTATCGAAACTAGGTTGGGGATTTTCTCCAAAATACCCCTTGGGATCTAGCTTGTAGATATAGGCAAAATCTAGCTTTGTTTTCTTATGAGGATTTTCGGCTCCCATGAATCTCAGAAGCGCTTCCTCTAATGTGAACTCATCAATGTGTATGACGCTTGGTTGGTCCCAATCTATGAGTTGTGGATGGGCGAGTGGTAGGTCAATGAGGTGGATGGATAGTTCTTGGAGAACAGAGTCTTCGAGGGAGATTTGGTCTGGGATATCATTGTAGGCTCTCTTTTCAACTTCCTCAGGAATGTCTTCGATTTTGACAAGGTCGCGGTGAATGTTCAAAAAAGCATGACCATCCGTATTGGTGCCCCCAGTTGTGGGTATGCCAAAGCCAAGACCTAACTTCGATTCCCACTTGTGTGCGTCAATGGGGCACTGCATGCCTCTTTCTTCTAGTCCTAGACCACCACCTTGATAGTTCCATTTGTCAGTGATGAGCTTATGTTCTTGGGGATACTTCTGGCTGAAGTGATCAAGGCGTTCCTGATTCCTTTGAGGTGCATCCTTATGTAACCAATTGTTGATATCTGGAGTGAGCTCCTCATGAAGAGGGATTTTCGAGGATACAAAGGTTGTTGGGTCAAACTATTTGTATCAAGGAGGTGGAATCTCCTTAGCTTTGTGATATGTTAGTCATCCATGGGCATGTGGATCAAGTGGGAGTGCCCCGACAGCAAATGCATCTGACAGACTATACTCTCCACAGCCCTTGTTATTGATCTTCACGGTAGACAGGGTAGAGGTGAGGATGGTTTCTGGGTCATTACAAGTGTGGGATGAGCTGGTGATGGATGTGTCGATATCAATTCCAGGGCAATGGTTTGTATATGAAGCTTCAACCGCATTTCAGTAAGCAAATGGTTCTGGATCGGCATGGATGGTTACCTCAGTGCCTTGATGCAAAAAATTGACACACTGATGGTAAGTGGATGGAACGGCTTTCATGGCATGAATCCATGGGTGACTAAGGAGGATGTTGAATGGTAGGTTTAGATCAATAACATGGTAGAGTGTTTCTTGGATGACTGGCCCAACCTTGATTGGAAGCAAAATAGTTCCTTCTGTGGTTCTTTCCAAGTTGTCATAAGCTTTGATGGTGATAACCTCACTGATGATATCTGCCTTAGTATACCCAACTTGTTTTATGAATTTTAGGGTGCAAATATTCAAGGCTGATCCATTATCTATCATTACTCTTTTCACGGCAAAATTGGATACCATGATGGCTATGCGAATCGGAAGGGTGTGATCTGGCTCGACCACGGGTATGTTGGTGGGTTTGAACGATAGGGCACATGAGGATGAAAGGTGTCCAACAAGATTACAAAAATTAGTAGCATTGATATCAGAAGGGACACGGGATTCTATGAGAGCACTGTCAAGGATGTTCTTGTACATAGGACTAGTGCGAAGAAGGTCTAAAATGGAGATTTGGGCTGGCATGTTCCCAAGGTGTTCCAAGATATTATACTGGCTTTTTGATGGAGCTGATGGTGCTGGTGAAACTGGTGGGCCTGCAATGTTAAATTGCGCTCTTCGAGTGGTGACTGCACACTCATTTTTTGGTCCTTGGATATTGATAACATTGACAGAAGGCTCTTTCTTGGATATACAACCTATAAGGCTACCATAGTCTATATAGGATGAAGTGTGGTCATTGTTCTTCCCATGCTGTTGGTTTGGCTAATGGTTGTTGGTGTTGTTGTTGTTGGTTTGGATAGGTGTTTTTCCAAGATTTTGGTTGTTGTGTGGAGGAAAAGCATTTTGATAGATCTATAAGCCTGCATTGGGAGAGGTTTGGGCACTGACAGTGTTTTCCTTCTGATCAATGAGGTCCTGCACATAGTCTTTCAGTTTCATGCATCTGAGGGTAGTGTGACCTTTTACCCTATGAAATTTGCAGTACTCATTGTCTGTGTACCATGCAACTTTGGATTGGCTTGGGTCAATTTTCTGGGTAGGAGGAAATTTGATGAGGTTTTCCTTGACTAATTTCTCAAAAATGACATCCAATGGCTCACCAAGGGGTGTATAGTTTCTAGGTGTAGCTTGGAATCTAGGCTTTTGTCCTATAGCTACATTGATGGCATTAGCTTGATTGCTAGACCCTTGGAAGTTGGGTCTTGGATTGTGGTTTTGATAGCTTTGGTTATTCTATTGTTGGTAGTTGATAGCTTGTTGATTGTTTGGTTGATATGGTGGGTTGGACTGGTTGTGAGAAGGACCAACAATATTCACATGTCTGGTGTCAGTGACGCCATCTGTTGCAACGTGCTTGTTTTTGTTCCAATATCTAGACTTGTCATTGGAATGTGATTGATTTTGGTTGGCCTCTTTGTAAATCTTGACCACACCTTAAGGATCATTCCTTTCTCTTTGATATCTTTATAGGTCTGCAAACAGTTCATGGTCATGTGGTGAGCCAAGCTGGGATGGGCATTATCAATAAACATTTTCACCACATGGCGCTCTGGCAAGGTGCAGGATATGCGGGTGGTAAGGGTTTGCCATCTTTGCAGGTATTCAGCAAGGCTTTCTCCACCTTTTTGCTTAGTGTGGACAAAGTCAACTATTGATAGCTCTGTTTCAACAAGATGGGCATATTGGGCTACGAATGCCTCAGATAATTCAGCAAAGTTTTTAATTGTGCCATAGGGGATTCTGTAAAACCATTCAAGAGCTGGTCCAGCCAAGCTTTTGGGAAAAAGGCACAAGAGGAAGACATCATTGTATGCCACGTCCTGGCAGTGCATGTAAAATTCATTGATATGTGTGACAGGGTCTCCTTTTCCTCTAAATTTGTCAAATTTGGGTACCTCAAAGTGTTTGGGAAATGGTGTCATGGTAATGGCTCTGTCAAATGGGTAAGGACACACATTCTCAAACTTGAATGTCTTTGGATCATTCCCTTCTTGGATGGCTTTTAGAGCTGTCTTCATTTGCTCCCATTCTGAATTGATAGGTGATGGCTGGGGTGCCCCCAATGTAGGAGTGCCTTGAGGTAGGTATGCGCTAGATGGGGCCACTGAATATGGATGGCTGTGAGGGATTTGCTGATAGGGATTGTACATTGTTTTGGCAGCTGCATGGTGGATGACGGGTTGTTTAGGGGGATGTGGCGCATATTGCTGCATGTGCTGCGAGGCTTGCTATTGATATGGGATTTGAGGTTGGGATTGAGGAACATAAGTTGGCTGTGGGATTAATGAATGGCTTTGTGGAGGTAAGGTATAAGATGGTTGTGAAGCTTGGGGAAAGGATCAGGGGGCTTGTGGGGTTTGACCAAGGTATGTGGGCTGCGCCCCCATTTGAGATGGTACTTGCAAATGTTGGGTGATGCGACGCGCTCCCCTGCCCACAGGTGGTTAATTATGTGGTGTTCCATGTTCACTAATAGTCATGGCTTTTGGTGCAACGGTAAATGGGCCCAAAAATTGGTATCAGAGCCTGGTTTTGGCTTGGTCATGGGTTCAAATCTCCCCAGTGCCTTCCCGACCTGTGTAAGCACCTGGTATGCGCGTCGAGGGGGAGATTTTTGGGTGATGTGACGTGCTCCCCTGCCCACAAGTGGTTAATTATGTGGTGTACCATGTTCACTAACAGTCATGGCTTTTGGTGCAATGGTAAATGGGCCCAACAACAAATAATTGGTGGTTGGCTGGATTGGTGGGTTACCTCCTAGAAGTGGCATTGAAAAGTAGTTGGTAATAGGAGGTAATGGATTAGTTGGTGGTGGAGGTGGTGGGAATTGAAAGCTACGAAATGGAATTGATGGGGTTTGATAGCTTGGTGGCTAGATTTGGAAGCTTGGTAGAGTGATGGCGGGAGCTTGGGTCACTTGAGAGTTGGGCAAAACATTGGTAGTAGCTTGTGGGGTTTGATAGCTTTGTGAGTGAGGGTAGTAGCTTGTGGATTTGTGGCTGATGGCACTGAGCTCCCAAGACCTAATGGAAATGATGGGATTGTGCTTTGGGCTATGGTGAACAAGTAGGGGGTGATGAAAGGTTGATTACTTGGCCCCATGGGTGGCATCCCTGTTGTATATTGCTGAGGTTGGCCAAAGCTGCTAGCACTGATTTGGGAGATGGGTGGATTTGGAAGGCTGGGTTGGGGAGTAGCAACAACAATAGTGAAGGGCATGAATGGTGAGGTGTTTTAGGTAAAGGGGGTTTGGAGCGGAGAGGTATGAACCAAGGATGGAGTGGTGGTGGTTGAGTTGGCTTGCGGCATGGAGATTTCAACTTGGGTGGATGATGGTATGTTTGGTTCTGTTGGATCATATGGATTGGCTGTAGGCTCTTCTTTTGGCATATATTGAGGATAATTTGGATCATAAGAGCCTATGGGTGGTGGCAGCTACCCAAACAATGGGTGAGATGGATCTGATAATGGAGGGGGTCTTCCAAAGTCAAAGGTTCCTACATTGTCCCTTCAAAAATTAGCCATGATTGTCTCTTTGTTCTTGTCTATAATGGCGTTTACCAATACTGCATTTCCTAGTTGGTTCATGAAAGCTTCAATGTCAGTAGATGATGGCATAGCTTTCTCTAGGCTAAAGGATGGTTGAGTGCTCAAGGGGGGTGAGGCTGTTCGATCCAAATGATAGGGCTCCATTGTTTCTTTCTTCTTGGCTAAGCGAGTGATGGGTGGCATGAAAAATGCTCCTAGGGATGAGATGTAACAAATGCTGGTGGATGTAAAAGGGAGGAAGGCTTTTCTATGCAAATGATTTCCTAGGTTGAGGCAAAGCTATATGAAAAAACCTAAGGAGGATTGGGTTGGGGATTCTAACTTCAAAGATATGTTGCCAACGCACAAAAGGTCTGCTTTCCTATGTGCAAGCTTGGTGGTGATTGTGTCAACTTAAGGATAGACTGATGATCCTTTAGGAAGAACACGAGATTGACCACTTGTGGATCCCAACCTTTAGCTCAAGGTGATGAGGGATAACAAGTGGCAAAGCTAGATTACCCTAGACAAAGCTTTTTCAAAAGGGATAACCTTGGTGAGATTGGTGGTTTTGAAACTTTTTAGGAATGGCAAACTTTTAGCAAGGTGACAACAATTTTGAAAGCTTAGATGTGTAGTTTTTGGATTGTTGGCTAGATGGTTTGATTCTAAATGAGATGGATGAGCTAATAATGCTTAAGGGGATAACCTAAGATGGATGGCTTTTCTACAAAGATGAATCTAAAGTGAAGCTTATCCAAGAAGATGTGGAGAAACAAGGGTGTTTAATCATAGAAATCACGCCTAGTTGGTAAGGCATAAGGAGGATTAACTCCTGGATGTTGGCTAAATTTGATGGTGCGCTCTAACCAAGCCTCTTGAAGTGCTTCGTCAGCAGCTTTGTCCTCTACTTTGTGGAGTTTGGCAATTCGTGGGCTTGGTGTTATTTCTTTTCTCTTGGCTGAAAGTTCTTGGTATGCCTGAGATGGCTTGAGTTTAACTTTGTGTAACTTTTTTTTGGGTTTGGGTTGCTCTGACATGAATTCTTGAATCTGCTTGGCTTTGAGAGACCTAGATTATTTTGCTTCAACTTGTTCAAGTTCTGGAATAGGCAGTGACTACGCTAAGTGTACCCTAAGCTAGGATTGACCAAGTTTCGCAAACATTCATTCAATAAGTAAAAGACCAAGCAATAGATAGAAACAACCAGATAGAAGTTTTGATTCTCAGAATGTGATACTTGCGCCAATGAGTGTGTGTGTTCTACAAATGTTTCGATCAGTCACTTCAAGCACATTAACATCCTAGATAGTTGTCTACAAGGTTGATAGTTGGTTTAGTTAGGGAGTCCTCGATATACCCAAGGTAAGTGAGGCCCAAATCCGTAGATGAAACCAAAAAGATGTCACACAACCGAGAGGAGCGGTAACCCACTTCTCCTCTTTCATTTCTCAAGGGTATAAAGTTCCTTGAGGCTTAGCTCGAGTGACAAAATCTTGATCCCAAGAGAGGTGTCTTTTGATTCACCTCTCGGTTCTTATACTCCGTCGAAACGCGAGAGTTGAGGTCGTCCAAGGGGTGATGAAATCCCCAAGCAAGCCTCCTAAAAAAAACAAGGTTTTGGATCCTAAAAAACAAGGTTTTGGATCCTAATCTTATGCACCCAAGATGGCCTCGAAAGACGACAAGGGGAGAGAAGACTTGGATGACCTTGGGCTAAAAAAAAAACGCTTGTTCTTTTACCAACTGACTCTTATGTGTGCTAATATAGAATTTTCAAGCACTCATGTTTAAGAGACAATGTTCAATTCCAACTTGAAGCGCCAACAAAAGTAAATCGATCGAAGAATGCAAACAAGAAGAAGAGTTAGGGTCAACAAAAGCAAACTCGCGTGCCCGGAGGCCCTCCACGTCAAGTATCGATTAATTTCCTTTAAAGCATTCAAGAGTTGGTGTGATTTTGTTTTAAGCCCAAAGCAAAGATGTGTGAGACTCGATTTGTCAAGCGCGCGCCCGGAGGCCCTCCACATCAATAGTTGTTCAATTTTAGTGCCCAAACCTGAAGTGTGATCGATTTAATCTAGAGTTTTGGTCATTTAAATTTTTTGATAAAGTTAAAGCAAACGTTCAAAGACCAAGTGAGTGAGTTAGATTGTGGAACATTTAAAACCTTTTTCAAGTAGACCCATCCCCATAAATGGCGCTGAGATTGCAACCAATGGTTGAATTGATGGGTGATTAAGAAATAGGTGAGTCCAAGGAACTACTCAAATTGATTTTTGCAAATTTTTATTTAATTTAACAAAGTTTCTTAAATGTCCAAAAATCAAACTTTACCTAAATTGCATGTGGAAAAGAGATTTGTTTTGTTCAATTTTAGAAGCTCCAAATGAAGTGTTTGATATTGCAATGGTTAATTGATCCTTGGCATTCAAGATTGGATTTGTTGTTTTAATCATGCATTCATAAAAAAAAAAAACTTGATTTTAATCCATGGCACTCAAGAGTGATTTTAGCAACATGCATTCAAAGATAAGTGATTAAACATTCAAGTTTTTTTCCTTTGAGCATTCAAGATTGAGATTTTGTGTGTTGTTTTAAGAACTTTGAAGTGCTTTTTTTTAACCTTAGATCATTCAAGATTGTTTTGGACTCAAAAGTGAAAATGACTCTTTGGACTTTGGTTTTCATTCAAGATTTTGTGTTCTAGTTTGCATGTTTTAAGCCCAAAAATGATATTCCTAGATTGTTTTGATGCATGAAAAACCTAAAAAACATTATGATTTTGCAACAAGACATTTGTTTGGAACAAATAACAAAGCTTTTAGGACAATTTTTTGCAACCATTTAGGACTCTTAGTTTTCATGAGATTTTTAAAAGAACTTTAAAATATTTGCAAATGAGGTTCATTTTATCCTTGATTGATGCTTTGAGTTTGATTTAGATTTTAGTGTGCACTTAGTGTTGATTTTGAACCTTTTGAAATGGAAACTTGAAGTTATTTTTAAATTTCCAAAAATGAAGTGTTCCTAACTTTTCATGAATGCATCTAAAACTTTGATGTTGCAAGGATGCAAATGATTGGATTGGTTTAGTTTCACTTGTTAAAAGATTTTTTTTAAAATTTTTTTTTAGTTTTTAATGGATTTAAGTATGATTTGGGAGTTCATTTTAAACACTAAAAAGAAGTGTGTATGATTTTGCTTCCTTAAAAAAAAAATGGCCAAGATTTCCCACAAGAAAAAGAAGAAGAAGTAGATGGAATAAGAAGAATATAGACAAGAAGAGGAAGAAGAATTCCAAGTGCTTTGTCCACATATAAGCTTGAAAAATCTGCAAACACTATGAGATAGACTATGAGTTCCTTTGTCTTCTTCATGCTCATGTGGACCTACAAAATCAATTTATACAATCCTACCAATCACAAAAACAAGAAAAATTAGCCAAAATTAGCAAATGGCATACAAAACTTGACTAAAAAAGCTAATGAAGATGACCCATGCGGGGTCCCACCGGGCGTGCCAAAATGTATATGAGCAATATTAGTATGCTAATAGAAACCAAATTTAAATAAAGCTTCTACAAACTAAACAAAATTCATAAACTTCAAGATAGACTAAGATGAGCTCTCAATTAAGAATATGAGCCATTAATGGGCTTTCTCAATAAGAAGCTCTCTTGTTGAGTGGCTTTGTCTAAATAGATAAGATGTATGCTCAAACTTATGCTTCAAAAAGGGCTTCAAATGGAGTTGGAATTTGGGTGTGAGTGTATGGTTTTGATGTAAAATGGCTTCTTAAAATGGCATTATGAATTTACTTCATGGATTGTGTTATTTTGCAAAGGGGAAAGAGGCTTGAGGGATTGAGGGCTAAGATGCAAGGATGGAAAAAAGCTCATGGAGGGCTTAGATTGCATGAGAAGAGAGCACATGGATTGTGCTTCCTTACAGCCAATCAGGGAGTGAGACATGTCACAAGGTGAGAGGATGGAGAAAAGGGGAAGGATGAGTCAACAAAGGAGGCTCAAGGGATAAAATCTTCATAAAGACCCTCATAATGACTTGTAAGAGCAATAAAAGGGCTTGGAAGAGTCATTTATGGCCTAGTGGACTTCATAAAATTTTATGGTTGAGATATTTTGAGGGAGATGAGAGCAATTTCGACTTGAGCTTGATTAGGAGGGTTTTAAGCTTGCTTAGAATTGTGCAAATTATTAGAGGATGGATTAGGATGGTTTAGGATTAGCTTAGGGATAGGCATGTGGATGGCATTTAATGAGGGTGGGTGAAGGAGGAGATATTTGTTAACTTTGGCTTGGGTTAGTAAGTTTTAACCCATGTTTAGGGAATGTGACAAGGTTAGGAGGGGATTAGGATTAGGTTTAAAGACATCTTCTAGAAGAGTCTAGACTTTGGATGAGGATAAAGACTTTCTAGAATAGTCTAGAATTTCCTAGGATGAGGATGAAGACTTTCTAGAAGAGTCTAGAACTTCTTAGGATGAGGATAAATTAGATTTTTAGGAAATAAATAAAGTTTTATTATTTCAAGGGTTTGGGTTGAGGAGATATTAATTAAATTTTTTAAAATAAACATGAGGATTAATATTTAATCTTAATTAAATATTTTGAGTTGGGATTAGGGGTAGGAAATGATGGGATTAGCCTTTAATCAAAATTAAAGAAGGGTTAGAAGATTTTGGAAGAGGTTAGTGGTCTTAAGGAAATTGGCCAAGTTTTGGGCAAAAAATAAATTTTTTATTTATTTTGGGTTTTTTGGTCAATTTATTAATTAAATAATTAATAAATAAGGAAATAATGTTTAAATAAGATTTAAACATTTTTGGGAGGGATTCCTTAATTAAATATTTTTAATTAAGATAAAGGGATTTAATGGCATAAAAATAAATTAATTAATTAAATAATTAATTAATTAATTAATGATGATGTCATCAGGAATTTTTCAAAAAATAAAAATACTTTATTTTCTAAAGGTTTTTAGGTTTCTACACCAAGAAGATTAACTTGTCAACTCAGATCCATCAAATTCACAATCTTTCAAATAATGTTGATACTCAACATTAACTTGCTTATGATGCTTGACACAAACTACATTACTTGACATCCTCTGTAAAATCACTAGGCACGAACTAAAGTTTACTAGTGCTTGGCATCAACTAAACTTTACTCGACATCAACTATTTTGCTCAGCATACTCTAAAATAGACTTTTACTCAGCTCCAACTAATTTTTTTCTCTACTTGCACTAACTTGGCTCGACACCTACTATCAATTCGGTCAAGCTTGATATACAAACTTTGTTTAACTTATTCTTCTGAACTTTCTTAGTGTAACCAACCTTTGCAACCTTAAGTAGATTATCAATGCACTATGATATCTCTGCCTTAGTTGATTCTTGTACTCCTTTTCATATCATAACTCAACCTCTCCTCTAGGTTCTATTGTTACATCATTTGATCAAATCATCTTCATCAATCAAATAAGTGATAGTACTTAATTCATATAAGTAGTTGCCTTACCAGAAAAATAGCAGGTTTGACATTAGTGACAAAACAATGATTGAAACACATTTATCATACTTGTATCAATCTGTTTTCAACAATCTCCCTCTTAACATCGAGATTTCTAAAGAGACTGAAACCTGTGACATAATTGGAAAATGTGTGAGTTTATGAGTAAACTCAGTAAGTCTTCTATCCTTCTGCTAAAAGACTTATTCATTTCTCACTTTTCAAAGGATCCATAAAATTTCACATGTAAGAATAGACCAAAAAGAGTTAAGATTAGAGTCAAAAGCTTCAACACATCCATCTAAAATTTCACTAGGGGGTAGGGGGTAGGGGGCAGGGGTAGGGCAGCTTCTAACCACCGAAGAGTTCGAAGGATCCACATTCTCTAAGGGGATTGTCAACCATAGAGTTATGGATAGAACCCCACGACCCCTCACTCAAACTATTAGCTAGGGTGGCCTATAGAATAAGGAAAGACCTAATTTTGAGCTCCATACAAGAGGATGCCCAAAAAGATTGACCATATCATAACAACAAAATCATATTGAAAAAAACATTTTCAAAAGACTCAATTGCATCAAAGACTATACAACGGCTAGAGGTAAGACCTAAAGACTCCAAATTAGTTCTTAAGGAAAGTTTTTTGAGCAACAAAAGCCATTTAAAACAAACTTTTTTGGGTTCCACTTTTGACTGCCACAAGCACTGAAAAAAGAAAGACCATTCAGAAAAGGGAGAACCCAAACCCCACCCTTGGATCACTCTTTGAAATTTTTTAGGATTAGACACAAGCATAGTATATAACTATTTTACATTACTTCATTAAGCACTATTGATGACATATCAATCAAGTTTTTTATTAGTGACAACACTTATTCAAATTTTGTATGGCTACCGAGCTCATTGAACAATTTACAGTGTTTGCCATGTAATTCAATAGCCACCAAGCTCTACAGTTGTACCAAGTCTTCTAGACTAATTCCAAGTGGCCACCGAGCATTCTAGTAGTTACCAAGGGAATTCAGTTAGTGTGAAGTGCAACAATTCAATCGAGCAGAATCAAGCAGTATGAAGTCTAGTAATTCAACCCAAGCACTCTAGTGGTTACCGAGCTTTGCAATTTCTACCGAACTAGTAGTTCATGTAATGCAAAGCTAGCGTTAACTGAACCATATGCAAAGATAGTGTTTACCAAGTGAAGTCATGGTAAACTAGTGATTTAGTTTATGTCAGGTTACACAGTATCTACCGAGTCACTAGTGTAGACCAAGTTTGAGACTACATTGAGGTGATTAGTATAGACCGAGCTTCTACTTCTACTGAATGCATGACAATGCCGAGTAATGATAGTGGACATCGAGTATCATAACTTCAACAAGTCAGTCTTTAGAACTCGAGTGTCTTCATATGGACCGAATTTGTAATATTGGTGTTAACTTGTATACTAACCCACTTTGTTATTATAATTGGATTGGTATATATGTAATGTATTGTATCATATCCAATGTGTGTGAGTGATTAATTCATGAATATAAGTGTGCAAGAATGCGAATGTGATCAAGTAGTAGATAAAGTATATATTGAAGGCCATATTAGAAAATGAGGAGTAGAGACATATCCATCACAAAAGGTGATCAATACTATCAAGGAATCTCTATCAGCAATTCAGTTGTAAGTTAGAGATCTACTATTTCATTCTAACAAGTGAATTAGTCTAAATCCTTTAACAAGGTAGACTTAATAGTCTTTCTCAAAATCTCTTTGCAGAGTGCATACTTTATTGTGTGTTTGTAAAAATCTCTAATAAGGTGGACCTAGCAGTCTTAATTGCTCCTAATAGGGCAGATCATTAGAAGTGATCAATGTAAGCCTTAACAAACCAACTTTATGCTGTAGTATTGAAGTTTTGTGGGTATCATCCCCACCCTAGTTTTACTTTCTATTTGGAAGGTTTTTGGGTCACCAAATTATTGTGTTCAAGTGTTATGAATGTTTTATGTTTTCAGTATCTCATGCATGAAATTAGATCAATAAATGATAATTGGTATATTGCTATAAAATGTTAAATTTGATAAAGTTTTAGAGGTTACTAATTCATCCCTCCCCTCTTAGTAACCTAGCATAGTCTTGAATATTTCCAACAATTGGTATCAGAGATTTGTGGTTCTCAGGAGAAAGTTTAACAACTTGAGCAAAGATCAAGGATATGGAGATATTCAGACTTGATAAGGCAATTGACAATGAAAAGTTGGATCTAGAAATGGCCATTGCACAACTCAAGAAAGCTAAGGAGCAACTTTCCCAATCCCTAAAAAGAAGGAAGGAACTTGCAAATAAAATGAAAGATCATTAGTACATTGAAAAAAGAATTGAAGACTTTTTCTCTTCAAGTAGTTTAGATGAAGCAAATGATGCAATCAAAGAACTCCTAG
Source organism: Cupressus sempervirens (assembly GCA_028749045.1). NCBI lineage: Eukaryota > Viridiplantae > Streptophyta > Pinopsida > Cupressales > Cupressaceae > Cupressus > Cupressus sempervirens. Next base: position 640,039,294 of record CM053788.1, read on the forward strand.
AGAAGAATGGTTCCCTACAAGAAGAAGTAAGAAAGCTCAAAAGAGAACAAAAAATTCAGCCAATAAGGCTATGTGAAATCTTGGAATAGAGGAACAAGATGAAAGAAGAAATGGATGGAAAAAACAATGAAATCCATAACCAATCCTTTCAGCATACAGATTTTAGGGACCAAATCTCCAATGCAAATGAGGAAATCATGAGCCAAAGACAGATCAATGAAAGATTAAGAAATGATCTAAATTTGGAAAGACAAATCAATGAAAGAATAAGAAATGAGTTGAGATCTGAAAAGAAAATCAGTGAAAGGTTGAAAAATGACTTAAACACTGAAAAGAAAATCAATGAAAGAATGATGAAATCCCAAGCAGACATGAATCAATTAAATCAACTGAATGAGCAGAATCTCTATAAGCAAAAGGGTAAAGCAGGAATTGGATACAAAGTAGAAGGTGAATCCTCTGAACAAGGTGCTCAAAGGAATCAAAGACCTACTTGAAATCATTGTGGTAAGATAGGTCATACATCAAACAAATGTTGGAATAATGGTAAAGAAAAATTTAATGGAAAATGCTACAATTGCAATCAACATGGTCACAGGGCTAATGAATTCAAAGAGAAACCAAAATTTGAAGGCAAGTGTCACAAATGCAAGAAACTATTAGAATTATTTAGAATAACTGAGAGGGGGGGGGGGGGGGGTTGAATAAGTTATCCAAGGTCCAATGATGTCCAATACAACTTTTTCTCCTTATCCTTAATGACACATAACTAAAATTATCATGCATGCAATTGAACATTAAACAATCATGAAAAGTAAACATGCATCACACCATAACACTAAGGATTTTGATGACCTAGAAACCCTCTAGGAATAAGAAGGTAAAACTAGGGTGGGGATGATACCCACAAAATAACTGCGCAATTGATTTCAACCAGTTCTGATGGTCTGCCCTGTTAAAGGCTTTACACATTGTAAGATGTGACCCTGTTAAAGGATTTAAGAACATTCAACTTAGAATGTCACCCTGTTAAAGGATTTACATAGAGCTGTTAGGCTCACCCAAGTCCATGGGATTTTCAGTCACCTTCTTAGAAGAATCTTTTATCCCTTTTAAAGGATCTCCTATCCTCCTCTCTAGGATCTCTTATCCTTCTCCTAAGGATCTCTTTATCCTTCTCCTGAGGATCTCTTTGTCCTTCTCCTGGGGATCTCTTTATCATTTTCCTGAGGCTTATCCACCTAGCTATTAAGCTAACCTAGCAATTTAGGGTTTTAATACCTAATATAATGGTAAGAAAGTATTAGAAGGGTTTTGACCTGATACAGATTGCAACTTCAACCTTGCAGATTTCAGATCGCTCTTCAGTCCTTTTCTTTGCTTGGCTTTCCTCCCTTGCAGTGCTGATAGCTTGTTCACCCTTCAAGATTTGTCTCCTTGAGTTCTTCCACGTTGTTATGCCAAAGCACTCTATGGTCACTTGATCAATCTCAGAGTCATGATGCTCTTTTCTTACTCCTCTTGGCTTCTTCGCATGATCACACTTATGACCGATTCCCTCTCATGCATGTGCATTTGATCTCTGACTTGTAATTCCTTATAAAGAAGTTATGTTCTTCATTTCCCACTCAAATCTTAATTTTCTCTTGAGAAAATGGTATTGTTTTCCCTCTAAATTGTTTCTTCTAGAAACTTCATGATAAATCCATTAGCATTCACCTTGAAAATGGTTTGCATGGATTACATAGAATTTTGTGACATCTACTTGTCATCCCTATCATCCAACTAATTCACAAAATTTGATGTAACAACCTTATCGCTGCTAATTTGGTGAATCTTTGACTTTAAAAAATAATGCAGCAACTCGGCATCATTAGTTTACTTATGCTCGGCTCCTTTTGTGTTACTAAGCTTCTATTGTTATTTACTGGCACTCGGCACTTGAAGAAATTCTGTGTAACTCGACACCTAATCTTTACTTGGCACCAAAAAGCTACTTGGTACCTGAAGATCACTCAACACCTAATCTTCACTCAGCACCTGATCTTCACTCGACACACACTAAGTTGAACTTGCTCGGCTTCAACTGAGAATCTATTCGGCACTTATTAGCTAGCTTGGTTCTCTCCAATGAACTTAGTTAATCCTTACATTTTTGATGTGTCTCAGTGTGTCCATCCTTTGTGTCTTAGATTATGTCATCAATACAATATTTCATCAATAACTTAGCTGATCCTTATATTTCATTACAACATCATAACTTCAACCTTTCTCTAGGTACTCTAGTTACATCTTATTGATTACCACCTCCTTGTCAATCAACCAATTGATAGTATTTGGATCACTTAAGCAATTTTCATTCCTGCAAGTAGCAAGTTTGACATCAATGACAAAATAATGATTGAAACATTCTTTACCAGTTCCATTATTCTTCATTCATGATCTTTTCAATCATTTCCAACAAAAACAAGGTCACAAGGCATCATAATGTAGAACTACATCATTCAATCCAACAGAGAAAACTATGCAAGCAATATTTAGTTAGGACTACAAAACTTGGTGTAGATGTCATTACTGTGGAGAATTTGGACACATTGGTATGAATTGTGTTAAACATCACACAAGGAAGAGAGATACCACCATAAGATGTTTTACTTGTACTGAACTTGGTCATCTAGCGAAGAATTACATGAATACAGGTAGAGTTGAAGATGAAAAGAAAGCAAAAGCAAATAACATTCAAAGGTAGATGAGGTAGTTATGGATTTCTAAATCTATCGAGGATACTAGTTCAAGTAATGATGGTCATGTCACTCAAGAAGTGGGTGACTCCATTTTCGACTAGGTCTCCAAAGGATAATTGGAACTGCATTATCAAGATCACATTCAAATAGTTCTAATTGAAAGGTGACAAAGATCCAAATAAATATTTAAGATACAAAAGGATCACTGAGGAAGATCAGTATTAGTTATCACCAAGTTACCTTCTCTACCGATTAAGGTAAGATCATAGACTCTACCGAGCAAGGTCAGGAGTAACAAGGCACACAGGGTTACTGAGTCATGAAACCTTCACTAAGTAATCAATTGAATAGTGGATGATAGCCTATCGAGCATAATATCAAGCATGGTGTTAACCCAACTACCTTTGTACTGAGCATTAATGGAGAAGTTTTAACAAAAAGCATAAAATTGAATTCATTTTTCATCGTGAAATCTAAGTGCTATTGCGAAGAAGCAAATTCTAGTGTGATCAACCGACATCAAGCAAATTTGTAGCAAGGTTTCCAAAGTTTTGATAATTTACCAAGTAATCATGGCATCAAGTAGCAACAACAACAAAGAAAAGAAAGGGTCTGAGATGTTGGTTCGAGGAGTCGAGTGGAAAGTACCAAACTTCAAGCTTGTGTCTGCGATCACAGAAACTCTTGACTTAAGTAGAGCTCAATCACAAATTCCACCTAAGGTACTCCTTATTAACAATATTCATACTCATTTCAAGTGTTCTATTCAAGAAATTGGAACCCTAGAAATGGATGTTTCCCTAGATGAATTGTGTGTTAATGGTGTTCTCAAACCCGAGCATAAACATTTGGAAGACAAAAGTTTGACCCACATTCCTCACATGCCCTAAGGTTTTCAAGTCAAGTGGATTAGATACATTCTAAGCCGGGTGCATAATGGTTAGATATGTCTTGAGCAACTAGTTTTAATCACAAAGAAAATGATTCATCACATTACTTTCCTTCCCATGCCCACTAAAGCCAAAACCACCAAAACCCTAGGTCAGACTGAGCTAGAAAAGAAAACCCTAGTCGAGTGGGATGATAGAGGCATGAAAATCAGTAGTGTGACTAATATAGAACTAAAATTTGGGATACATGTGATAGCTCACAAGATATATAGTTCGAGCCGCCTCAATAGTGTATCATGTGAAGCTATGGACCTAGCTTACAAAGTTGTGAAGAACAATTTGTCCTATGACTTGGTAGATCTATTGTTGAAACAGTTCAACAAGAACATGGAAATTATTTGGACTTCCAAGAACAACCCTTGAAAATTTGGCTCTCTATTGACTTGTTTGTTCTTCTATGTTTAGAAATTCTTCCCTTCCAAAGGTATGATAGTATGGAGGAAAGATGTGCCTATATTATACCAGATAAATGAATACATTGTAGAAATGGGAGAAAATTTTGTTAGCATTAGGATAACTACTTTGAAGTATTCAAAGAGAAAATGAATAACAGATTTAGAATACCTATGAAGCTGGTAGAAGATTACAAAGATGATTTTGTTTCATGGTAGATAGTGACAAAATCTACATTCAGGAAATTAAGCCTAGAATTGCATTGGTAAAACCTCTTCCTTATGAGGTAAACATTGATGAAATAAAGGACATTATTGAAGCTCTGATTAATGAACCTGTTGATCCAAAGGCACCACACTTTGGAACATATGATGAGGCAAAGGAAAGGATAGAGCTGGAAATAAAGCTCCCACAAGTGGTTAACAAGGGAAAGAGGAGGATAGCAAAACTAAAATCAAGCACACCTCTAATGTTAACCGAGGGCAAAGGAGAAGATATAGATGAAGAGATAGAGGATGAGTCTGAAAAGGAAGAAGAACCCTTGAAGAAGAAAGGCAATGTGATCATCACCAAGCCACCAAAGCCATCCACTACAATCTTCACAAGGAGGTCTAGGAAGAAAGGCAGTGAAATTGTCCTTAGAAAACCTCCTCCCAACTTCCAAGAAAAATTGGAACAAATGGAAGAAGGTGCAGGCATAACAAACTTCAAATCCTTGAAGTATGAAACAAGGTCAAAGGAAAAGAAGAAATAGGTTGAAGAACTGGTGTTAACCAAAATGGGAAAATGTAAGTATTCACTAGATCAAATAGCCTCCCAAATCTCTAATGAATTATTAGAGAAAATAAAGCCAAGATGAGACCTTGCAATGCAAAAAATAAAAGATATTTATGCACAAACCCTGAGGTAATTGCTACCTAGCATGATAGATGCTGAGGTAAATGAGTCCTTAAAGAAAAATGAAGATAAAATGACTCTTATATTTTAAATCTTGTTTAATTTTGATCAAGGATATAGCATGTGGTTAAGAATGCCATAAGCATGTGGAAGAATGTTTATCATTTGAATAAACAAAGTGACTTTCCAGTAGATGTTAAGGATGATGATAGTGATGATGAGGAAGAAGAAACTTAGACTAAGTCCACACATTTTGACAATGAGGAAGTTGAAGAAGATAAAGAGAAATAAAGCTATCGAGGAAGACAAAGAAGATGATGAGGAGACTGACCCTATGAAGATAGTAGCCGCAGTCATTGGCTCACTTCCTCACTCTCCAAGAAAGAGAATAGCTACATCAAGCTCAAAGATAGCTTCATCAAGTTTGATTGTGACAACTACAAGTACTTCAAACATCCAATCACTCTTCAGCCCCACACAACTCAACAAATCATTGATAGAAGTGTCTACCACTCCATCTACTGAGCTGCAACCTCCCTCTTCTTTAGCTCCTGAGTTGCAATCGTCAGCAATGGATACAGTGGCTTCTACAATTTTGAGCTCTTCAGCAGTAAGTAATTCAATTTTAGATTCTACAATTTTGTCTACTTCAGTAATGGATACTTCAGTTATGACTTCTTCAACTTTGGATTCAACAAGCATTCTTGTTAGTATTCTATTAGTCGGTACTATATCAATTTTCACAGCAAGTCCTAGTATATCTACAATTATTTCCATCCTGGATACAAAGGCATTAAGTACAAGGATAGTTGAACCTAAGGCTAAACTGAGTACAAGATTTTTGAGTAGAGGTAAGGAGATAGACGAGGATATAGACCTAGTTGAGGAAATAGAAATTCCCAAATGGGACTTTTATAATCTTACTGCAGATCAAATGCATATAGCTGGTGAACTCCTCCAAAAGAGGGCAAAGCAGAAGAAATTGAGAGAAGAAAAAGATAGAGAATTACATTCCTCTCAACCTATTTTGTTGCAATTAGCAGAGGCAGTCCAAAAGTTTAATGAGGACACTAGTGGTCAAGATAAGTTAATTGAGAAAGCAAAAAAGAAATTTGACAATAAAGTGCTTGATCACATTGCTCAGCAAATTGCTATTCAACAAGTTGAGCTTTTGTCAATTTTGACTAATCTTGAATCATATTGCACTAATGTGACATCACTTTTTGTAAATTTGTGTGATGTTACCGAGTTCACAAAGGAGATAAAGAGAAAACTAACAAAGATTGATGAGGATCCGAAAGTCAGTGCACAACAATTGCAACTTGACTCTAGTTCAAGCTCTGCACATCATATGAAGATTAGATTTTTGTCAGACATGCAGGTAGAATTGTTGAGAGAAGAAGCAAGGATTTGGTCTACATTGATAGATATTCAGAATATGATCCTTCCTATCATGGATACAATGCAGAAACACATTGTTTACTTAAAAATCTTGATCCATGTCAATAAATTCTCTATTGCAGATCACATGATAGAACTCTCTGCAGAAGTGCAAATTGCTCTACATACATGTAATATTTTGCAAGAGAATTGGGATAAAACTATAGCACTTATTCTTAAGGTACATTCTAAGTTTCTATCTCATTTTGGTGTCTTCGTGTAAATAAGTTTTGAGTAAATCTTTGCAATTATTTTTCAAAAAGGGGGAGAGACTATGTATAGTGAGACACTATGTATAATGTATGGGTGAGAATCATGCAAGGAGAAAATGTATATAGTAGAGGAGAATTTTGCAAATATATTGTATAGTATACTGTATATACTTACAAAGACAAATTTTGAAAAATCTCAAAACATTATACCCTACCAAGCCAGTACCACATGGTGATGTATATAAGTTTTGGCTAATAAGTGTTTTTGTCACTAATGCCAAATGGGGAGATTATTGACATATCAGTCAAGTTTGTTATTAGTGACAACACTTATTCAGATTTTGTATGGCTACCAAGCTCATTGAATAGTCTACAGTGTTTGCCATATAATTTAGTAGCCACCGAGCTCTACAATCACTACCAAGTCTTCTAGACTAATTCCAAGTGGCCATCGAGCATTCCAGTAGTTACCAAGGGAATTTAGTTAGTGCAAAGTGTAACAGTTCAAACCGAGTAGAATCAGGTAGCATGAAGTCTAGCAGTTCAACCCGAGCACTCTAGTGGTTACTGAGTTTTGCAATTTCTACCGAGCTAGCAGTTCATGTGATGTGAAGCTAGTGTTAATCGAGCCATATGCGAAGATAGTATTTCTTGAGTGAAGTCATGGTAAAGTAGTGATTCAGTTTATGTTAGGTTACATAGTATCTACCAAGTCACTAGTGTAGACCAAGTTTGAGACTACTTTGAGGTGATTAGTATGGGTCGAGCTTCTACTTCTAATGAATGCATGACGATGCCAAGTAATGATAGTGGACGCCAAGTATCAAAACTTCACCAAGTCAGTCTTCAAAACCCGAGCATCTTCATATGGGTCAACTTTGTAATATTGGTGTTAACTTGTATAATGGTTGACTTTGTTATTATAATTGGATTGGTATATATTTAATGTATTGTATCATATCCAATGTGTGTGAGTGAGTAATTCATGAACATAAGTGTATAAGAATGTGAATGTGATCAAGCAGCAGATAAAGTATATATTGAAGACCATATAAAAAAAGGAGCAGAAGAGACATATCCATCACAAAAGGTGATCAGTACTATCAATGAATCTCTATCAAAAATTTGGTTGTAAGTCAGAGTTCTACTATTTTATTCTAATAGGTGAATCAGTCTAAATCCTTTAATAAGGTAGACTTAACAATCTTTCTCAAAATCTCTTTGCAGAGTGCATACTTTATTGTGGTTTTGTAAAAACCTCTAACAACGTGGACCTAGTAGTCCTAATTGCTCCTAACAAGGCAGATCATTAGAAGTGATCAATGTAAGCCTTAATAGGCCAACTTTATGTTGCAGTATTGAAGTTTTGTGGGTGTCATCCCCACCCCAGTTTTACTTTCTATTTGGAAGTTTTTGGGTCACCAAATTATTGTGTTCAAGTGTTATGAATGTTTTATGCTTTCAGTTTCTCATGCATGCAATTAGATCAATAAATGATAATTGGTATATTTCTATAAAATGTTGAATTTGATAAAGTTTTAGAGGTTACTGATTCACCCCTCTCCTCTCAATAACCTAGCATAGTCTTGAATATTTCCAACAACTATTTGTTGGAAATATATATGATAGGCTAAGTTACTAAGAGGGGAGGGTTGAATCAGTAACTTATAAAACTTAATCCTTAATTACCAATTAATCCTTCATGTGTATTATGCTCTAATTGCATGCATGAATAACTGAAAGCATTAAAACATTCATAACAATTTGACACATAATATGGTGACCCAGAAACCTTTCAAATAAAAAGTAAAACTGAGGTGGGGATGGTACCCACAAGCTTTGGTACTATAGTATAAAGTTGGCCTATTAAGGCTTACAACAATCACTTCTAATGATCTGCCCTATTAGGAGCAATAAGGACTGGTAGGTCCACCTTGCAAAAGGATTTACAAACATAAAATGAAGTATGCACTTGGTAAAGATATTTACAAAAGACTATTAAGTCTACCTTGTGAAAGAATTTAACTGATCCACTTGTTAGGATGAAACAATGGCTGATCTCTGATCTGCAACTGGGTTTGTTGAGTGAGATTCCTTTGAGTGTAATGACCACCTTGCTGTGATAGATAAATTTTTGCTGCTCCTTGTATTGTTGTAGCCTTTGTATTTCACACTTCTTCTCTTCTCTTCTAGTTACATTACTTCCATACTATATATTGGATGTAATATAATACATATATATACCAATCCAAATTATAATTCAACAAAGTTAGCTACAATACAAGTTTAAACAAAATACACAAAGTCGGCCACAACTGCAGGAAATCGAGTTCTGAAGACTAGCTCAGTGAGGTTCTAATGCTCGACATCCACTGTCAATGCTCGACATCATCATGCATTTGGTAGACGTAGAAGCTTGGTCCATACTAATCACTTCCAGGTAGTCTGAACTTGGCCTACACTATTGACTCAGTGAATATTGTAAAACTTGACATATAAACTGAATCACTTGATTCACACTACATAGCTCGGTCAATGCTATCACAACGAACTCGGTATAAACTAAATCACTTGGTTAACACTAAGTGGCTTGGTCAACATTGGATTCACATTATAGTGACTACAAACTCGGTAAGCATTGAACAAATCAATTTGCATTGAGGAACTTGGTAAACCTTATGAAGCTCAATTTACACTGCTGATCACCATCATGGTAGATACTGATTAACACAAAATAAATACTATCCCTTGAACTTGGTAGCAACTATAGAACTTGGTAGAGTTTTAAATGCTTGGTTAACTCTATTAACTATAGAATACACTCAGTAGATACTTATAATCTGAATAAGTGTGTGTCACTAATAAAAAATCTGACTATAAAATGTCAACAATTTTCCTCTTTGGCATAGTGACAAAAACACTTACCAAACAAAATTGAATTCAAAAAGTTCAAGAACACATTTTATCCATCATCTTGTGTCTCCAACTCGGTAGAGTACTCTATTTTTGGGATTTTTCAAAATTGTTTTTGTAAAAGATGTTTCTGTACATATATGATATGATAATGCTCCTTGTAATGCCCCACCAAGAGATCCAAAGAATTGACCTAAATTTTTCACTAAGTTTGGTAGCATTTTTTTTTTAAAACATGAGAGTAAACCATTTACAACTTATACATAGTAATGGAAGCATTAGCATCAATTCAACTGAAAGTAAACGTAACATACATAACATATTACATTCTTTATGAATCCCTTAACATTGTATCACATCTAAGTTAACTATTCATCTAACATCACGTCCTTAGCAATGATACATCTAATGTTCTTAAACAATATACAAGTGTCCTTTTTGTAATTACATTTTAGTTTAGCTCAATCATCCACTATACATGTTACAAGGCATGAAAGGATTAAAAGAATATACATCCTTGTATATAAAGTACATCATCATACTAACTCTAATCCATGATGCAATAACATAAATGAAACCACATGTCATACATGATACATCATCATCATAAAGATAACCACATATCACGAACACTAATAACTAAATGCATGGTTCCTCCCAACCGTAAATAGCATCATTAGACCATCATGGATCCTAGCCATCCCTCTGTGCTTAACATTCCAAATCACTGAAGAGATCATCAGTATTAATATAGTAGGAATGTCACACCTAAATCATACTACATCATATGCAAAAAGTAATCTAACATGCAAAGTAAAGCATAAGATAACATCATCTAACATATGAAAATCATCAATGTAAGGATACATATCCACCATCATAATCCATGAAGATAGATGCCAACAAAGAATGCATCAACCATGGTGTCTCAGACGGATCTCAAATGATAAGAGTGATAAAGCACTACCACCTGACCATGCGAAACCTAAGTGGTCCACTCCAACCGTGCTAAGAAGATAATCTCAAGTCCCAAACAGGCTATCAAATCACAAAGCATAAAAATACTCTCTAATTCTAGGAATTCTAAAAGTATACTAACTCAAAGGTTCCAAACACAAAACTGACATCTAATCCCAGAGGCACACAATGACATGCAAGCAGGAAAGTGTCATCGCATATATCATGTAGAAGTTACCCTAGCAATTAGCTTACAACTCCACGGGTCCCTACTGATCCTTATGCGGCCACTAGTATCCTCTCATAATGACAAGGCATACTATGGAATGCAAGGTCGCAACCAAGCATTCTCTCTACTCCCATCCTAGTCTGTACTAGCACTCGAGGCATGGTCGAGAACAAAACAATTATCTTATTAGGTTCATTTAATCCCCATTTAGTGTAAATGTTATCACTTATTAAAACAACTTACAATGAGTTACCCTGGCAGCCACTTAGGGCCCCGACCCCCATTGCAAGCCACTTCTTGAGACTACAAGTAGATAACCTACCCTAAGCTCATGGAATCATAAATCACAAAATCAGTCCTATACAAGCGACCGAAAAAAAAAACCAAAAGATAATCCACAATAAGAATCATCAAATATCTACAATAAAAGTATCAAATCTCCATGAGCATCTGAAAAGCATCCATAGATAATCATGACCACAACAGTTCTCTATTGGGAACTGAAGGTATCACTGATAATCAAAAGTATCCATTGGTTCTCAATAACCAAAAATATATCTCAAAATCATACTGATCGAAGACTCCAAAATGGTTGAGTCAAAACATGTCACAACATGACATCATCAAGAAATAAATCAACACTTTAGTCCCATCATGGCGACTTGAAAGTAGTTCAAGGATAATTGATCAATGACTCAAAAATAGTTAAGTCAAGTGTCTCAGATACATATAACTCAGCTTCACTCAAGAAGACTGATGAGCAATAACAATCAGTAAATACAAACATCTCATAGAGCATACCATAACATAACCATGGTTGGGTTTATAAAGATCAAATTCAAAACATCATCATGACATCACAATCATAACCCCCGAGCCTCTGGTAGATGTCCTATAACTAGTCAACACTAGTCAACCCAAAAACCCAAAACAAGAAGCAAAGAGAAAACACAATGCAAGCACATGTTTTGGTTTACTAAAATCACATAGTTGAATTAAGTGTAGAGGTTTCAATTTTCTATTTGCAAGTATACTTCAAGTGTATAGAATTTATCATTTGACCTACAAGTCAACCCATTTGTTCCCTTGATAGCATTATTCTTTCCATTATTTAGAATAATATTCTAAGAATAACTGAAATATTTACTCATTAAACTAATCTTCTTTGACCCTTAATTAAATCATTCGCTTTATTTAACTAAGATGCATATTACTAATTGAATAACTCTTCCTTAATGTTACTTCAACTTCTCAACATAATCAAAGGATCATTATTCGTTAAATTATAAGAGAGCCATTTATCAATCTTCGAATAAGAAGATTATAACTTTATTAAAATGATCAATTAAATCAATCAATTAACATAGGTACACAATCCATGACCTTTTAACATTCTAATAGTTCTCCATTAAAACTTAATTAAATATTACTAAAATTTGAGCCTTTTAATTTTAATCGTTATCATCATTGACAACCATTATAATATCTAAAGTCATTATTCAAGTCATTAGAATAAGACTTATCAACTTCGATGTAGATAATTTACAACTTTGCTAGAGGAATCGATATTAGCATATCAATTAAAACTTTAATACATAACTTAATTATTGATTAAATTTAATTAACTCTAATTAATTAATTTAATTAATAATTACATAACCATACCAACAACCCAATAAATATTAGTTGCTTAATAACTAACTATAATTTATAAGTTAATAGTCAACTATATTCCAATTCTCCAATATTAATAGTTCAATAATAACTTGTTAATATTTAATAACAAGTTATATTGGAAATCTTATTAATAAATCTATAATGACCACATTCGTCATTCTTTTCAATGAATACTAATATTTCCTTAACAAATTCGTATTATCGATAATCATTTAGACCATTATACTATTATTTATTAATAATTTGCTAGACCCAACAAATATTAATAAATAATAAACTCATCAAAATTATTATTAATCGATCTAGAGAAATCTTCCATAAACTTCGTTAGTTAGTATTTAACTAACTCTTAACACCCTTAAGGTATATCAATAATTTATTTAATAATACATAACATATTATTAATAACATAATAACTAAAATCGTAGCAATGTTATAACAATGACTCCTTATCAATTTACTAATACTTAGTTAAATCCAAAACCAATATCACTATGACTAACGATCCTTCAATGGATTTTATTCTGAATTTATTAAGACTCATTATCATTATAATGAATTAATTCCCTTCAATTATTAACTAATCTTAATTAAATTAGATTTAATTAAATTAGTTAATAATTTAGTATGCATTTAAACTAACAATAAAACTTGACAAATATTATTAAAAGATTCTAAAATAACGATATAGAACTTTATCACCAAACATTATTAATAAAATGACAATTTAAAACTATGTTTATCTAAAATATTGAATATTAAAAATTTCATTATTATTATTATTGTTATATATATATAACAACATATAACCATCACTTAATATTTTTAAATGAATCACAAACTGCATTATAACTTTTACCAACGTTATTATTAAAAAAAAGCACATATTACATATTGCGGCTAGCTGTGATGACGTCGTTGTCAAGCGACCGAGCTGTGCAGTCCGGCCTCCGTCGCAGAACCTACGATCGCAAGCTGGGGCTGCGGGCGCTTTTATAGAGGGATCAGGGTGGGATAATCCCCCCCTCCCAACCTTATTAAATATTTTTAAAACGTTTTCTTTTCAAATGAATTTCACATGCATGATTCAGATATAATTTCTTCATTGCATTTTATACAATATATATACATATATATATATATATATGTACATCTATGTATATATATATATGTATGTATGTATGTATGTATGTATGTATGTACAGGTTTTATATATTTAAAAAGAGAACACATATATAACTTTTAAATAACAAGGGCTTTCTAATTCTTAAGAATTTCAACCCTCTTTCCATTTTCAAATTTAAATCCTTGCCAATCTAATTTCACAATTCAAATTCGAACCCAAACCCGATTTAGAACTAATTTCTTTTCCTGAATCGAAGCTAGGGTTTTCTAATTGAGTTCTCTATTGATTTCTTCACACAAGGAGAGAATCAACATGCAAATTTGAATTAAAAATTCATCACAAGAATTATCCAAGTAGTCATCTAGCAGACACGATGAAGACAGGAAGAGAAAGCATGCAAAAAGGGGATATGCAAAAATCACGAGTGCACTTGGATACTGATGCTAATTCCCTTCTCCTCAGAATTCGCAGAGCAAGCTTCTTCCTTCTCCCACGTTCTCGGTCCTCCAACCACGCTCCAAAATGCTCTCCAACCACTCTCCCTAAGCTTCTAAGAGTGCCTCCTTATAAAGAACTCTCAGGAAGCACCTATAATGTTTCTAGAAGCAACCAGAAGGTGGTGACAACTAAACATGAGTCTTTTCCAACCTTCTAGATGAGTCATAAAGTTGTAGACACCATGTGCTTAATTTTTGCACTAACTTCTGTGTTGTTGACAACACGTGCATAATTAGAGTGCAAACTCTTGTGTTGTCTACATGACAACTCTTGAGAATTCACAAACTCCTAAATATTAAAATAATGCACATTAATTTATTTAATATTCACTTTACTCTTTTCAATTTAATTTATTTATTATTTTTAAATCTCATGCACTGACTTTAATATCTCCACTTGTTTAACTTTAATATATTTATATTTTAATCACATGAAATCTAGAATCTTTTAATAATTTTAATATATTTTCCACTTTAACATTTATTTTTGAGACTTAATTGCTAAAATATTTATTAATTTAAATAAATATTATCACATTCCAACTTTAAAATTAAAACTTTTATCTTCAAATTTAATTATTTTATTTAATTAATTTCTTAATTAATTAAATAAAATAAATATTAAAATACCATATTAATTTTCCATTAAATTAAACCATTAATTAAATCTTTTAATTAGGCTTAATTAATAGAAAATACATCAAAGACTCATAAAATAAAATACGAAAACCCATTATAGCAAAACACATACAAAATCAAACCAAAAGGGTTAATATCATGAATTACGTCATCCGACGTATTCAGAGGGTACTCAACTCAGATACTTGTCCTAATTTTCAATTAGGACAAATGGCTTAAAGGGTTGTGATTTGGACTTGAGAATTTATCTCCCCTCTCTTACCATTGAGATAATGTGATAGGGTACGCTCATCCTGGAAATTCAGGGAAGTCGATGCCCAATACCTGCAACCTGCATAAAAACCATGCATGTACAAGCACAATATATACTAAACTAAATAGGCAATGGTAGAAAGTGGTGCATCGTGTGGATCCCGACTAGCAAGTGACTACGACTCCCTTCCTTAACCACATCAAAAATGCCATACAGAAAGGAAACAGACACGCACACCATACACATACAAGTATGAGGTAAGTATCCATAAGAAAACACATATAATAATAAATCTTCTAACTAATCATCTTCAATAACTGAAATCACTAAATAATCATCATATATACATGGACTATAAGTACCAAGTAATCTTATCATATATCAACTGAATCCATAGCACAATATCTGATAGTCTCAAATCAATGCTGCTAACCATCAACATAAATCTAGCCCTAAAAGAGTTCGACAATGATAGCAAAAATGCGAACTAGGGGCAGGCACTACATCCACCACCCCTAGAATTAGGCTTACTCCAAGAAGCCTGCAAGAATGACAAAACCAAAGAACTCACTGAGCTGGTCCCATTGAACCCTTTCCCCTTGTAGCGAAATATGATTCCACTGGGAACACTACAATACACTTAGAGCAATATGATTTTGGTTTAATAGTAAACCGAAAACCATATGGTTCCAACATTTGTCCTTTTAACCACTACTAAAATAGATCCCCTAATACATTCTAAACAAGAGCAACTTAATGCTCACAAAGATAATCAAGGGCCTACTATCTCAAAGCATAGATAAAAGACACATGTTTTGCAACTAGAATGAGTTTCAATTTTCAGTTTTGCCCATGTTTAGGTTTAAGTAGAATTTCAGGTTTGAAACCTAAGTGTTGAAGTATGAAAAATATGCAAGTAGCAGTTTAGGTTCTGTTTCAGTTCACCTAGTTTCAAGTTTTCATTTTGAAAGAGATACACATGATAGTTCAAAGTTTTTGTTTTGTTCAGCTGGTTAACAACTAGTGGCATTCGAATATACCCAGAGCTCCCAATGTTGAAACTCAGGCTCTGATACTCCCCCATACATATATATATAGTATAATTTACATCTTTTCACGTCTTCTCATCTTCACATATGATATATACATTTTCTCCTCCTTATAGTATAACTTCTCCCCTTTACAATATACATCTTCTTCCCCTTTTTGACATTAATGCCAAAGATGTATGTTGTATACTATATAGTAATGCCAAAATGTGACAAGAAATCTGAATGTACCTTTAGAATTAGTGCCATTGTCTTGTCCCAATTTTCTTGCAACGCCTTGCATGTGTGTAATGCAACTTGAACATCTGCTGAAAGTTCTATCATGTGATCTGCAATTGAGAATTTGTTATCATGGATGAGTGTTTTAGCATGTGCAATATGTTTCTACAATGCATCCATGTTTGGGAGAATCATGTCCTATATATCTACTAGTGTAGCTCTTATTCTGGCTTCTTCTCTTACCAAGTATGCCTACATATCAGTTAAGAATCTAATCTTTGTGTAGTGGGCAGAGCTATAACTCAGGTCAAGTTATGACTGTTGTGCACTTGCCTTAAGATCTTCATCAATTTTAGAAAGTTTTTCTTTAATTTCTTTGGTGAAATTTGAAGTATCATAGATTTTATCGAATGATGAAGTCACATTGTTGCTAGAGGTCTCCAGTGAGCCTAGAATAGTAAATAAGTCTACTTGATGAATAACAATCTACTGTGTTACTAGTTCCAAAACTTCATTCTCAAACTTCTTAGCTCTTTGCAATAATTTCTCTTGCTGATTCAAATCTTTGTTGAATTTCTGGACTACCTCTACTAACTGAGCCAAAATTGGTTGAGAAGTGTCAACCTTTGTGTTGAGTGCTTCTACTAGAATATTCTTTTCATCTTCAAGCACTTGAGATTACTTATTTCTTTCATCTCTAAGCCTCTATTTCTTAGCTTTCTTTTGAAGAAGTTCTCCAAATATATGCATCTGATCAGGATTAAGATTGGAGATATCCCAATTCATAATAATAATCTCCTCATCAAGATCAATTTATTCTTCCTTCTCTTTACCTTTACTCAAAAATTTTGTACTTAGTTGAGGCTTGGTCTCAACCATCCTTGTACTTATTATTTGTATGCTAGGAATAAAAAAAATAGTAGAAATAGTAGGACTAGTTGAAAAAGTAGATACTGCACTTATTGAAGGAATACCTTGTGTAACCAAAACTGATGGAGGAGGAAGTGCTAACTACTCGGTAGATGAAGTTCTTGTCACTTCTGTTAGTGAAGCACTGAGATAAACAAGTGCAAAAACTGATTGAGTGCTTGTATTTACAATGTTTGACACAATCAATCCTGTAGTAGCTTTCTCTAGGCTTGATAGTTTCAATGTTTCTCTCAAAGAATGATAAAGTGAGGCTATGACCATTGCTGAAATCTTCTCTGGGTTAGTCTCTTCAATTATCTGAACTTCAGGTAGATCTTCGTCGATAGCTTCATTTCCCTATTCCTGTTCTTCATCATCTATGTTATCATAATGTGTTACTTCTTCATCATTAGTTTCCTCTTCCTTGTCATGTTCACCATCATCTTCATCCTTGTCATTGACAAAAAAATCATTCTACTTGTGAAGAACATAAATGTTCTTCCATGTGTTGGTGGCATTTGTTACCACATGTTCAATGTGACTCATCAATATAAGACAAGTGTTGAATCTCAAGGTAAGTTTTTCTTCATTCATCTTTAAGGATTCTTTTACTTCCTTATCACTTAAGCTCAACATGAGTTGCCTCAAGGTCTTCTCATATATGTCTTTAGCAATTTTCATAGCATTCTCCCATCTTGGCTTGACCTTCTCCATTAAATCACTTGGAATCTGCTGAGCAAGCTGGTCTGGGGAATACTTCCATTTACCCATCTTAGACATTGTCATGTCTTCTATTTGCTTCTGCTCCTATGCATTCCTAGTCTCATACTTTAGTGACCTAAAGTTTGTTATGCCTACCCCTAACTCTATTTCTTTCAATCTTTCCTAAAAGGTGGGCGGAGGCCATTTAAAGATCACATCTCCTCCTTCTTTATCAAGTTTCTTCCTAGATGTCCTCCTTGTGAACACAATAGTAGATAGTTTGGTAGGTTTGGTTATAATAACCTTACCTTTCTTCTTTATAGGTTCTTCTTCTTCCAACTTCTCTTCATCTTCTACTTCATCATCCTCAATGTCATCACCTTTGCCTTCAGTTAACAAAAGAGTGGAGCTGGTTTTCAATTTTGCAATTCTCTTCTTCCCTTTGTTGATTGCCTGAGGGAGTTTTATTTCAAGTTCTATTATTTCCTTTGCTTCATCATAGGTGCCAAAGTATGTAGCTTTTGGGTCAATAGGCTTATTAATCAATGCTTCAATAATTTCCTTGGTTTCATCTATGTTAACCTCATAACCTAGAGGCTTGGCCCATACAATTCTTAGTCTTATTGCTTGTATATATACTTTATCACTATCAACCATGAAACACATATCATCTTTGTAATCATCAAAAAGTTTTTTTGGGATCCAGAATCTGTTATTCATCTTATCCTTGAATGCATCAAAGTAATTATCCATAATACTAACA
The DNA here is from genome assembly GCA_028749045.1 of Cupressus sempervirens. NCBI lineage: Eukaryota > Viridiplantae > Streptophyta > Pinopsida > Cupressales > Cupressaceae > Cupressus > Cupressus sempervirens. The sequence continues at coordinate 640,057,863 of CM053788.1, forward strand.
TACTTTTCTCCCATTTCAGCTATATATTCATTGATATGATAAAGAATAGGTACATCCTTCCTCCATATGATTGTACTTTTAGATGGGAAGAACTTTTGTACATAGAAAAATAGACAAGTTAAGAGTGAACTAAACTTACAAGGATTATTCTTTGAAGTTCTTATACTCTCCATATTCTTGTTGAACTGATTCAACATCAACTCAAGAAGGTCAAGTGACAAGTTATTCTTGACCACTTTGTATACGAGATCCACTGCTTTGCATTATACATCATTGAGTATGCTCAAGTTTTATATTTTGTGCATGATGACATGTATCCCTAACTTCAATTCCATATCTATGACATAGCTGATCTTCATTCCCCTTCCATCCCACTTGGCTAGGATTTTCTTTTCTATCTCGACTCGACTGAGGGTTTTGGTCATTTTAGCTTTTGCCAGCATTGGAAGACCAATGATCCTATGGGTCATCTTCTTTGTTATCAAAATAGGTTGCTCCAACCATAGCTGACCAATATGTACATAGCTGAGGATAAATCTTATCCATTTGATTTGAAAATATCGTGGCATGTGCAGAATGTGAGTCAAACCCTTCACTTCAAGGTATTGATGCTCTGGTTTTAACAAACCATTCACACACAATTCTTTCAAGGATTCATCCATTTCCAGAGTTCCAATATCTTGAATAGCACACCGAAAATGTAAATGAATTTAATTAATCAATAGTACCTTTGATAGAATTTGTGATTGAGCTCCAGTTGGATGTAAGGTTTCCGTGATAGCCAAACTCAACTTAATTTCTAGTGCCTTCCATTCCACACCTCAAACTAACATCTCTGACCCTTTCTTAGATTTTCTGCTAGTGAATGCAATTTTTCTTGGTAGGGTTTGAGAGAACATGAAAATATTTAATAATAATTCACACAGATTGCTTGGATGCACTAAGAACATTCTGCACAAATAACTCTTGAAGAATTTGCAGTGACAAATGACTTTGATTTTGCACTTTATATCAAATTTTTCCTTTCAATCGCCATAAATGCCTGGTACAATTGTTCACTCAAATGAGAGACTGTCTTCTAGTTTTCTTGCATTAAGTGCTCTGTAGAGTCATCCATGACTCAATATCCTCATAAAACTTAGTTACTCCTGACCTTGCTTGACGGGGTCTTGCAACTTGACCACACTTAGTAAGGTCTACGACCCAACCTCATTCGGTAATGACTAGCATCTTCTTGAATGCTTGGTGATCCCTTTGCATCTTGAATGCTGATATGGATCTTTCATTCTACTGACTAGAATTGATGTGAGATATCTTCTTTAGAATCCTAGTTACAGTACTCCTTGTGAGAGATCAAGTAGAAATACTTGAGTCACCTAATTATTGAGTGACATTTGTTTCAATGCTTGGACTTGCATTCTCAGAAGATTTTGGAATCCATTGCTGTCTCATTTGATTTATGATGTTATCAGCCTTGGCTTTCTTTTCATCTTCAATTCTTCCAGTATTCATATAATTCTTGGCAAGATGACCAAGTTCTATACAAATAAAACATCTCCTAGTAGTGTCTCTTGTCCTCATGTGATGGTTTACACAGTTCATTCCAATGTGTCCAAATTCTACATAGTAATGACATTTGCACCAAGTGTTACAGTCCCAACCAAATATAGCTTTAACAATCTATTCTACTAGTTTCAATGTCTAGTTTTGCATTGAGAAGATTTATGCCCATGCTTCTTACACTTGTGACATTTGCCTTCAAATTTAGGTTTCTCTTTGCATTCATTAACTCTATGACCATGCTGATTGCAATTGTAACATTTTCCACTAAATTTAGCTTTCTCATTTCTCCAACATTTGTTTGATGTATGATCTATCTTACCACAGTGACTACAAGTAGATCTTTGATTCTTTTGAGCTCCTTACTTGGATTTCACCTTCTTCTGTATATCCAATTCTTACTTTTCCTTTTTGTTTGTAATGGCTTTGCTCATTTAATTGATTCATGTCTGCTTGAGATTACATCATCCTCTCATTGGTTTTCCTTTTAATGTTTGGATCATTCTGCAACCTTTTATTTTCTGATCTTGGATTCATGATTTCTTCATTTTCATTAGTGAGTTGATCAATGAAGTCTTCTTGCTGAAGGGATGGATGCTGAATCTCATTATTCTTTCCTTCTATTTCTTCTTTTATCTTGTTTTTCTCTTCCATGACTTCACATAATCTTATTGACTAAATTTCTTGCTATCTTCTCAGTTTCCTAACTTCTTCTTAAAGTGAACCATTCTTTTCTAATAGTTCTTTGGTTGCTTCATTAGCTTCATTTGAATTGCTTTCTGAATGAATGTCTTTAATTCTTTATTTAATGTAGAGTTGGGCATTCATCTAGATTGCAAGATCTTTTCTCCTTTTCAAGGATTGCAAGAGTTGCCCTTTTCTTTCTTGAGTTGTCGAATAGCCAATTCCAAGTCCAACTTCTCATTGTCAATAGCCTTATCAAGTCTGAATACCTTCATAGCCTCTGATCTTTGCTCAAGTTGTTAAACTTCTTTACTAAGAACCACAATGCTATGATACAAATTGTTGGAAATATATATGATAGGCTAAGTTACTAAGAGAGGAGGGGTGAATCAATAACTTATAAAACTTAATCCTTAATTACCAATTAATCCTTCATGTGTATTCTAATCTGATTGCATGCATGGATAATTGAAAGCATTAAAAAATTCATAATACTTTGACACACAATATGGTGACCTAGAAACTTTCCAAATAGAAAGTAAAACTAAGGTGGGGATGATACCCACAAGCTTTAGTATTGCAGTATAAAGTTTGCCTATTAAGGTTTACAATGATCACTTCCGATGATCTATTCTATTACGAGCAATAAGGACTACTAGGTCCATCTTGCAAAAGGATTTTCAAACATACAATGAAGTATGGACTCAGTAAAGAGATTTACAAAAGGTTGTTAAGTCTACCTTATGAAAGGATTTAATTGATCCACCTGTTAGGATGAAACAATGGCTGATCTTTGATCTACAACTTGGTTTTTTGAGTGAGATTCCTATGAGTGTAATGATCACCTTGCTGTGATAGATAAATCTTTGTTACTCCTTATACTATTATAGCCTTTTTATTTTGCACTTCTACTCTTCTCTTCTAGTTACATTATTTCCATACTATATATTGGATCTGATACAATACATATATATACCAATCCTAATTACAATTCAACAAAGTTGGCTGCAATACAAGTTTACACAAAATACACAAAGTCGACCACACCTACAAGAGCTCAAGTTCTGAAGACTAGCTCGATAAGGTTCTGATACTTGACATCCACTATTAATGCTTGGAATCATCATGCAGTCGGTAAGCATAGAAGCTTGGTCCATATTGATCACTTCCAATTAGTCTAAACTTGGTCTACATAGGTGACCTGATGAATACTATGAAACTTGACATATAAATTAAATCACTTGATTCACACTACATAGCTCAGTCAATGTTGTCACAATGAGCTCGGTATAAACTGAATCACTTGGTTAACACTAAGTGGCTTGGTCAACACTGGATTTACATTATCGTAACTGTGAACTCAATAAGCATTTCACAACTCAATTTGCACTGAGGAACTTGGTAAACCTTATGAAGCTTGGTTTACACTGCTGATCACCATCATGGTAGAAACTGCTTGGCACAAATTGAATATTGTCCCTTGAACTTGGTAGCAACTGTAGAACTTGATAGAGTCTAAAATTCTTGGTTGACTCTATTAATTGTACAATACACTCAATAGATACTTATAATCTAAATAAATGTGTGTCACTAACAACAAACCTGATTGTAATGTCAACACTATTCCATCTTTCCACAATAGTTGTTTGAGAAAATTGTCTGAGTCAATGGCCTTGGAGATGTTACATGTACCAAGTGCCTTTCAAACTAATGTATATGTTTTCTATTGAGTCTGTGGGATACCATATCTAGCTCTAAGTTCATCCCAAGTACCCATTTGATTATCAATCACTAAGTCACTAATTAATGAAACTCACAACACATTCCAATGTTTTGATAAGAAACTTTGTGTAAGTGCCAAAGGTTTTTCATTTAGGTACAACCCCTACCAAATATATCTATCTATGACAACATAAGATGAGAAAGAGCCAACAACATCTCTAACTCGTAAGAGTATCCTTGAATGTACCCAAGCCTTCCTAAGGGTCATAAAAACATTAGAACAAATACCTTTATCTTGAAATCACCTCAAAGCACATCACAAAATGGTATGTCCATCTAGATTTTACCTTTGGAAATGATAGAGCATTGAATATTATTCTTGGTCAGGACTTTTCAAGGTTCATTACCATAAATGGCCTTAACTATCCACTTAGAGGCAAGAACAATAACATGCTTTTTTAGGTCCTTTAAACCTAGTCCACCATATTGCTTGGGTTTACAACACCATTGCCAATTCACATAGTGTATCTTTTTATTTCCCATACCATTAGACCATAGAAAATCTCTCAAATTTTTTTTTCAATTTTATCTATTTTTTGATTAGTCATAAACCAATTAGAAGCAAAGTAAAGATGATGTGATGACAAAACTTGTACTCTTCCTGCCAAAGAAAGATAGCGAGTCTACCATTTCACATGTTTATTTTGAATTTTATCAAAGACCCACTCCCACATAGCTTTAGTAGAAGGATTAACAAAAAAAGGGATACTGAGGTATCTAACAGTCTCATTGGGGCCTTTTGATTAACAAGACATCGATTGAACCCAATTGAAAGGAGATTCAAACCAACCTAAAACTGAAAATTTATAAGGAGCAATTTTGGTTCCTGAAGCAAGAAAAAAGGATTCAAGTCTATCCATGGTGTTGCAAAACTTTAGTTCCTCAAGTTCTAAGAATAGAGGAGAGTCATCAATAAACTGAGAATTGAGAAGGGTATCATTATTAGGAAGGAGGAGACTTTTCAAAGGACCAAGGGAGGGAGCTCCGAGAAAATAGAATAAAACATCAACATCAATCACAAATAAGACAGGGGTAATGAGACAACCTTGTCTAATTGATCTCCCAAGAGGAATAGGGATGGAAAGATTGCCAGTTGCATTTATGACAGTGGATTAGTCCTTGAACAATACCTTTATCAATTTGTAAAAAAACTCATGAAATCCAAAAGCTTCTAACATCCCAATAACAAAAGGCCATTCAATTCTATATTAGGATTTTTCAAAATCAAGCAATACCATAGCCACATTTTTCTTGCTCTTCTTAGCCCAATGCATTGCCTCCCAACTAGTTATTAAGTTTTATAGTATATACCTACCTTTAATGAAACATGTATGTGTAAGTGAGATAAACCTATTGAGAAAATTCTCAATTATTTTAGCTAAAAATTTAGCAATAATCTTATGGGAGATATTCAATAATGTTATTGGCCTCCAATTTTTAACTTTAGCTCTGTCACTAGTCTTTGGGATCAATTTGATCATGCCTTTATTAATGCTTTTTCCTAGGGATCCTCTATTGAAAGAATCTTCATAGAGTGCTAACAAATCAATAGAAATCCAATATATGTTAGTTTTATAGAACTCAATAGGAAGACCATCACATCCTGGTGATTTATAATTGGCTAAAGAAGTAATAACTCATTTAACTTCATCCAAAGTAATAGAATTTCTTAATTTGTTACTATATTCTTTTGACACTTTTCTGGGAATCAACTACATACTTTTATCAAGTGCCTCATAATTAGCATCCACCATCTTAGATGAAAGAATTTGAGAATAATATTCAAAGAAAGCTTACTAGATTAGTTTTGGGTCCGATAACTTTCCACCATTAAAATTAATGTGTTCAATGAACTCCCTTTTATTCTTTGTCTTAATAATATGGAAGAAATATTTAGACCCCCTTCACCTTCCAGATTCCAATTCAATTTCAATCTAGCTCTCTACCCTTGGATCTTATAATTTTGAATCTTCCTCAAGGAGTGTTTAGTCTTAATCAAATCAATTTCTAATTCCAAATCTTAAATTTTGATTTGGAGACATTTTTCTATCCTATTAAGATTAGTATGTACCCAATTTCTTTAGCATTTAAATCCATTTTTTAAAAATTTCACCAATAATTTGGAAAATCTTTTGCCAAACATCAACTAATCGTTCCCACATTTCTCTTGGTAAAACATCACCACTAACTAGTTTAACAATATCAGTGACTTGCCTGAGAGCACTAATAATATCCTGATCTTTAAGGAGAGAAAGATTAAATTTAAATAGCTTGTTAACCTTAATCCTAGAAAATGGAATTTCATCATGCAACCCAATCTTTACAAAGATAGGAGAATGGACGGAAAGAGAAGCTGGAGTAACTATGATAGGAGAGTGCCTAGGATCAGAGAAAAAATAAAGGACAACAAAATTTGCATAAAATCTATCCAATCTACAATAAACCATTTGAGAACCCTTTTTATTATTGCACCAAGTATACCATATATCCTGAAATTTTGATTTTCTATCTTCAAGAGGATCTAACACATTAAAGTTTCTCTTGAATTTATTCTAGAAGAATTTTTCATTACCCCTCCAACTGAAAGAGTTACCTCCAATTTTATCCTCCCTATGTTCCACCATATTAAAGTCACCAATAAAAATCCACTTGGTGTTAGGCAAGTTGTTTGAAGCCCATTCCCATAGTTTTGCTTGGTCTCTATAGTCATTAGGTGCTAGATATAAATTTTATAATATTAAAAGTATACATAATATATGAAAATATAAATTATAATACCCTCTTCTAAATATTTTTAAAATGACAAATATATATATATATATATATATATATATATATATATATATATATATATATATATATATATATATATATATATATATATATATATATATATATATATATATATATATATATATATATTATATAATATAAATAAAAAGAGTCATTAGAAAATGGCATATGTTGGAATTCTTTTAGATTAACTGTGGGGAGGGGGGTGAATCAACCAATCAAGGTCCAGATGTCCAAATAAAACTTTTTTAATTTAGTGAACCCATAAAACCTTCTTAACCATGCATGCATTCATTGTGTGTTAATCTAAACTGATATGTTACTGTAACATTGACATGCAGTAATATAAAGCATAAAACATAACACGTCCATCAGTACACTTTGACACAATGATTTAACATGGAAACCCAATTTGGAAAGAACCACTAGTAACATGCTACTCCTTGCTCACTCTTCTGAAGTGATGCCCTATTAAAGGCCAACCCTGTTAAAGATTACAACACACACTATTAAATGTGACCCGATTAAGGGATTTCAACCACCCTGTTAAAAGTGAGCCTTGTTAGAGGACTTTAGGTCATTCATTTGGAATACCACCCTATTAAAGGATTTTCCAATGACTGTTAAGTCAACCTTTCTCCAAAGGATTTACCTTAATTTGATACAACTGTTAGAGAGTAACATTAGAGTTTGATCTAATACAACTTACAACCTTGCAGATTACAGATCACTATTCAGTCCTCAACTCTGGTTGGCTTCCAATCTTTGTAGTTCTGATAGCTTGTTTACCCTTCAAGAATTCATCCGTCTCTAGCTTTCTTACTTAGCTCGCCATTGCAAACTTCTCCTCTTGGGTCACTTGATGAAGCAAACCCTCTTCCTTTACCTTGTTATATTTTTGCATCCAAAAACACTCTAACCTCCAACTTTTGCTTCATGACCAGGCACCCCTAGATATAGGGAATTAGAACTCTTTTTCTCACTCATTATCCATCTCAAAGATTAGGGTTTTCAATGGATTAGGTAGGATACAATGTATCTACCCCATATCTTGTCTTCTCTAGAAACTTTTCCTAGAATCCATTTGAATTCACCTCCAAAATGGTTTACATAAGATTATGTGCCTCCAACTCATCAATCTTATCTTCCTCTTGATTCTCAAGTTCCAACAAAGAAAACTTGTCAGCTTTCATTTGGTGAATCTTCAATCTTATTCATAATGCAGTAGCTTGACATTATCAATTTACTGATGCTCGCCACATACTATGTTACTCAACATCTATTGTAAAATCACTTGGCATCAATTAGATTTTACTGGTGCTCGACACATACTGAAAGTCACTCGGCATCTACTATCTTGCTCGACACCTATTAGTTTGCTCGACATCCACTAGAAATTATTTTCACTTGGCTCCAACTGAATTTTTGCTCGAGTTGCACTAACTTTACTCGACACCTTCTATTAACTTGGTCAAGCTTAGCAAATGAACTTTGTTCAACCTTTTTCTTCTTAACTTTCTAAGTGTAGCCAATCATTTTGTAACCTAAAGTAGATTATCAATACATTATGTTATCACTATCTCAATTGATTCCCACACTTCAATACATAATCATAACTCAACCTTTCCTCTAGGTACTTTTGTTCCATCTTGTTGATCAAATTCTCTTCATCAATCAACTAAGTGATAGTGCTTGAAACATATAAGAAATTGTCTTACCAACATATAGCAGGTTTGACATCAATGAAAAAATAATGATTGAAAAAACTTCTTCAACAATAAAACTCTTTCTACTGAAATGATCTTTTCAATCATATATCAATAGCATACATAGCGAACTCAACGATAATTGTAGGGTAGAAACCCTACACCCCAAATTGAAAATAGTTTGCAAAGGAAGAAATTGTTCATACATCAAGAACATCTAGCCTATTTCAACTGAATCCAAGAGAAAAACCTACTCAGAGGAAAGAAATTCTGGGAAAAAATGAATAGGAAAAGAAAAATTCTATCTACACATGCTCGAAATGATTTGAAATACTTGCAGATCTCCACAAAAAATAAAGGGATAGAACTGAGGAAGGCATGGTTGAAAGATAAAGAGGCAAACAAGTCCAACTATCAAAATCTACAAAAGCAAGAAATCAAGAAGCAATTAGAATCTCAAAAACATCCAAGAGAGGAAGAAGGGTGGAAACTGGTAGAAAACAAGAAGGCAACAAGAAGAATGAGACTACTTCAGGGTGGATACAAATAAAATCACAAAAAAAAAAAAAAAAATTGACTGAAACCACAGGAAGCACATTTCATCAAAATAAGATACGCACAAACACAAAACCAGAAAGTCGACAGTACCGATTTAAAGAAAGATCTAGAATCAAAAGTCTTCACCAATCAATCAAAACAAGTAGAATCATCAAACATGAATAAAAAACCTAGCCTCATAAGGCCCAAATCTATAACAGAGGTGAACAAAACCCCTTTATGAGGTTTTAACTCTCCCCCACTCTTTCTCCATATTATTGGAATTATACCAAAACAACATTGAGAAATTCCCCATTCAAAATATAGATAGCAATTTTAACACAAATCATCCACCAGTTAAATCCATAGCCACTAAAAATTGTGGGAAGACAACTACTTACATTCCTCCTCATAAGTGCTCTTCTCATCTCCAAACCACAAACAAATGGAAAAATAGAACTCAAATACACAAAGAATACATGAATATTGGATAGTCATTAGGCGGAAAAAATAATAATTATCTAGAAAATATATCTATAGATCAAATTCTAATTATCAATAATTCCCATAGTGAAACCAAGTGGAAAGAATGTCAAGAATTGGGACTGTATGCTTATTGGAAGGACCCCAAATAGAAAAACCCTAAAGTTATCAACTGGTTAAAAAATCAATGGAAGAGCTAGGTAAGTATCTCTAACCACTCAGAGCATCTTTTTAATATTCAGTGTCAAAATTACCAAGTCAAGAATGAGTTTCTTGAAACAACACATTGCATTTTTAAAGGTCACTCAATATTTTTTCAAATGGGAACCTAAATTCAATGAAGAATGTATTCACAATTTTTTTAGTATTGACATAGGTAATCATTAAGTCGCTTTCTTCATAACTTATATACCAACAAATTCTCTATAGGATAGCTTCAACATTAGGAGAAGTGAAAGTAATAGAATCTAGCTACAAAACATCACATAATATCAAACTTATTATCAAGACAAAGATAGGAAATAAGGAGATTAAACCCATTAAGCTAATCACAAATAGATCAATTTATGAACTTAAAATCTCAAGTTTTGAAGGGGAAATTAAAGAGATCATAGACATAGAGTCTTTCAAAGAACAACACCCTACATTTAGCAATAAGAATTCTTCTCTTAGAGATATTTTTCCATCAACCTATATTAATAATGATAAGGGGATGGAATCCACAAGATTAAGAAAATAACAATAAGTAGACAAAGAGAGACAAGACAGGAAAGCAAACAAAAAAGGGAAGGAAGAAGGATAAATTATCATAAGTGGGGGAAAATTGAACACATGCAAATAGAGTTAGGAGAAAAAAGGAAAATATGTTGAAAAAAAATTGATACAAGTACGATAAATGTGTTTCAATCATTGTTTTGTCACTAATGTTAAACCTGCTACTTGCTGGTAAGACAATTACTTATATGATTTAAGTACTATCATTTGTTTGATTGATGAAGAGGATTTGATCAAATGAGGTAACAATAGCACCTAGAGGAAAGGTTGATTTATGATATGAAAAGGAGTACAAGAATTAGTTAAGATAGTGATATTGTAGTGCATTAATAATTTACTTAAGGTTGATTACACTGAGTAAGTTTAGAAGAGCAAGTTAAATAAAGTTTGTTTGCCAAGCTTGACCAAGTGGACAGTAAGTGCCAAGTAGAGTTAGTGCAAGTTGAGAAAAGTCAATTTCAGTGTAAGCTGAGTGATACAGTGTAAGCCAAGTAAAGTTTAGTTGATGCCAAGCACTAGTAAACTTTAGTTTATGCCAAGTGTTTTGACAGAGGATGTTGAGCAACATAGTATGTGCTGAGCATTAGAAGCTAGTTAATGTTGAGTGTCAACATTATGAGAGAGATTGAGAATTTGATAAATTTGAGTTGACAAGTTTGATTTATTGGATTGTGTGAATCGTGCAGAAGATAAGATTGATGAGCTGGTGGCACATAATTCAAGATAAACCATTTGAGATGAATTCAAAGAAGATTGAAGGAAAAGTTTCTAGAAGGTATTGAAATGAAAAGAGGGGTAGATTCATTGAATCCTAACTAATCTGACCTAACCCTAAAATGGACAATGGAGGATGAATGGAAAAATATCTTAATTCTCTATTTATAGAGATGGCTAATCAGAAGCAAAGATTTTCATGTGGGAGAACCTAAGGAAAACAAGGAGTCTAGGGTATTGCTTCATTCAATGACCTAAGAGAAGAGTCTACATTGGCAAACAAAGCAATATGACTTAAGGGTATGGATGCTTGAAGGGTGAACAAGCTATCAAAGCTGAAGTGTATGAAAGCCAAGCAGAATGGAGGACTAAAACATAGATCTGTAATCACAAGTGTGTTATAAGTTGTTATCAAATCAAGCCTTACTATTACTCTCTAATCATTGTATCAAAAAAAGGTAAATCATTTGGATTAAGGTTGACCTAATAGTCATTTGTAAATCCTTTAACTGGGTGACATTCCAAGTGAATGATCTAAAGTCCTCTAGCAAGGCTCACTCCTAACAGGGTGATTGAAATCATTTAAACAGTTCAAATTTAACAGTGTGCATTGTAACCTTTAACAAGGTTGGCCTTTCAGAGCTCATCACTTCAAAAGAGTGAGAATGAGTAACATGTTATTGATTTTTTTTCCCAAATTGAGTTTCCACATTAAATCATTGTGTCAAATGTGTTATTGAATCTATTATGTTTCATTTTTACATTTCTACAAATTGATTTGATAGTAACCTACAAATTTAAGTGATTGCATAATCTAATGGATGCATGCATGATGAAAATGTTTTATGGATATGGGTTCACTAAGTTGTGAAAAGTTTTATTTGTATATCTTGACCTTGGATAAGTGATTCACCCCCCCCTCTCAGTTATTCTAAAGAATTCCAACAAAGGAGTCACAAACTAAAGAAAAAAATTAGTTCACGAGAGTAATCAAAGCTATCACACAAGTAAGAATGACCACTTAAAAAACTATGAAACAACTATAAAGATGTGATCAATGTCAAAACCAACATATGCTTGAAAAAGAAATAAGATGTAATATAACAAACATAAACATATTGGCTCATAATATCTTACTAACAAAGAGTGACCTTGAAGATTCTATATCTTAACGGAAGGAGGAACATGAGAAGCATGCAAAAGTCTATCAAACAATGAAACAAGGATTTGATGTTACCAAGGAATCAAATAGAACCGAATATAGATCTTTAGGTAATAGAAAGTTATTAGTTAGAGTTATCAATATAGAAAAGGAGGATGGACACATAATACCAACATATGATTATCTAAGTGAAGGAGACATACTAATAGCTTTAACACAAAAGGAGGATATAGAAGAATCAGACATAGAAAAACATAGATGAAGCATAGAGTCCTTGATAGGGGAAGAATTAATCTTGAAAAGCCCAAATGAAGGAATCAATAAGCTCACATTACAAACATCAACCCAGAAAGAATCACTTGGAGAAAGATTTGCCAACGCAAGTATTGTTGTGATGTGGAGCCTAATCAGAATCAAAAGTTTATTCAACATGATTTCCCTCTAGATTATTTGTATGGGGGTTTGGGGGTAGTGCCCCCAAGAAGGGGTCCTAGGGTAGTGCCCAGGTGTACTCCCTAACACAGTATAGGGTGGGGTCAAGGGGCAACAACCTCGCAGGGGTTTTCAGGGGTGCTGAAGCCAAAAATGCCCTTATATTGTAAAAGGTGTTAGCTACTATTTTTTCCTATTGGACAACTTATTCTAGCCCTAATTTTGTAAGCAACAAAAGCTTGTATAAAAAGGCTTAGGGTAAGGGATTTCATGATTTAATGGTTATATTGTAGCTTCTTGTAGTAGTACTGAGCTATAAGGGATTGCAGATTGTAATCACTAGATAATAATAATATTGGACTTGCTATTGGTGGACATAGCCCAGGGATTGGGTGAACCATGTTAAATTTTGGTGTCTTGTGTTCTCTTTTATGTGATCTACTATTTTCTAGTATTGGTTATATCTGCATATAACTATTGTTTTTGTCTAAAGTTAATCCTAACAAGTGGTATCAGAGCTAGAAGCTCATCATTTTTTTAAAGCCAGATTATTGTCATTTTTTTTTGCGATCCTCTGCAGGAAGGTCTCATGGTTGAGTGGAAGTGATGGTAGAGGAGGGTAAGCTGAGGGTTGACAAGTTTAATGGGTAGAACTTTTAGTTTTGGAAAATACAAATGGAGGACTATCTTTATTAGAAGGATTTATGGAAGCCATTGGAATGAAAAACCAAGAATCAGGGATCCATGACAAATGATGACTGGGATCTTTTAGATAGAAACACACTTGGAAGCATTCAATTATGCCTAGCACCATTGGTGGCATTTAATATTACAAAAGCAAAGATGACAAAAGAGTTGATGCAAACCCTAGCAAAATTGTATGAAAAGCCCTCTGATTCAAACAAGGTATTTCTCATGAAGTATTTATTTAATATGAAAATGATGGAAGGTGGATATGTTTCAAATCATTTAAATGAGTTTAATACTATTACTAGTTAGTAATCTTCTGTGGGTATCAATTTTGATGAATAAATTAGGGCTCTCTTGATTTTGTGTTCTTTGCATGAAAGTTGGAATGGCTTGGTAATGACTATGAGTAATATTGTTTCTAGATCTAATACCCTAAAATATAATGATGAGATTAGTGTTATTTTGAGTGAGAAAACTCATAGGAAAACCTTAGGTGGATCTACATCAGGAAATGCTTTGAATGAACAAAGCAAAGGCATAATGACTAGGAGAGGAAATAATTTTAGAAGTCATGGGAAATCAAGAGGAAAGTCAAAAGGGAAGAGGTCTCAATCCAGAGGACTAAGAGATTGTTGATACTGTGGGAAGTTAGGACATAAGAAGAAAGATTGTTGGACTTGAAAGAACAATGAAGGAGATCAACCATAAGGGAAAAAGGAGGCAAATGTGGCAAGTAAAAAATATGAAGAGGATGCTTTGCTTCTATCTTTTGAAAGTGTTGATGTTTCATGGGTTTTAGATTCTAGTGCTTCATTACATGGTACACCACATAAAGGTTATTTCATTGATTATGTCCAAGGGGATTTTGGGCTTGGTTATTTTGGGGATAATGAACCCTGTTAGATTGTTGGAAAGGGAAAAGTTAAGATTAAGTTGTAGAATGGTAATCATTGGCTACTACATGAGGCAAGGCTGAGTGAGAATTCAATTTCAGCAGGGTAGCTTGGTGATGAGGGCTGTGTAGTTATTTTTAATGATAAAAATTGGAAGGTTTCAAAAGGTTCCCTTGTAGTAGCAAAAGGTGTGAAAGTAGGCATCTTATATATTTGTATAGGTAATATTGTTCCTTCTACTTTGATTATTTTAGAGAAAAATGAATGTTCAAGAACAGTTGTTGCAGTTGAGTAGGGTGAATAAATAACTACTATAGATTCTGATACAGTGTTGTGGCACAATAGACTTGGGTACATGAGTGAGAAAGGTATGAAAGTAATTCAATTAAAGAAAGTTTTCCCAGGTCTATAATGTATCAATATGGATTTCTGTAAAATTTGTGTGTATGGAAAACAAAAGAGAGTGAATTTTGTGAAGACTGGGAAGGAAAATAAAAGTGAGAAATTAGAGCTTATGCATATAGATGTATGGGGACCAGCTTAGGTATCTTTCCTTGGTGGCTCTCATTATTATGTTACATTTATTGATGATGCAACTAGAAAAGTATGGGTTTATTTCCTTAGATCAAAATCTGATGTATTTCAAACTTTTAAGAAATGGAAATGCTTGGTTGAAAATGAGGCTGGTAAGAAATTAAAATGTCTTAGATCTAATAATGGTGGTGAGTATTGTAGTCATGAATTTGAAGATTATTGCTCCACTAATGGTATTTGTAGACAAAAAACTATTCCAAGGACTCCATAGGAAAATGGAGTGGTTGAATGCATGAACAAGGCAATAATAGAGCATGTAAGGAGCATGAGGTTACATGCTATGTTGCCCTTAAAAATGTGGGTAGAGGCTATCAATACTATTGTATATTTGATTAATAGAGGTCCTTTTACTCCTTTGGGCTATGGTATTCTAGAGGAAGCATGGACTGGTAAGAAGGTGAGTTATTCTTTTCTCAAAAGCTTCGATTGTGAAGCATTTTCTCATATAGGTTCTAAAAATAGAACCAAGCTAGAAGCTAAGTCAAAGAAATGGGTATTTTTTGGATATGGCGTCAATAAATTTGGTTATAGGCTTTGGAATTTTGAAAATCGTAAAATTTTAAGGAGGGATGTCATATTCAATGAGAAAGTGTTGTACAAAGATCTGTTGCAACAACATGAGAAGGAAGAAGATGACTATGTAGTGTTGGATGATACTCCAAAAGCTGATGTTCTAGTAATTCCTCATGATCTGCAACAATCACATCAACAAATACAACACACCCCAGTGAATGTTAGATGATCAACAAGGATAAGTAGACCTCTAGAAAGATTTTCTCCATCTTTGTATTCTATTTTACTTATTGAGGCTAGTGAACTTGAATGTTATCGTAAAGCTATGTAGGTGGATACTAAGATTCAATGGGAGTTTGCAATGAAAGATGAAATGGACTCTTTGTGAAAATAAGACATGAGATTTATGCAAGTTGTGTGTAGATAAAAGGGCTTTATAGAATAAGTGGGTTTATAGGTTGAAAGAAGAGGATGGAGGTAAGAAAAGATTTAAAGCTAGGTTAGTGATAAAAGGATTTGTATAGAAAAAGGCATTGATTTTGACGAGATATTCTCTCCTATTGTTAAGATGACTTCTATTCACATTGTTTTAAGTATTGTGGCTACTGAAGATTTGCATTTGGAGTAGCTATATGTTAAAACAACCTTCCTTTATGGTAATTTGGATGAAGAGATATACATGGCTTAATTACAGGGAGTTGAGGTCAAAGGTAATGAGAACTTAGTGTGTAGATTGAAGAAAATTTTATATGGCTTGAAGCAAGCACCTCGACAATGGTATCTAAAATTTGATAGTTTTATGCATGACCATTGATATAATAGGTGTCATTTAGATCATTGTGTTTATTTTAAGAAGTTGGATGATAGTAGCTACATTATTTTATGTTTATATGTTGATGATATGCTTGTAGTTGGGTCTAACATGGATCACATTAACGGGCTAAAACACTAGTTAGCACATGCATTTTCTATGAATGATTTGGGGGCAGAAAAACAAATCCTTGGTATGAAGATTTGTAGAGATAGGAAGAATAGGAAATTGACATTATCTCAAATTGATTATATTATGAAGGTGTTGTAATGTTTCTCTATGGAGAATACTAAAGCTATAAGCACACCTTTACCTAGTCATTTGAAGTTGACTAAGGAGATGTGTCCCAAGACACAAGAAGAGGAGGATAAGATGTCTAAGGTACCTTATTCTTCAGTTGTAGGAAGCTTGATGTATGCTATGGTATGTACTAGGTGAGATATTACACATGCAGTGGGAGTTGTTAGCAGGTATATGAGTCATCCAAGAATTGAGCATTGCAATGTAATAAAATGGATTCTTAGATATTTGAGAGGAACATCCAATAAGTGTTTACACTTTGGGAGCTCTACTACTAATTTACAGGGTTATATTGACTCAGATTTGGCAAGGGATATTGATACTAGATAAAGTACTATAGGTTATGTATTTACTATTGGTGGGGCAACAATGACCTGGGTTTCTCAATTACATAAGGTTAATTCTTTATCCACCACATAGCCAGAGTATGTTGCTGCTACAAAGGTATCTAAGGAAATGATATGGCTTCAGTTCTTCTTGGAAGAATTGGGACACCTTCAGAATGATAATTATTTGTTTATAGATAGTCAGAGTGTTATTCATCTTGCAAAGAATTCAACTCTACATTCAAAGACAAAACACATTTAGTTGTAGTACCATTTCATTTGGTCAGTTTTGGATGATGGACAGTTAAAGCTAGACAAGATACATACAAATAACAATCTAGCTGATATGTTTACAAAGGTAGTGACAAGGGAGAAGTTGAATTCCTCTTCAACTTTGATTGGTCTTCTTGATTGAATAAGATAACATAACAATAGAGTCCATGGTGGTTTGATATTCTAGTGGGAGCTAAAGGTTTAGTAGTGCTATAATCAATCTCCAAGTGGGAGGTTATTGTTGTGGAGCCTGATTAGTCTCCAAGTGGGAGATTGTTGTGATGTGGAGTCTAATCAAACTTAGAGGTTTATTCGGTATGATTTCCCTCTAGATTATTTCTATGGGGGTTTTGGGGTAGTGCCCTAGGTGCGCTCCCTGTCGTAGTACAGGGTGGGATTGAGGGGCAACTCCCTCGTAGGGGTTTTTAGGGGTAGTGCCCCGAAGTCAAAAAATGCCCTTATACTGTAAAAGGTGTCACTTGCTATTTTTTCCTATTGGACAACTTATTCTAGCCCTAATTTTGTAAGTGGAAAAAGCTTGCATAAAAAGGCTTAAGGTTATGGATTTCATGATGTAATGGTGATATTGAAATTTTTTGCAGTGGTATTGAGCTATAAAGGATTGACGATTGTAATCACTGGATAATAATAGTATTGGACTTGTTGTTGGTGGATGTAGCCTAGGGATTGGGTGAACCATGCTAAATCTTGGTTTTGGTATGTTCTCTTTTATGTGATCTACTAGTTTTTGGTATTGGTTATATTTGCATGTAATTGTTATTTCTGTCTAAGGTTAATCCTAACAAGTATCAAAGAATCATAAACTACTAGAAGAAGTCCATCACGACTAGAAGACACATCAATCATCCCAACAATAATAGGAAATATAGAGTTGATAACCATCAGAAAAATAGTTAAGAAGAGGACACACAAATTTTGGAAAACCCCAACAAATGGCAAGGATCCTTTGGACACAACCAATCAGGATAGGGAAGACATGAATAGACACAATGAAATCCGTGAGGAAGTAGCAACTTTTTTGAATGAATTATGGATAGACAACCTTGGAAATATAGAGAAATTAGACAATAAAATGATGCCTTCGAAGGTGGGAAGAATTTACAGTAGTGGATCTTCTGGAGGAAGAACAGAAGACTAGCAACAGAAATATTAGCAAAGGAATGGAAGAGGATGAAATACCAATGGAAAATGAAGAAATAAACATTCAAGAAAGATTATTGAAAGAAACTAGATTGGAAGAAACATAAAATAAAGGGGAAATAGGTGGAGAAATAAACCAAAAAGCATGAGAAAATAAGGAGAAATTAGGGGTAGCACAAAAATTAGAAGGGATCATAGCACCAAGATATGGGGAACCAAAAAAAAAGAAGAGAGGAAGAAAATATCTAGCGGAACTAAGGGCAGAAACTGGTAAAGCAAAAAATTAGAGGAAGATCCAAGATATTTTGAAAGGCAGGAAGGGGAAGTTTCTTCCCAATGGACAATGAGGCTAACCACTTGGAATTTTAGGGTACTAAATGCTTCTAACAAGAAGCTCTTACTCAAGCACAACTTAACCATGTTCAAATTAGAATTAATAATGATCCATGAAACTAAACTAAGTAAACAAGAAGGGGAGAAATTAACTAAAAAACTTGGTCTTTGGAAGACTCTACTAAGAGAATCAAATGGAGCTTTAGGGGGAATTGGTTTGATCTGGGACCCCAAGAAAATAGATTTTCAAAGAATGATAGTAAATAAAAATTAGATGGGAAGAAGAGTTAAAAGCTACAAAAGAGAGATTTAGCTCATCATTATAAACGTTTATGGCCTAGTTCAAACAATAGAAAAGAAAAATCTTTAGAATGAAATTAGCAAATTCATAAACTCAATCCAAGATGAGAACATCTGGGTAGGAGGATATTTCAATGCCATTTTATATTTAAAATAAAAAAGTGGGGGCACACAAAACATTACATAGACTATGTTGGATTTTAAAGAATGGTTCCATCAAGATAATCTCACAGATATTCATCTAACAAATGGGTAGTACACATGGTTTAATAGGAGAAGATATTTTTGTTAGATAGCAGAAAGACTAGATAGATTTATCTTCAAAGGGAATATGAAGACATTTAAATTTACAATACAGTCAACTATACTTCCTTATGTTGGCTCCAACCATTTCCTTGTAAGCCTAGAGATATGAGAACCTCAAAAGCCAACTAGAAATCCCTTTAAATGTGAAAAAATGTGATTTGTGGATGAAAACATCAAGAGATGGTATGCAAAAGGAGAAGTAGAGGAGTCGAGAATGTTTTGTTTTGTTTCCAAACTCAAACAACTAAAATAAAACATTTTAAAATGGAACAAACAACACTTAAAAAAAGTATTTTAAAAGAAAAATTAGAGATATAAGAATAAATAAATAATCTAAATAAAGTTGTTATTTAGCAAGAAATGGATAATGCTAAGTATGAAAAATAGAAAGAACTAATGCACAAACATGAAGAAATACTGAATAAAGACGAGATATTTTGGAGACAAAAATCACTAGAAACATGGCTCCATGAAGGAGATCAAAACACTAATTTTTTCATAACAATGTGATCAGCAATAGAAATGTCAATAGAATATCACAAAGACAAAATAATGAAGGAATTGCAATAAACAACCCTAAACAAATAGAAGAAAATTATGTAAACTATTACAAAGATATTTTAAACAACTATCAACATTCAAACCTCACAACTCAAAAAACACTACTAGAATCAATACCTAAGATGATCATAGACGAAGACAATAAGATGTTAAACAAAGAATTTATGAAAGATGAAATAAAAGAGGCTTTATTCTGTTAGAATTCTTTAGAATAACTGAGAGGGGGGGGGGGGTGTGAATTAGTTATCCAAGGTCCAAATGCCCTAATAATACTTTTTCACAAATTATAGTGAATCCATAAACTTTTCATCCATCCAAGCTTAAATCAATCACCCTAGAAAATTACAGTAAATCAATATGCAGGGATAAAACATGCAAGATCAACACATGACACAATGATTTATGTGGAAACCCAATTTGGGAAAAACCACTAGTAACATGCTACTTGATTTTCAATCTTCTAAAGTGATGCCCTGTTAAAGGCTTACAACACACTGTTAAATGTGATCTTGTTAGAGGATTTCACCATACTATTAGGAATGGGCCTGATCAAAGGACTTTAGAACATTCACTTGGAATGTCACCCTATTAAAGGATTTACAACATGGCTATTAAACCAACCTAAGTCCATAGGATTTAAACTAACTATTACAATTGCTAGAAAGTAACAATAATGGCTTTTTGATCTGATACAACTTACAACATATCTTGCAGATTTTAGATCACATTTCAGCTTGGCTTTAATCACTTCAGATCTGACAACTTTTCATCTCAAGCTTCATCTTCTTGAGTCTTCTTACTCATCATACCAATGCAATCATATCTTTGGTCATCTGTTGAAGTAGAGTAACTGTGCTTTCTTACTCCTTAGCACTTCCTTCAGCACTTTATACTTTCATGCTTGACCTCTTTTTTTTTTTTTTTGCTTTGTGACCTTGTTATTCCTTAAATAGAAATATGGATTGCCTTTGCCGCTCGATTCTCCCTCTCCAGCTTTAGGGTTTCATATGGATTAGGTAGGATACAATGTATCTACCCCATATCTTGCTCTTTTTTAGAAACTTCTTCTAGAGTCCAGTTGTATTCTCCAAAAATGTTCTACATGTTGTTCTGTGCCACCAACTCATCACTCTTATCTTCTATTTAATTCACAAAATTCAAGATAACAACCTTGTCAGCTCAGATTTGACAAATCTTCGATCTTTGAAATAATGCAGCAACTCGGCACTATTGGTTTACTGATGCTCAGCATCTCTGTATTACTTGGCACTTGTATTTTCTTGGCACTTATTTATGCTTGGCACTTGTATCTACTTAGCATCTGAAGTTCACTCGGCATTTACTGAAGTTGAACTTTCTCGGCTTCAACTAGGAATCTATTCATCACTTACTAGCTTACTCGGCTCTCTTTCTCTCTCTCTATGAACTTAGTTCGGCTTTACAAATGACTTAGCTAAAACCTTGCATCTTTGATATGTTTCAGTGTGCCCATCTTAGAGTATGTCATCAATACACTTTTTCATCAATGGCTTAGTTGATCCTTGTACTTCATTACAACATCATAACTTCAACCTTTCTCTAGGTGTTCTGGTTACATCTTATTGATTGCCTCCTCCTTTTCAATCAACCATTTGATAGTGTTTGGATCACTAAAGCAATTGTCATTCCTGCAAGTAGCAAGTTTGACATCAATGACAAAACAATGATTGAGAACATTCTTTACCAATTCCATTACTTCCATTACTTTTTATATATGATCATTTCCAACAATCTCCCTCATGATCTTTTCAATCATTTCCAACAACTATCAACATTCAAACCTCACAACTCAAAAAACACTACTAGAATCAATACCTAAGATGATCATAGATGAAGACAATAACATGTTAAACAAAGAATTTATGAAAGAAGAAATAAAAGAGGCCTTATTCAGTATGAACCTAGATAAATCTCCAGGGCCAAATAGCTTGCAAGAATTCTTCTTTAAAAAATTTTGGCAGATATTAGGCGAGGATCTATGAAAGCCATAAAAGCCACAAAAAATTCAGGCACTTTATTATCCGAAATAAATAACATCTTCATTCTATTAATTCCAAAGAAAAATGAACATGAGGATCTAGGTGACTTTTTCCCAATAGCTTTATGCAATACCAAATATAAAATTCTTTCTAAGGCAATAACATATAAGATTAAGTTAGTCCTCCCCAAATTCATCAACAAGGAACAAACACATTTTCTACCTAATAGATCAATTTTGGATGGAATAGTAATTATCCAAGAATTATTACACTTGGTACAAAATCGGTGAAAAACATGCATGCTAATGAAACTAGATATTTAGAAAGCCTATGATAAAGTGGACAATAGATTCCTTTGCAAAACATGAGAAGCCATTGGCTTTTCATGACACTAGATTAATATGATCTATAATTGTATCTCAACACCTAAATTCTCTCTTCTCATCAATGAAACACTAGAGGGCTTCTTCATCTCATTATGAGGAATCAAACAAGGTGATCCAATCTCCCCCTTCCTTTTTATCATTATGACAACAACCTTTGGTAGAGACATAAAAAAGGCCTAGGGAGAAAATGAGATTAAGGGAGTGTCAGTCACAAAAGAGGTTAGCAATGTCACACACCACCAATTTGTAGATAATACAAAACTATTTGTTATTAGTACTTTAAGTGAAGATAGAAGATTTAAAAAAATCATATCCACTTATCTAAAAGCATCAAGAGAAAAGGTAAATGAGGAACAATAAAATTATCTTTTTCCTAAACACCAAAGCAGATATAGAAAATAATATTTGCCAAACTATGGGATATAGGAAGGGATCATTTCCGTGCAAATATCTAGGGAAACCTTGGGATCGAATTTTTAAAATATTAGATAAGAAAACTAACAACTGGAAAGTAGATGGCTTACCAAGCTAGGTTGGGCAACTAAGATCAAATATGTACTATCAACCATACCATCATATCACATATCATGACTTCCATTACCTAAAGGAGTAAAAAAAAAATAGACAAGAAGTTAAGGGGTTTATTTAGGAAAGGGCTAGAAGAAAAGAAAAAATAAG
This sequence comes from Cupressus sempervirens, assembly GCA_028749045.1. Classification (NCBI taxonomy): domain Eukaryota; kingdom Viridiplantae; phylum Streptophyta; class Pinopsida; order Cupressales; family Cupressaceae; genus Cupressus; species Cupressus sempervirens. The sequence goes on from CM053788.1 coordinate 640,080,633, forward strand.
CTTTGATCAAGTATGAAAATATATGCCGACCAAAGACACAAGGAGGGTTAGGAATAAAAAATCTTAGTTTGCAGAATGAAGCTTTTGGAGCCAAATTAGTATGGAGAATGTATATGAATAAGGAAAATAAATGGGCAAAAATACTGGGTGGTGGCCTAGCTCAGTTGGCTAAATCTTCCCTGTTGCAGGGGGTTGGTCACGGGTTCTAGTCTCCCCCGTCCCTGTGGTACCAGTGGGCGTGTCACGCTAGCACTACCGGTCACGTTAAAAAGTTTACCCGACGCACTGCAGTTTATAGGGGGGCCGTGCGGCACTCGATTCCTACAATCTAATTAAAAATAATAATAATTTTAAAAAACAAATAATAATAAAAAAATGGGCAAAAATACTATATAACAAATACCTCAACTCAAACAATCATCTTTCTCTACTTTGCACTATTAATCCTCTACAAGGCTAAAAACCTTGGAACTTTATGATGCACTATAGACCATTAATTCGTAAGTATCTAACTTAGGATATAGGTAGGGGAGAAGATGCTTTATTCAAGGAAGATTCATGGGATGGGTTCTCATCTCCAAATTCCTCCCCTCTTCCGACTTCCATAAGATTCAAATTGACCAATCAATGGTGAAGATTTGTAAAAGATTACAAATATAGAGAAATTGACAATCAAAAAGGAATTTGGAAATAGAAGTATGTGACAAACATTGACCTCTTGGATCTAGAAAAAACTATAGTATGATCAATTTATTAATCAAAGACTAGTCAAACATATTGATTGACACGATAAACTAATATGGGGGGCTTCAAAAGAAGGAACCTTCAAGGTTAGAAATGCTATGATCTTATGATGGATCCACAAAGATGGGAGTAGATAAAAATCCCCCTTGCTCTTTGTTGGGATTTGAGGGACCCTCAAGATGCCCTTTATGTAAAAATAGAATTAGAGACATCATAACATCTCCTCTTCCAATGCAACTTCACAAAAACATGTTGTTTATGGTTATGCAATAAATTAAATTGGTCATCAACACTTCATTATAACCTATGGGAACACCTTAACAGTTAGCCCAAAGATAGATAGTCCAAAATTTATAATAATCTCTGGAAAATTTCACCATCCATCCTCTTATGGGAGATCTAGAAAGAAAGAAATAGGAGAATCTTCAATAATGAGGAAATGCAATACAACACCTTACTAAACAAAATTGAAACTAGTATCACCGAAGTTATAAATAATTATCTAAGGAATAACACCAAAGAAGATAGAGCCTTCTTAGAATGGGATGCCCTAATGAAAAAGAATCCAATGGCATATCCTAAAACTAGTAAGGAAGCTAGGGAGAATTCTAGATGGGAAATCCCCCTCATCAGGATGGAAAAAGATAAATTTTGGTGGAGCCTTCACGGGTAACCTGAGAATAGATGAATTAGGATGCTATATTTATGATACAAATAAATGGATCCTCAAATGGGCCAAACCTTTAGGTAAGACAACCAATAAATTGGTAGAATTAGAAGTTCTCTTAGAAGGGCTTCAACTAAGCTTAGACCTGGGAATCAAAAAAATTATAGTAGGAGACTCACAAATCATTCTAAATGCACTCCAAAAAAGAAGCTCGCCAAATTGGTCACTAAAATCTAAAGTAGAAATTGCATTATATATAGTAGATAAATTTTAAGAGATTAGATACCAACATTTCTATAGGGAAGGAAACAAAGTAGCAAATTCTTTAGTGAACTCTGGAGTCAATGGACAAAATTTCATTATTAACAACACCTTTTTATCTTAACCTTTATACTTTTGGGTCATATCTGAATACTTAGGAAGCAAATTTAGCAAAATTATTCACTCCTTCATACAACATATCATGAGGATGATTAACCTATTGCATATATCCCAACCATGATCTAATTAGAGTCTAAGAAAGTATATAGTTAAACTCATTTTCTTAGCCAAACTCTATCTCAGGGTGAGTCGGGGGTTAATTAATCCTAATAACATATTCTATCATCATTTATCCAAATTCCTCCAATCTACATGCATGTATTGAATTATGAATGCTACACATACAAATATATAGTAATTAATTAGTAGTATGAACCTATTTAATACCAAAACACTGAGAAGTGGACACCACATAAGGAATAAGACATATACTATGCATCACACACTTATAGGTAACATGAAATTAGATTACCCAAATTTTCCGCACAAGCTTCAAAAGGGAGGGTATCAGCTAATGGTGAATCTCTAGTAATTTAAGGACCCCCATGATAAAATGGCAAGCACATAACACTGACCATTTTCAGCAGCTAAGGTTAGGTTGTTGTTTATACTTGTCAACTTTAGTGTGTGGTTTCAAGATGGATATGCCAATTAGGATGAAGCATGGTCATAGAGAAATGAAATTCTGGGGGGGAAATCAAAATCCTTAGGATTAGTATAATGGTCAAAACTAAGAATTATCTGGTTCATAGAGCCATTAAGATTGTCACAGGTGAGGAATTTTTTCACTTAGTTAACTGACCCAAGCATAACAGTGACATTATGGCCATGTTCACTACTTTCGTCATGCATTTGGATAGGGATAAAGTTTCCATTAAGGATTTTTGTAAGGCTATTTTTAAGGAACCCATTGTTAGGGAGCTTGATGCAGCTTTAGGAAACATTGGCAATGCCTTTTGTATTCCTAAAAGGAGCGAGTATAATGTTTTGGTCACGCCATTCGAATTCTTCTTAATACTAATAATCAAAGACAACATATATTTTATGCAATGAATGGAGAAATTTTTTCGTAATTGGATGTTTCTTTTGGCAACCACTAAAACTCAGATTTGTGTTAACTATAGGTGAATGGATTGGCATTGCCAGATGAAAGACCTTATGGAACTCTAGCACTAGTTTCTAGTAGCTCTTTCATTTGTTTAGTCCTATACTAGGCTTTGGTGATATCTTCATTCGTAGGGTTAGATCTCCTTGTTCACCTTACTCTGTATGTATGGCCATAGCACTTTTTGGTGGTCATTTTGTATCACTTCTAGGATTTAGTTCTCTAGTATCATAATATGTAAAGGGGCACACTATGGTTTATAGTTATTTGAAAATCATTACTCTAGATGGAGTCTTTTTTTAGAATGATAAAATTGTTTGGTTCAAGTATAGGAAATGTATCAGGATATAATTAATATATCAAACTTTTAGTTTTAAATTGAATCCAATTTTGATGAAGGCTGTGATTTTAACCTTTAGTGACAGTTCAATATATATCGATTATTCTCGCTTTCAAGCATTCCTCTTCTCTTTCCATCGGTAGTTCACATTGAGATTTATTTAAGACACATAATAACCTAATTATGCCTTCTTCTCCACGTTGAATCTCTCATAAACCTAATTATGCCTTCTTCTCCATGTTGAATCTCTCATAAGAAGATTTTTATTATTGAGAGTGTTATACTTTTTTTGCAGATGGGTCCCCTTTTTTCAAACATAAGATATTATATTTCTAAGTTTAGACTTGTTATCAAGTATGGTTATTGAAAGTTGTCTTGTCTCTGATTTTAGATCTTATCTTTTCTACTAATAGAGACAAGTGATAAACTAATTTTTTTATTAAAACGAGCTAAAAAATGTCATGTAGACTAGAAATCAAATTACGAAGTGTTTTCTCCGAATTTGGTCTCTACCAACAACTATGTATCCAAATCAGACTCAAAACAACCAAGCAAAGCTTTGGGCAATAAAAATTAATTTACTCGCTACAACAGCTTAGAGAAATTTATTAGAGTTTGAGAAACCTATAATAGGTCACCCCCTATTTATTCAAACTAAGCTAATACAACATTTTATTTATTTTGACTCTATAGGTTTTGAATAAATTGTTGAGATAATGAGTGTTGCACACATTGCATAATATTGTTATATTATTTTATTTTATGTTGGTGAAATAGGATCTGTAACTTGTAATAGCACTTGTGAATAATTTATATGTTTTTCAAGTTACTATATGAATGAATGTATATGTGAAATAAAGAGGCATGTCTCTTGAAGAGACATGTATCTTTAACATATTAACTTACATTACTTATAATGATAATACAAGTAATATACACTCAATATATTATAATTGTTATATAACAATATATATAATAAGATATATATATATATATATATATATATATATATATATATATATATATATATATATATATATATATATATATATATATATATATATATATATATATATATATATATATATATATATAAGTTAATTATTCTATATATAATATTTTTCATATATTATATATATATATATAAGTTAATTATTCTATATATAATATTTTTCATATATTATATATCTCATATATATAATATAATTTATCCGACAGAATTATAATATTAACATTCCCTCTTAATGAAGAAGGATAGAACACATAGATATTACACCATAGGTAATATTTAAAAAATAACACATATAGGAAATCTTTGATTAGAAGATTTATAGAATATGATATCATGTAAGTATTGGCCTATCAGAATATCAACATATGATATTCACCAATTACTATTTGATATCATATTTGGTAACATGAGCATTGGCCTATTAGAATATTAATCAAATGATATTCACCAAATACTCTGAGTAATGGCCTATCAGAACATCAACTAAATGATATCCACCAAGTACTCAATGTGGTAATGGCCTATCAGAATATCAAGGCAAGATATACGCCAAGTAGCGAAAATATATCTATACAAGCAACTTATAGATAATAAAATAAATGATATCAACCACCTGGTTGTTGATTTATAAGATAAAGCCTTTACATGAAACAATTTCACAAAAATGAATCATGCTATAAGTTATTGTAAGGATGTCACTTTACAACAACTTCTCCTGATACAAGTGATAATCATTTAGAAGTTGTCACTTCTTCATGATGTACACAGGGGGTAAACTCGTACACATATGACAAAAAAAGTTAACTTGAAGTCACCAGAGATATGTCATGTGGTGTTATAACATCCATCATGAAACATATCAAAGAATAAGGTTTTCACCTCAAACTTATCTCTCATAGATAAGAATGTATTAGATATGACCTCTGATATCAACTTTTCTTCTCCCTCTCTTTGTCCAAGGTTTCCTTTGAATGAAACATCTCCCGTCTAAAGTAGGTCCAGGTGGGAATAAAGCATTTTTTATTTTCCCCGCTATAATGTAAAATTCCCACTCTTTTATAGTTTGAATAATTTTGCATCTCATCATATATGATAAACTTAATCTCTGACATTGGTAATAGATGGTCAAAACATACTACGAGTTATATGAATCACAATCCCCTTGACTTCTACAATTTATTTATCACTAGAGAATCCATCTCAACATGGTTTACTCCCTCTAAATTGATAAGACCAAGATCATTGAAGGTTGACTAAATCATCTCCTCTATTTGCTCCCTCTCTTTCAAGGTTGCCTCTAATGAAATGTCACTCCCTCTTTTTCCTACACAAACATTCTCGAAGGAAAGATCAAGGCACATAGCTCTTATAATACATAAAATAATAAGAGAGAGACTAATATAATACTCAAATAATAGAAGACTGTTACAATAAAATATAGATAGAGATTCAAAATATATACTTTGAACATATATGCATACAAGCATTCAATCTTCTAAGTATATATTTTTATTCTATATTTTAACACATTATTTTCTAAGGTGATCAATTTCCAAATCTATAATCACCTATATTCTTAAGAGATTGTTGCACATCAATTTATCCTCTTACGTTAACAACATTTGTTATTAGACTCCACTCTTGAATATATGAAAACAATAATTTCATCACTATCATCAACCAATATGATTAACTTATTCTTATTATATGAAATAACATCTATATTCAATATTGACCATAATGAATTATTTCATATACCTAATAATATTATTAAAATTTTGTTCCAATTAATATTATCATTAACATTGAGTAAAATTACAAATAGATTATTCGAATTGATACTCTTTCAATTAAATAATCATACTTACCTTCACTTTTTATTTCTTGTAATACCTTAACTTTCCATTTCAACAGGAAGGTAAAAATATCTTCCCTTGTGAAATAGATAGTTTTCAAAGGTATTTTCACTTACCTCCTATTAGGTATAGGTTTTGATTGGCATGGAATTGTTAAGGATTGCCTATCTACGAAGCAAATTTAATCTCACTTACAACACTCAATTTATATTTGACTTCTCCTCTATCAATATCTTTCCTCATATTGGTAAGTAAAGAATCCATTATAATCACCATGGATAACTAAGCACTCTTTATGATTTCAGAAGTTGCATTCCCTACAAATAATAATTTTAGATTGCTTTCAAATCAATTGTCATTGATCCAAACCAAGACCTTTCTCTGTTTCTCCTCTGTGTAGGTGTTCATGGGAGAGGTGTTTATTACATAAAATAAAGATATTAATAGCAATATCTCAGTCCCTTATCATAGTCTCATTTTGTAGCATGTACTAGTATACTCGACACAGTCATTATTAGTGTCAAACATTTTATGAATAAATTGCATCTTTGTATCTCCTTTAGTATGCTCTTTGTAGTATTTATAATACCCTCCATGTTAATCTGATAATAATAAAGATCATTGTGTATATTTCGCAATATATCTTTGATGTGTATGTATGTCTTCCCATGTTGTGACAGTTTTAACATGGGATATGAATTCAATACTTGTGGCACTTACCTTGAGGCACTCACCCATTACTTCTCTGAGGTAATATTTTTCCATTTTATTCTTTCCTTGTATCAACGAAAAAAGGCAATGGTCGAGTGACTTAGATATTCACGTGGGGTATTGCCCTTTAGAATATGGATGGATATCCTTTGAAACTTTATGATATTGGAGATTTCAATGTATGCCCACTCATTATTAGCACAAGAATTGTGCACTCATATATTGCGTACTAATGCTATCGATTCCATTGCAACAAATAACCTTAATTATTATCAATTACAATCCAAAGTCCATGCGAAAAAAATCTATATATAGAGGACTCGTAGGGAAAAAAAATAATTTGGTGGACATTGGATTTTCTTTATATGCTTTGTTAGCTTTTGATGGTAATCAATACAAGTTCCTATCCTTGGCAAGTCTTCCCTCAGATCATAGTCACTGACTTGAAAGTCAAGCTATGTGGGTGAGGTGTAATAGTTCCCTTATCCCTTGATATTAGATATCATTGCTTATTTGTGGACTACAATGATTCACTTTGAGCTTAATATCATATACTTCTTATAGTATGCCCATGAGCATCCTTTTTATTATTATTATCATATTTTTGTTCATAGGTTTGATATTAATGGTGCAACTACAATTGCTTTTATTAGATTTTAATAATCTTCAACACGATCTGCCTGCAACACAATCTACCATTGATGATTGCTCCAATGGGCTTTGTACAATTTCAAGCTCTTCTTCAATGTTAAGGCAAAATTCTCCCTGAATTGACCCTGCTCTAATACCATGTTAGTGAAATAGGATCTGTATGTTTTTCAAGTTACTATATGAATGAATGTATATGTGAAATAAAGAGGCATGTCTCTTGAAGAGACATCTATCTTTAATATATTAACTTACATTACTTATAATTATAATACAAGTAATATACACTCAATATATTATAATTGTTATATAACAATATATTATAATTGTTATATATATATATATATATATATATATATATATATATATATATATATATATATATATATATCACTCTTAATATAAGTTAATTATTCTATATATAATATTTTTCATATATTATATATCTCATATATATAATATAATTTATCCAACAGAATTTTAACATTAACATTTTATTTTATTATGTAATGTTGTATCTAGGAGCACCTAGATGGATGTGCAATATGTAAAGTTTCCCATGGGATATACTTGATGAGTTGTATTGTAACATTGTAATAATATTTGATGTAATTATTTAATATTGGGGAAAAGAATTAAATGCCCAATATTAAATGTGAGGTCAGTGGGTTAGGTAGCACATAGTTTTAGCACATGGTTTATGTAATACCACTTGGTGGTTTTGTGGAACTTGCTGCTAAATAAGCAACCACAAGGGTAGTTGTTGTAGAGCATGAGAAAGAAAAAAAAGGCAAGAGTCGAGTGTAACAAGGCTTGATAGGTTAGCCAAGGGAGCATTTGTGAAGGTTGGAAGCATAGCATGAGATGTGTGGATTCATGCTTGTTCACATAGATTGCTTGGTAGTGGCTATGGCTTTGAAGGCTTCCATGGTTATATTGCAATAATATTTTTTGTTGAATAATACATGGTGATGGATGCTTTTGGAGTCTGGGTTTTTGCTTCAATGAGGGTTTCCTAGGGTATATCTTGTGTCACAATTTTGTGGGTATGTTGTCTATTCTCTTGCATGTGGATTTTAATTCTATATTTATTTCAGATCTATTATGGGTTATGTGGAAACAGTTATATTTCTTGTTGCTGAGTTTCCTTACAAGTGGTGTCAGAGCTATGGTTTTATTATTGTAACCCTAGATTGAATCCATGGGAATGCTTGAGAGGATAAAAAAAAGAGCAAGATGTATAAGTGATTTATTGTAAATTTGAGGGTTTTGGGTTTGCTGTTATGATGGGATGTTGGTAGATTTTGGGCATGTGACATTGTTGGTCAAAGGATTTTTTGGATATTTCATTTAAATGAGGGTTTTAGGGGGTAGCTTGAAAAAATGACCTCGTGGGCAAAAACAAACCTCACCATTGGATCTAGGTTGACATTTCCATAAATTTTGATATATAATATGCCCTAGTTTGGCCATGTTTAGAGGAAATGAAAGAGTTTTTTAGTTTTAGCTCATGATGGCCATCAAATTTAATCCCGTTGGAATTTTCATCACAAAAAAAAATTGGAGTGAAAATGGTAAAAATATCGTCTTAGTAAAACTGTCATAGCTTTCTCTCAGGATATCGAATTTCAGCGTTCTTACAGGCATTTGGAACATAATTTAGAGCACTACAATGTGGTGTAGGTTTGGTTCTATGATTTTGACATTTTGTTAGGTTTTAAGAGCCCTAAAGTTAGATGTTATTTATTTTGAGCACAAATTAGGGCTTAAGTTGGGTATATAGAGTTAGATTTTGGATTTTGAGCATTCAACGGAAAGCTCTTGGAGAGATCTACATATTGGTTCAGATTTGATGTAGGTTTGGCATGATTTATTTTATGATATATTAATCTGAATAGTTCATGGTATGTATTGATGTTAACATTGTGAGTTTATGGCATTGCATATTTTGGAGATTTCGATTTGATGTCATTGTATACTTAGTTCATATTTCAGATTGGTATCATGATGATATGGTTATCAGTATTTGGTTTAGATATGTATGATGACTTGTTGGGTCTACAAGTTGTGTAGTGTTGTAAGCGGTCTATACTTACAGGTTGCATTTATAACTTGGTTATGGGTTGTCTTTATCCATTGATCTTTCATTATTGATGCATATTTAGATTGGTGGCTTGGATTTGGGTTGTCTATGCCCTAAGTCACATTATTTGTTAATTTTTCTTCATGTAGAAGGGATGAGATGTTGTTACCAGGTACAATAATGCCAAAGGATTATTGTTGACTATTTTATGCTAATAGGTTGGACATATTAAGAGTCAGATGCTTAGTTCATAGATGTGATCATGGTGCCATAGATTTTGGCATGACATGATTGGATATACAAGTACATCTTTGATGTTCATTGGTTTGGATTCCTGATTTGGTTATGGTGGTATATCTTCTTGGTTGAGGATCATGGTTATTTGATTTCTTTTGAGGAGCTCATGATGTGCACTTTGAGTTCTATGATGGTTTGATACCTTGATTTATTCTCATGGTTAGAGGACGATTTTTTATCATGATGTCATGGATAGCTTGGATAGACGGTTTAGTGGGAGCTTGTGACAGTGATGAGGTGATAGTGCATGATTAGTTCCTAGTTTGGTTTATATCTTCTTGGTTTGGAGATCTTGGTTTCACTTAGTATCGACACTTTGGTTGTGTGAGTGTAGACTTGTAGGATCTTCATGTAGGAGATGTATTTTTTGATGTCATAGGTGACTTGGTACCATAGTTGAGTGGGAGTTGTTAGCATTGGTCTATTTATTAAGTGTTTGTAGATGTTCATGGAGGTTTGTCTTAGATCCCATTGCTGCAAAAGCATTTTTGACATTTGCATGGTGCACTTGTTATCTTCATGGTGTGTGAAGATGGTTAGATCTTGAAGACTCATGGAGTTCTTGGTTGTTTTCATGGTGTGTGGAGATGGTTCTTCATGGTATGTGGAGATGGTTTTCTTCATGGTGTGTGGAGATGGTTGCATCTTGAGGACCAATGAGGTTCTTGGTAAAGGTGTGCTTTATGCTTTTATTTGGCATGTTATAATTGGTGTGAGGATGGTTTCATTTTTATGTCATTGTATACTCTTGATACACGTTTAGAGTTTTGACATGTTATAGTATGTTCATATGGAACATGTTATCTCTTTGGTTGAGACGGTTTAGATCATGTTTTCATGTTTATGTTCCTGAGGCCATGGTTGGAACTTTGACATTGATCTTGGTTTAGTTTCTTGGTATTGAGTACATTGATCATAAGCTGGATACTGCATGATATTGCTATGTTGCATTTGGAGTTGGCATGGATTGATTGGTTACAGGTGCTCATGGATACTTAGAGATGGTGGTGATGCTAATTTCTCTTGCATTAGAGAATTATTTGTTGGGACGATTGATAGTTTCAGCAGGAAGTTCAAGGGGTATTCACCTGATATGGACTTGAGAGGATATTGTTCTTAGATGAGTCTTGGTTGGAGACTTGGATATCTTGATGAGCATTATCATTCCCCACTCTTGGTCTACTCGATGGTTTGCTACTTGAGAGGTATAGCTCATTATTTTTTCTCAACTGCATTATGTTTATGCTTGTCTTTCATCGATATGGATCTTGAGCTATGGTTCATGAGTTAGTTCTGGAGGATTCATTTGAAAGATGGTTTAGCATTGGTTATCTCAATGTGCATATGTTGTTGTGCTAGTTGAGGTTGGGAGATGGTTTTATATTGGGCATATTCCTTGGTTTAGGAGTGGTTTATGAGTTTAATCTTCTTGTGAGAGGTTTACATCCATGATTAGATATATGGTATGGTTTGGGTGTTGTTGAGGCTTCTTGTTGGATTTTTATGGAGGAGATCATACTTGCACAGTTTACATCTAGAGGTGTGTGTTGAAGGACATGACATAGGTTATGATTTGCATGGTTTCTCTTTGGTCTTGGTTATCTTCTTGGATGTTTGGTTTCACTTACATTGGATTTGAGATTGGTTGGAGATTGTGATCACTAATTTGTGCTCATGTATGTCATGTGAGAGATGACATGGTTATTTATTTATCTCTTTCCTTTGTTGGTTGTGGAGAACTTAGGAGAGTGTTGGAGACTTGTTATGAGAATTGTTCTTGCAGATTATTGGTTTATGTATTGTGGATGTCCTTGATACTACATGGATTCACTTATTTGAGATGTTATGAGTGGATTGGTTATAGATTTGACATTATCTTTTGTAGTGGGAGCTTCTTGATATATATGTGGTAGGTCTTGCTCTTGAAGCTTGTGATTGCAAGTTACAGATTGGATATGTTGATGATGTGGTATTCACTTGGTATATCTTTGGAGGTATGGATAGTTGGATGGGTTTGGCACTTGTTGTGGGTGCTATTTCAGCTATGAATATTTTAAAAACTATGAATACATGTTGTTACCTTTGGATTAGGTTTTTTGTGCTTGGAATTTCATTTGGTATAGGATTTTATGATCTTCTAATGTGACAGGTTGGGTGGTTTTCTCTTTAGATGGCTTCTATGTATGTCTAGTGGTAGTGGCATAATAAGAGGTGAGATCATTCATGTTTGAGATGCTAGATACTTCAATTTTTTTGTAGGTACAAGGATGGAGCAATTGGTGCACTTTGATCCATAATGATAGATTTTCTGGGAGGGATTGTTCCCTTGTTCATTTATGTAGCTACGGATTGACCCTATGTAATGTATACAACAAGTGAGAGATTGTTGAGATAATGGGTGTTGCACACATTGCATAATATTGTTATATTGTATTATTTTATTTTATTATGTAATGTTGTATCTAGGAGTACCTAGATGGACGTGCAACATGTAAAGATTCTCATAGGATATACTTGATGAGTTGCATTTTAATATTGTAATAATATTTGATGTAATTATTTAATATTGGGGAAAAGAATTAAATGCCCAATATTAAATGTGGTGTCAATGGGTTAGGTAGCACATGGTTTTAGCACATGGTTTATGTAATACCACTTGGTGGTTTTGTGGGACTTGCTACTATATAAGTAGCCACAAGGGTAGTTGTTATAGAGTGTGAGAAGACAAACAAAGACAAGAGTTGAGTGGAACAAGGCTTGATAGGTTAGCTAAGGGAGCATTTGTGAAGGTTGGAAGTGATGAGACTAAAATTTGCCTTTATTTTGTGGTGTTTAAGATACTTTGTTAATACTCTATTTTTCTTTGTTAAAAAACTTATGGACCTATGTTTACTGAACCTTTGATGAACCTATGGGGTAGAAACTATGTCATCTTTTTCTCATATTATATCTAGTATGCAGGATTTCATATAGTTATCAAAATGTGTGTTCTTATGTTTGAATTTAATTTGATAAATGTTTGTTTGCAAACATGATTTGTGTCATAACTAACCTGTTCATGAAGATTGAAAGATGATTGGAGGGATTCAAAAGTTAGGTGTCAACAAAATTCAAGGAGAAGTGAGTGCTAAGGAGCAACCAAGGTGGAGAAAGTTGTAATGGTTCCAAAAAATACGACAACGAGTAAGGAGGAGCTATGAAGATTCATTGCCTTCTCTGCATTTACTCTGTGGCGAGTGGATGTTAAGACTTTATTATTCTTGCCTTAAGCTATTATTTCTTTTTCTTGCCTTCAGTTGTTCTTCCTATTTTCTCTCCTATAGATTTAAAGCTAGGACATTTACTTTTCTATTATGGAATAAAGTGTTGATCTCCTATATATGTAGGAATCGACCCCAGTGTGTTAAGTTTTTTTTAGTGAGTAAGAAGAAAAGTTCTGAGAGTAGATTGTTAACTTTTACAGTTGTGTTTTATAGTTTTGTGTTATGTAATAAATATCTAAATGGAATGAACTAGTTTTGTTTGGCTTCTATTACGTGCTAATAGTTTAGAGAAGCCAACCATGGGGGCCAACTTGGGAGGTGGATTAGATTAGGATAGAATAGATTTATTTTCAAGCATTAGTAGTATCTTAAGTAGAAGTAGTAAGTTCCTTCCTATAGCATCACACTCTGTGAATGCTTCTGTAGCATATGTGAGAACAATTTTAGTGGATGAGCCAAGTTGAAATATCTGTTATCTTTTCCATTATATTTCTAGTAGTCATAGAGTTAAGTGTTTTACCTTCCTATAGCAGTAGTGTAAGTTATTTTCGTTGCATTTTTACTTTCCTATAGTATAATCTTAGTGACTCATTAAGAGACCTAGTGCACATATTGTTCCGACCATTTCAAGTATACGTCCATGGGTTGATAAGATTAAATGCACCTCATGGTGGGGAAAATAGTCCTTAGTTTGAATATATTATTCGTAAGCAAGGCCTAGTGCATGACTATGATACACCTATTGTGAGGTGGTTCATTTTTGGCACCGTTGTGAGGGATGGTGTCAAGCTAGGAGCATTTTTGAGTCATAGTTTTTAGTTTGAGTTCTTTTTACTAGTGTGAAAAGCTTAATTACATGCATCAAAGAGGAAGACAACGAGATGAGCATGGTAGATTTCTTCCACAAGGATCTATTAATTTGAACAAAGAAGTTGAAGAAGAATAAGTTGAGTTACCTTTTGAAGATACAAGTCCTATTTTTTCTATAGCATCATCATCAAGATCTGAACCCATAGATTTATCTAGTCTCCAACCTTTCACTGAAGTATTGGCCAGTTTCCTTGATAACACTACCCTGAATCCACTAGTTGTTAATCATCCAGTGCCCAACATTCCTTTTCAGCAGCAATCTCAAAATCCATTACCACTAGTCATGGCATAACCTACTTTTACATTTCCACTTCCAAGTCTTGTAACCAATGCCAATCTCAAGAACATACCTCCCACTGCTCTTCCAAAGTTCTATGGCCTTGCAACCAAAGACCCTGATACTTTATTGTTTGAGTTTGACATGCTTTGTCATAGTTTTGAATACAACACTGATGCCTATAAGCTTAAATTATTTCCAGCAACATTGAAAGAATCAGCTCTATGATGGTTCATGGGCTTAGGAGCCAATGCAACCACAACTTTGAATGAAATGCAAGCTATGTTCTTGGAGAAGTATAAAGAGTATTGCAAAGCATTTGGTACAAGAGGGGATGATATCTTTAGGATATCACAGAAGGAGGAGCAGACATTGGAAGACTATGTTTCACTTTTGTATATACATTGCAGAAGAATCCTTAGCACACGTTGTTTGAAGACTCACAAAATCTAGTCTTTTTGAGAGGTGTGAATGATGACTATTTGGAAGCATTGGACCTGATGACTGGTGGTGATGTATATCAAGCTTCTTGGGATGACCTGAAAAAGATCTATCAGAACTATTCAAGGTCAACTATGAAGAAAGGTCGAGGACCACGTTCTACAGTCACTAAAGAGATCAGTCAAGGCATTTCTGATGCAGAGCCACACCTTGGAAAGCTCAGGAGGAATACTCACTCAACTAAGTTACTTCAAGGGGCACGACATCAATCAACCGAGATCGAACTTGAACCAAACTTAAGATTGGATTAAATCAAAATATATAAATCTCCATAGTTTATCTTCACTCGCACACCAAGATCTTTAACTCGGAATGTCCTCAAAGAAAATATATTTGCACTTTGACAAGAGAGACCAAGATCGAATTGCTGCCAAACTCCATAGTCGATTATCTATATCCTTTCTAAGGCAAAAACTAAAACTTTCTCTATTACCCAAATTCGAATGCCTCTCTTACATAGCCAACTAGCTTATTTAAAACTGACTCTCCTTTTCTAATAAAAGGATGAGAAACATTTTTTTGTCTTCTATCTAAGAAAAGGATAAGAATCTGAAACTGCCTACTACCTATTATTGGAATCTGACAATCATGTAGTAGGCCACATTTTAAATATCCACATTTTTTTTGTCTTCTATCCAAGAAAAGGATCAGAATCCGAAACTGCCTACTACCTATTATTGGAATCTGACAATCATTATCTACGAATTAAAACTATTCTAATTTTAAAAACCTATACCTGGTCCTAGGTGGCTATATCTGGAGAGCTCATCGAACTGCTACTCTAGGTATGCCACCACATGTAGGACATTTATTGAAAACATTAAATTTAAATATTGAAAACATAAAACATTTCTTATTTTATTTCTCGCTCTGCTACTGCAACATACTCCCCTGTAGAAAGAATCTCAAGTCCACTTGAGATGAGATTGTGTACTGATGAACCATGTTTGCTAATTTGTTGCTCATCCATCCAAATAGCCTCTATCACTGGTTTGTTCTTCCATTTGACTAGATACTGAGTGTATTGTCGTCTGTGAGTTTTCTTTATTTTTGTATCTAGGATTTTCTCCAACTGAGGTGGTGCTGGTTTAGGTAGTTGTTGCAGATCTTCTGTTACTGAATCTTCATGTACGACTTGTGTTTCAGAACCTCTGTATTGTGTGAGATCACAACCATTGAATATGGGTGAAATACCGATGTCTGTAGGTAACTGAATTTTGTAAGCATTATGTCCATATTTTCTAGAATTTGACAAGGGCCAACTTTCTTAGGTAGTAACTTTGTATTCTTCCTTTGAGGTAACCTCTCTTTCTTTAGATACGCCCATACTAAATCACCAACTTTGAATTGTACTTCTCTTCTTTTCTGATCAGCAAGTTCTTTGTACTTTTGATTTGAATTCTGTAGCTGTAGCTTGACTTGATGTTGGACCTCTTTAATAGCTTCAGCAAATTCTTCAGCATGTGAACTACTTGGAAAAGTATTTGGAAGTTCCCTCAGCTTGAGAATTCCTCTTGGATGTGTACCATACAAAATCTGAAATGGAGATTTCCCTGTACTTCTATTCACTGTATCATTGTATGAGAATTCAGCTTGAGCAAGTATGGAATCCCACTTTTCTCCATGTTGTTTGGTAAGGCATCTTAATAGATTTCCCAAAGATCGGTTGACAACTTCTATTTGACCATCGGTCTGTGGATGATATGCAGATGAAAATGATAAATTTGTGCCTAGTTTCTTCCAAAGAGTCCTCCAAAAATGACCCACAAATCTGCTATCTCTGTCTGAAACAATATTTAGTGGTAGTCCATGAATTCACACTATCTCCTTGAAAAATAAATCTGCAATGTATGATGCATCTTTGGTGGATTTACATGGTAGGAAATGTGACATTTTACTGAATCTATCCACAACAACAAAAATGCTATCATACCCCTTCTGAGTTCTTGGTAATCCCATGACAAAATCCATACTAATACTTTCCCATGGTCGTGAAGGAATAGGTAAGGGCTGATACAATCCTGCATTGGTACTTTTACCTTTACCTTTCTGACAAATGGTGCATTCTTCCACAAACTTCCGCACATCCTTTTGTAACTTTGGCCAAAAATAGTGTCTACGAACCAACTCTAAAGTCTTATCCAGTCCAAAATGACTAGATAATGCCCCACTATGTTTCTCCTGTATGATATTATCTCTCATTGAACACTTTGGGATGCAAAGTTGTCCTCCTTTGAACAATAATCCTTCTTGAACCAGAAAATTAGAATATTCCCTATTGTACCTTTCATCCAGATTAATACATGCTTGATAAATGTCTTTGAAATCAGCATCATCAACATACATACCTTTCAGATTTGAAATGCCTGTAGTTTCCAACTGAATTTGTGACGTAGTCAAAGTTCTTCTGCTTAATGCATCATCAACCTTATTTGTTACTCCCTTCTTGTGCTTGGTAGAAAATGTGAATGCTTGCAATGTCTCCACCCATTTCATGTGCCTATGATTCAATTTCTCTTGACTGTTTATGAAACTAAGTGCCTGGTTATCTGTGTATACAATGAATTCCCTGGGTAGCAAATAGTGTCTCCATTTCTTCAGGGATTTAACAAGTGCATACATTTCCAAATCATATGATGAATATCTCTATTTGGATTCATTGAGCTTCTCGCT
Source organism: Cupressus sempervirens (assembly GCA_028749045.1). NCBI lineage: Eukaryota > Viridiplantae > Streptophyta > Pinopsida > Cupressales > Cupressaceae > Cupressus > Cupressus sempervirens. Next base: position 640,098,001 of record CM053788.1, read on the forward strand.
GAAAAAGGCTACTGGTCTATCCTCTTGACTAAGAACACCTCCTATGGCTATGTTGCTTGCATCACATTCTATCTGAAAGACTTTATTGAAATCAGGAAATGCCAGGACTAGTTGTCGGGCCACTTTTTGCTTAAGAAGTTCAAAGGCTTTATTGGCTTCTTCTGTCCAAACAAATTTACACTTTTGGCCTCCTTTTATGGTGTTCAAAATAGGTGCACAAATCAAGCTGAAATTTCTGATAAACTTTCTGTAGAAAGTGGCTAAACCATGAAAACTTCTAACTGTTGCAATAGTTCTGGGAGTTGGCCAAGAAAGAATTGCACTTACTTTATCTTGATCCATATTGAGTGTCCCCTTTAAGATCACAAAGCCAAGGTATGTTAGTTCCTCTCGCATAAAACTACACTTCTCAATATTGATCATTAGCTTTTCCTCTTGTAACCTTCTCAACACCAAATCTATGTGTTTCAGATGCTCCTCTTTTGTTTCGCTGAAAACCAAAATGTCATCTAGATATACTATCACAAACTTCCCTATAAAATCCTTCAAAACTTCATTCATAAGCCTCATAAACGTACTAGGAGCATTAGACAATCCAAATGGCATTACCTTCCATTCATACAATCCCTCATTTTTCTTAAATGCTGTTTTCCATTCATCTCCTAGCCTAATTCTTATCTGATGATACCCGCTTTTCAAATCAATCTTTGAAAAATATCTTGCTTTCCCTAAACAATCTAGTAAATCTTCTATTCTAGGCATTGGAAATCTGTACCTTATAGTGATCTTGTTTAGTGCTCTTGAATCTGTGCATAATCTCCATGTTCCTTCTTTCTTTGGTGCTAGGACTGCAGGTACGACGCATGGGCTTAGACTTTTACCAATCAAACCAGCCTCTAGCAACTCTCCAATTTGTCTTGCCATTTCTTCATTTTGTTGTGGTGTTAGTTTATATGCCGCCTTGTTGACTAATGTTGATCCTAGTATGAGATCAATGCAATGACTGATTTCTCGCACTGGTGGGAGACTTTTTGGTATTCCATCAGCTATAATTTCTTTGTACTTGTCCAGAATTGGTTCCACTTTGTCAGGTACCTTTTCCTTGTTCTTTTCTATCACTTCCACCTTCAAGTTTGAAGACTCCATCTCTGAATTTTCTTCCTCAGTCTGATTTTCAGCATCATTCTGCAATTTGTCCTTGAGTACAGGAATCAGTGCAAAGAGTGGGCTCTTCTTTTCTTTCACTTCTTTCAATAATTCTTTCTTACCCATCACCATAAATTTTGCTTCTGCGACTTTTGCTTCTTCTTGACTTGGCTCAACTAAAGGTATCAGTTCAATGACCTTTCCATTCTTTGTAATGGTATATGTATTCTTCACTCCATCATGATGTGCCTTGAGATCATATTGCCAGGGTCTGCCGAAAATTAAATGGCATGCATCCATGTTAACAATATCAAACAATAATCTGTCCTTATAGGCTCCAATATGAAATTCCACCCAAGCTTGCTCTTCTACTATAGTATGCTGCCCCTTATTTAACCAAGAAATTCTGTAAGGATACGGGTGTTGTATTCTTGGTAGCTTCAACTTTTCCACCATTTCAAGAGACACAAAATTTTCTGTAGAACCAGAGTCTACTAGTACCTTGCAAACTTTTCCTTCAAATTTAGAGGTAGTTCTGAAAATGGACTTCCTTTGTGGTGGTTCTTCTCTGATAGGCCTTTTCAATAGTGTTCTTTTCATCATAAGTGCTTCCCCTTTTTTCGGATAACCATGGTTGTCTGAATCTTCTTGTAAATCCACTTCTTGTGCCAGATGTATTCTTCTTTCGTCATGAGTACTAGAGCTTGCTTTTGCTGGACATTTGTGTGCCATATGACCTTCCTGATTACAGTTGTAACATCTTATTGGTCCATTCATCCTTCCTGGTGATCTTCCTCTAAAATTTGGCCTTCTACCTCTGAAACTTCCTCTGAAATTATCAAACTTATTAACTTCATTATGCATCTCCGTTTGTGGCTGAAAATTTGGACTCCTTCCTGCAAATGTATCTCTTCCTCTGAATGGTTTTCTTCCTTTGCCTCTGTTATTATTTTCTTGTCTCCTTTTGATTTTCTCTTCCACCTTCAAAGCCAGCTGATAGCATTTAGCTACCGTGTTAGGACTTAGCAACTGCAACTCTTCTTGTATGTTCATCCTCAAACCATTTAGGTATCTTGCTACCTTGATACTCTCAGGTTCTGCAAATTTTGACCTTAGACTTAACTTCTGAAACTCTTCTGTATAAGTATAGACATCCATATCCCTTTGTCTGAGATTCTGCCTCTTCTGATGCAACTGTACCTCATAGTCTTCAGGGAGATACGTCTCTCTTATCATTGACACCATCTTCTTCCATGAATAGATCTTCCTCTTATCTTCCTTTACCCTTTCTTCTTGCATGAAATTCCACCATGTAAGGGCTTCTCCCTTCATCCTAGATTTGGCCAATTTAACTTGGTGCGATTCTGAAACTTTCTCACATTCAAAATGATTCTCTAAGGCTTCAATCCATTCCAACACTAATTCAACGTCCATCTTTCCTATAAACATAGGTAAATCAATGGGTTTTCCTCCCAAAGCCTTTAAAGCTTTAAAAAATGGCCTCTCGTTCTCAGCTATTCTATCTTCTTCACTATCAGGTACATCTTCCTCTTCTTCCATTTCTTCTTTCATTTCTTTCTTCTCAACTACACTCTGCATATATTCCAACTTACTGGCTAGTTCTTCCACTATCCCCTTCAACTCTCTATTCTCATTCTGGAGAAGTTCTTCTTGCTCCTCGACCTTCTTTGCTAACTCTGCATTGGTCACCATCTTGCTTGACCCTGCTGAAGAATCTTGATCAAGGGCGTTCAAAATATAACTTCAAAACCTGCAACTCTCAAGCTCTGATACCAAAAATGATGCAGAGCCACACCTTGGAAAGCTTAGGAGGAATACTAACTCAACTGAGTTACTTCAAGGGGCATGACATCAATCAACCGAGATCGAACTCGAACCAAACTCAAGATTGGATTAAATCAGAATATATAAATCTCCATAGTTTATCTTCACCCGCACACCAAGATCTTTAACCTAGAATGTCCTCAAAGAAAATATATTTGCACTTTGACAAGAGAGACCAAGATCGAATTGCTACCAAACTCCATAGTCGATTATCTATATCCTTTTTAAGGAAAAAATTGAAACTTTCTCTATTACCCAAATTTGAATGCCTCTCTTACATAGCCAACCGACTTATTTAAAACTGACTCTCCTTTTCTAATAAAAGGATGAGAAATGTTTTTTTTGTCTTCTATCTAAGAAAAGGATAAGAATCTGAAATTGCCTACTACCTATTATTGGAATCTGACAATCATGTAGTAGGCCACATTTTAAATATCCACATTTTTTCGTCTTCTATCCAAGAAAAGGATAAGAATCCAAAAATGCCTACTACCTATTATTGGAATCTGACAATCATTATCTACGAATTAAAACTATTCTAATTTTAAAAACCTATACCTGGTCCTAGGTGGCTATATCTGGAGAGCTCATCGAACTGCTACTCTAGGTATGCCACCACATGTAGGACGTTTATTGAAAACATTAAATTTAAATATTGAAAACATAAAGCATTTCTTATTTTATTTCCCGCTCTTCTACTGCAGCAATTTCAAAGCTTGAGATATCCAATCTATTGTTAGATTTCAAACAAGACATTATTAATGATGTCGCCATACAGTTGGACAAGATGATTGCAAAGAAGAAGTAAGCAGAAGCCAAATTAACACTAGCTGAGTACTGTCCTCGTTGTCAGAAGCAAAAGAAGGATTGCCAATGTAAATTAGTTGCAAGCATGGAGAACCAACATCTTCCAACTGAATATGTCAAGATAAATGGAGATGATGAGAAAGTATTCTTTGTTGCTCAACGCCGACCATGGGCCCAATGTCAAGGTATGCCTTAGGACCCCTTGCAAAGTTCAAATTCATATGGTAGTCAATGGAAAAATTGTAATACCCAAGGTCCTCCACAAAATCAATCCAATTGGAACAATGCTAGGAAAAATAACCCACAACAATCCCAATGGCCTTAGAATTCCCAAAAACCCTGGCCTAATCAACAAAATAACCGATGGCCACAAAACCAACATAACCAACAGAACTACTAGCAAAACCAATAGAACCAATGGCAACCACCCTAAGAGAATTGGAAATCTATGAACCAATGGAAGGGATCTCAACAATGGCCTAACCAAAATACTGGTGCTCCACAATTACCCCCTCCAGTTCAATAGTCTGCTTTAATGCCACCACCTGCAAATCCTAGACCTCAAAAGCAAACACAATTACCTACACAACCTCAGCCAAATCTGAATAGCCAACAACCATAGCAGCCCATGTATAGTGCTAATACCCAAAAATATCTTACTTATGCTTTAGGTGTTGCAAATATACATCTGAGATGTAGAATGACCTTATGAGCACCTAAACCATCGCTTATAACTGAAATACTAGACTCTCTTGTAGCATCATAACCTTCGGTTGCTGAACCTGTTGACTCAACTAATGTTACCTTGACAATGCCAGTTTAACCAACATTAGAACCTCCTTTTCCAAAACAACTGATACAAAAGAAACCTGAACAAACTAAGGAAGAACCTTTTGACATTGTTGATTAGTTGAAAAATATACATGTCCAAATACCACTGTTTCAAGCTATTAAGGTCATTCCAGTCTATAGAAAAGCTATCAAGGAAGCCTGCTTGAGGAAACCTGGAAGGAAGAAAAAGGACCCCACCACAAACCATGTTGTGGGACAATTGGCTAATATCATGCTAGGGAAAGTGATTACACCAAAATATTCTGATCTAGGAAGTTTAGTAGTAAATATTAGTTTAAATGGTCAGTTTGTTAGAAATGATTTAATAAATCTTGGAGCTTCTGTAAATGTGATGACCAAGGATACTATGAAGAAGTTGCAAATATAAGGATTAAGGCCTACACCAACAATTTTGCAGCTTGCAAATAGTTACATTGTCACTCCTGATGAGATGATAAAGAATATTGTTGTGACCTTAGATTCTCTAGAGTATCTTGCCGACTTTATGATTTTGTCCCCTAAAGTCAATCTATTTGGTTATCCTGTCATCTTAGGTAGACCATGGTTAGCCAAAACTGATGCAAATATAAGTTGCAAAACAAGGAACATGACCATATCAAATGGCCAAGCAATAAAGCAATTTGATTTATATCCTCCAGCCCAACCATTACCAAATTTGAGTACATCTGTTTGGCCAGATTTAGGAGATGGAGAAGAAGAGTTAAATTCTATAGTACAACTCATGATGTTGCATAGACAATCTTTTCTAAAATTGCAAGAAGAAGATTCAATACTCTAGAGTATCCTCATTAACACTTGTGTGGTAGAGAAAGATGTATTTGAAAGCTCTGTGTTAGAATTAATCATATGTGAAGAATGTCATAAGAACTGTACTTTGCTCAAAGAACCTGAAATTCTTTGTTCACTCCTCCCTTGTGAATTAGAAGCAAGTTCAATCTCTAAAGTTGCTATGATAGAATCAACTACTACTGTTGGATTGAGTAAAGGCCATAAACTACATGTTAATCCCAAATCAACATCCACACAGATGGAACAGTTAAAAGGATTGCTTTAGAGGCATGAGAAGGCTTTTGCATGGGAATATGATGATATGAAAGGATTGAGCCCTATACTTTGTTCTCATAGAATATACATTAATGAAGGTTTTCTACCACTCCGTCAACCCCAGAGAAGGATAAATCCAAGCCTTAGAGAAATAGTCAAAAATAAATTGCAGAAATTGCTTGATGCTAGTTTCATTTATCCTATATCTAATAGTAAATGGGTATCACCTTTGGTTATAGTGCCTAAGAAAGGATGGAAATGGAGAATTTGTGTAGATTATAGAGAATTGAATAAGGCTACTAAAAAGGATCATTTTCCTTTACCCTTCATAGACCAAGTTCTGGATACACTAGCTGGAAAGAAGTATTTCTCCTTTCTAGATGGGTATAGTGGTTATAATAAAATCAATATTGTTACTGAAGATCAAGATAAAACCACATTTACATGTCCATGGGGTACTTTTGCATATTTTTTTTTACCATTTGGTCTATGTAATGCTCCTACAACATTTCAACGAGCAGTCATTAGTATTTTTGCTGATATATCACACGATTGTATGAAAATCTACATGGATGACTTCACAATATTTGGAGTTACTTTTGAAGAAGCAATGATCCATCTTGAGAAGGTTTTGGTGAGATGTCAAGAACATAATTTAGCACTAAACAGTGAAAAGTGTTTCATGCTCATGCAAGAGGGCGTGGTACTTGGTCATTTCATATCCACTGCAAGAATACAAGTGGACCCAGCTAAGATATAGGTAATTCAAACATTGCCCATACCTACAAAATCAAAAGATGTAAGATCCTTTCTAGGACATGCTAGATATTATAGGCATTTTATAAAAGATTTTAGTAAAATAGCTAGTCCTTTGTATAAGTTACTTACAAAAGAAGCATAATTTAGTTGGACATCTGAATGTGATGAAGCCTTCCTGTAGCTTAAGAAACTTTTGACCGCAACCCCAGTTTTACAAGGCCCTAATTGGAATTTACCTTTTCACATATATACAAATGCCTCTGATTATGCCATAGGTGCAGTCCTAGCACATAAATCCAAAAATCTTGAAAATGCCATCTATTATATTAGTAAGAGTCTTCATGGCCCAGAGCTAAACTACACCTTGACTGAAAAAGAATTGCTAGCAGTAGTTTATGCCCTAAGAAAATTTTGGCATTACATAACTATTATTCCATCTATGTTCATACTGATCATGCAACAATCAAATATCTCATGAACAAACCTGCTATAACAGGTAGGTTAGCAAGATGGTTACTATTGTTACAAGAATTTGACATAAACATAGTTGATAAGCCTGGGAAAGCCAATGCTGTAGCTGATTATTTATCAAGAATCCATCATGATGATACTGACACTACTCTGGTAGATGATGCATTTTCAAATGAGCATTTGTTTCATATTGTTATTCAAATTCCAAGGTATGCAGATATTGCTAACTATATTGCAACCAATAAGATACTAGGACATTTTTCTTATAAGGAAAGAAAGTTGCTTGTAGAGAAAAGTTTCTATTTCTCTTGGATAGATAATCTTTTGTTCTATACTAGACCTGACCAAGTTATGAGAAGATGTGTGAGAGAAGATGAGACATATGAAATTCTACATGCATGTCATAATGAACCATGTAGAGGACATTTTGCAGCCAAAAGGACAGCTTTCAAAATCCTAACAACTAGTTACTATTGGCCTACACTTCATAAGGATGCAATCAAATATACAAGGAAGTGTGACCAATGCCAAAGGATGGGTCAACCAACAAGAACAGATGAAATGCCTCTTAATCCTCAAATGGTGTTCACACCATTTTACAAATGGGGAATGGATTTCATTGGTCTAATTGATACTTCATCCAATGGGAAGTCCTATATTCTAGTATGCACTAACTACCTAACAAAATGGGTTGAAGTTAAGGCTATGAAGTATGCCCATGATGAACAAGTTGTTGAATTCTTGTATGAAGAGATTTTTACTCGCTATGGTGTTCCTAAAGAGCTAGTTACTGACCAAGGTGCACAATTTACTTCCAACCTGATCTCAGAATTGATGAAATAATATAACATCAGGCACTGAAAATCTAGTCCTTATCATCCACAAGTTACTAGACAAGTAGAGGTTACAAACTGTGAGCTGGAAAATATTCTAACAAAAACAATCCATTTGCATCATTGAGATTAAACCAATAGATTAGAAGAAGCTGTTTGGGCTTATAGAACAACCTGGAAGACTACTACAGGATTCACACCATTTGAGCTCCTATATGGAAAGGTGGCAATGCTTCCAATTGAATTTGAGCATAAAACTCTAAGGACAGCTTTGGCATTGGATATTGACCTTCCTATAGCACAAAGAGAATTCCTTTTGCATCTTAACTCTTTGGATGAGATGCGTAAAGCCATTTTGGAACATACTGAACAGGTATAAAAATAAAGGAAACAATGGCATGATTCTCATATTATTAGTAAACAATTTCAAGTTGGTGATTGGGCATTATTATATGACTCCTGCTTTAAGGATATGCCTGGGAAGCTGTAGACACAATGGTTAGGACCATATGAAATCAATCATTTCTTTGAGAACGGAGCTGTGCAACTAACCACAATTGATCAAGTGCCTTCCAAATTGTTAGTCAATGGTCACTGACTCAAGTCATACAAAAGGACACAAACAATATCTGATTTCCTCCAGTAGTTCCAACAGCTGGATTCAAATACGACTCAAGCAACTCTTCCTACAACCGAAGGTGTCAACCTTTCGACTGTTGATCTTCAACACTAGTTTTTAGTTTGCATGCTCATAATAATAACTTTATGTTCACATAAAGCTCACTTTCTATTCATTTTTTCTTTCCATCTCATATCTTTATCTTCCGCCCATCCACCTCATCTCATTTCTTAATCTTCCATCCACCCACTTTCCACATCATCAAATTTTCCATGTTTTCAATAAAATTTACAAATGTTGATGGATGCTACCACTGACATTATTTCTGCCACCTTTTTGGTATGTGTGACAATCAACTTGACATGTATAACATTTTTAAATTATTTTTCATTTATAAGTCCATAGATTTTGTCAATTATATTTAATACTGCATGAAATATATAATGGCGGTGTATGCCAGTCCCTCACTCGTACTGATCTGACAAGTGAGAACACTTTTCTAAAATTAGCAGGGGGTAGGGGAAGGTCATACTATCCAATGGCATATCTGATTATCTATGATGATTTTCTAAATCTTTGCATTACCCCTTATTAATGAAAATTTGTTGCCATAAGTATGCAAAGCGAGGTGTTGTACTCCCTATTTTTGAATGATTTGTTATGTCAAGCTATGATGTGACCTATTTTTAAAATTTTCATCATTTGAACCTTGTTTTTGGATAATTTCCACACAAACTTATGATTTACCTTCATTCAAAGCTTAATTATTGTACATAACAATTTGTTATGGCAATTAATTGCTTCCTAAAGTAAAGTAGTGTGATGAGTCTAAGGAATAACATAGAGTTTGAAGCTTGAATTATGAAAAAGGGGAGAAAACAGAGTAGCAGAAGAAGTGCTAAGAAATGGGTGGGAATTCGCAAAGGAGAAAGCTAGTAGAGCACATTGTGTTTCTCGTTGACGTAGAAGCTGTGAGAAGATTCAATGCTTGTGGATGGCTAGGTTATTGTTTAAGTTTACTGACATATGATGAAGAGGTGGCTATAGAATTTACCAAGACATTCAATGAGGGAAAAGCTTCTATTTGGGGCTTGATAGTAGTTGCAACAAAGGAGTGCATCGTAGAAGTAACAGGGTTACCTACGGTTGGAGAGCACTACCCGAGCACGCATGACACTAGGTCAGCGAGGGCCCAATTTACTAGACCACATGACCCTTGATTGGATGTCACAAAACAAGGATGTAAGAGCTTGTCATTGCTGCCACCATACCTTGAATTAGTGATGCACATTATCAAGTATTTTACTTGTGAAGGCAGATTTTCTCACTTGCATGCACATCATTTCAAGCTAATTAGCTGTGTAAGGCATAATATTGCTATGAATATTTTGAATTTCTTGTATAATATGCTTTGCATTAGTGCGGCGGAGACTCAGAAAGGGAAAGAGAATTCTGTTACTCACCAGGCTTTAATTAAATTTTTAATAGAGAGGTCTCTTAGGGATGTATCCCCTTTAACATGGGACGAGTTTGTGCAACTTAAAACCCTGCAACCCCAAGCTAGCCCTAGCAAATAACATAGTGAGGAAAACATAGCTCTCAATAGTGAGCCTGCATAACAAAACATTCAAGAAGCTAAAACTGAAAAGACTCTAGGAAATGAACAAGAAACTGCCCCTATTCAAGAAAATGTGCCTCGACCTGTACAAGAAATCCCTAAACTTGCTACCAACAAAGCTAAGAGGAAATGAAAATTACTAGAAGAAACTTCTGTTAAGAAAGAACCAAGTCTTACAATTGTAAAACAAAAGAGAACAAAGAAGGGTCTTGCAACAATTGATCTTGCAGCAGTGACACCGAAGAAAAAAAGTAGGCAAAAGGTTGTAACACAGGAAGAGATCCCTATTTGGAGAAGCCCTAGAATGAGAGGGCAGGTTTCTTAGAATTCTATGTTGTCTAAAACATCCACCAGGGAATCTCTCGTGAAAATTGTTTTTGATCATTCTCCCCCTCATTCTGAGATAACAAATACTCCTAATAATTTTACTGCAAAGTGTGGAAAGAAATTAAAGAAAGTATAGATGATACCCTAGCAGATTTACTAGACACTTCCAACCATAGGGATGAAATAGTTCCTGAGTATGTTGATTTGAATACTGCCTTAGTTATACATAGATCAACTTGGATCAATAGTTTGGCAAAGCATCTATGGAAGGAACAAAGAAGGAGGAAAAGGGATCATGAAGGAGAAGACAACAATGCTGTCACCTTGCAGAAGCTCCTTTTTCAACTTTATGGATAGTATTTGTTTGTTGAAGCATTGTGGAAATAAGAAAAGAAGAATATGAATAAGATTATAGTATCACAAAATGAGGAAATTGTAGAATTGAAAGAATAGCTAGAAAGCCAAAAACAATGCATGGACCATGCCCTTAAGCTAGTTGACCAAGCCCTTGCTTGTAGTCCACCACCTAGAGTCTATGCTCTCTGCTTGAAAGAGCAGTTTCTTCTGTTTTAGTTAATGTTAACTCTCAAGAATGTGAATGTAGAGTTTAAGTCAGCACAAGAATTTTATGAGCTGTATCAAACTTTACCACCATGGCAACAAAACTTATTGTGTGAATTATATGTTCATAACTTCATTATTCTTGCAGAGACTAAGTGGAATCATTTGCTTTATATAGGAGATGTATATTAAAAAGCTCTCATGTCATGGATGTCTAATGAAGTGAATTATGATAGGAAGTTGAATGACTATAGAGATGAGGAGAGATCAAAACCTTTACCTTTGAGAGCAAAAAGTAGTAAACTAGAGGAGATGCTCCAAGATTGGTTTACATTGACCTATGGAAACAAGAATCCAATAGTAAGGGAGAAGATATTTTCTACTAGAGCTAAGGTTTATGCTGAATATGAAAATTTTCCCTACTTTGCATTTCAGAGAGCCATGACTTGTGTAAGGAGCAGGTGGGAAAGACTACCTGAATCTCTTAAGAAATCAGAACCACATAGCTCTATTAACTTGGAAGCCATGCTACATAGAGTTCCAAAATATTTAGAACTGGGAAAGTAGCCAAGACCAGAGTTGTGGTGTCCTTTAAAAATGCAACCTCCAATGTTCCTATGGCCCTTGTATGATATCAATGTTGATAGACTTGATAAGTTGTAGGAAGATCATCAGAGAGAAGTGTGGGAGAGAACTAGAGGATTTTACTACACTTTTAAGAGCAACAGAAAGGGGAGGACAAAAATTGGAGAGTTCAGGTCTCTAACAAGGAAGTGCAATGCTTGAGGACAAGCATTAGTTTGGCAGGGCGCAGATGATGAGACTAAAATTTGCCTTTATTTTGTGGTATTTAAGATACTTTGTTTATCTTTTTTAAAACACTTATGGACCTATGTTTATCGAACCTTTGATGAACCTATGGGGTAGAAACTATGTCATATTTTGCTCATATTATATCTAGTATGCAATATTTTATATAGTTATCAAAATGCGTGTTCTTATGTTTGAATTTAATTTGATAAATGTTTATTTGCAAACATGATTTGTGTCATAACTAATCTATTAATGAAGACTAAAAGATGATTGGAGGGATTCAAAAGTTAGGCATCAACAACATTCAAGGAGAAGTGAGTGCTAAGGAGCAACCATGGTAGAGAAAGTTGTAATGGTTCTAGAAAACACAGAAGCGAGTAAGGAGGAGCTATGAAGATTCATTGCCTTCTCTACATTTACTTTGTGGCGAGCGGATGTTAAGACTTTATTATTCCCACCTTAAGCCATTATTTCTTCTTCCCGCCTTCAGTTGTTCTTCCTATTTTCTCTCCTGCAGATTTAAAGCTAGGACATTTACTTTTCTGTTATGGAACAAAGTGTTGATCTCCTATATATGTAGGAATTGACCCCAGTGTGTTAAGTTTTTTTTAATGAGTAAGAAGAAAAGTTCTAAGAGTAGACTGCTAACTTTTACAATTCTGTGTTATGTAATGAATATCCAAATGGAATGAAATAGTTTTCTTTGGCTTCTATTTTGTGTTAATAGTTTAGAGAAGCCAACCAAGGGGGGCCACTTGGGAGCTGGATTAGATTAGGATAGAATAGATTTATTTTCAAGCATTAATAGTATCTTAAGTAGAAGTAGTAAGTTCCTTCCTGTAGCATTGCACTTTATGAATGTTCCTACAACATATGTGAGAAAAATTTTAGCGGATGAGCCAATTTGGAATATCTTTTATCTTTTCCATTGTATTTCTAGTATTCATAGAGTTAAGTGTTTTACCTTCTTGCAGTAGTAGTGTAAGTTCTTTTCCTTGGATTTTTACTTTCCTGCAGCATAAGCTTAGTGACTCAGTAAGAAACCTAGTACACATACTGTGCTCACCATTTCAAGTATACGTCTCTGGGTTGATAAGATTGAATGCACCTCATGGTGGGGAAAATAATCCTCAGTTTGAATATATTATTCCTAAGCAAGGCCTAGTGCATGACTATGATACACCTATTGTGAGGCAGTTCAGAAAGCATGGCATGGGATGTGTGGATTCATGCTTGTTCACATAGATTGCTTGGTAGTGGCTATGGCTTTGAAGGCTTCCATGGTTGTATTGCAATGGTATTTTTGCTGAATAATACATGGTGATGGATGCTCTTGGAGGCTAGCTCTTTCCCTCAATGAGGGTTTCCCAGGGTATATCTTGTGTCACAATTTTGTGAGTATGTTGTCTATTCTCTTCCATTTGGATTTTAATTCCGTATTTATTTCAGATCTATTAGGGGTTATGTGGAAATGGTTATATTATTTGTTGCAAGTTTCCTTACATAAATGGACACAGATTGAACTAACAGTTAAAGATAATTAAGTTGACAAAAGTTCTCACCAGGAATGTTTGTAGACAGAAGAATAATTTAAAATTCAAATATCCAAATGATTGATAGCAAAGTTTAAAAAACAATAGTAACATGAAAGTCTCACATATTATCCTTAACATTAAGCCAATAACACCATAAACAACTATAATCAACAAGTGACTAATCAACTAGGAGATTTAAGGATACCAAGATTCAAATAGGGCCTTCTCTCTCTACAAACCACCAATTAAGGAAAATCAAATTTGATCAATTATAGTCACAATTACTGGAAATCATAACTTCCTACTAGAAAAACAAAAAATGTAAGAATCAAGGAACTTGAAAAACTATAACTTGAGGCCAAATTTGAGTATAAATTTCAATGAAAATAATGGTAAGGATTATAACCTCTCTATTCCAAATCAATGTATTCCCACGTAGGACAAAACTACGAAGACAACTCAGGGTTGACTATTCTTGTTATACAAATTTAGCATTAAATTTAGTATATGGAATGAAGCTAGCTAATGATCCTGGCCAAGATAAGTTGTACTTATGCAAATTTCTTAACTTGCAGGAAGAAGGAAACACCTGCAAATTTGTAACAAGTTCCATCTAAGGAAAAATACTTGAGACAACCACTATCATTCTAAAAGTAGAAGTAGACCAAGGGAATTATAGAACCAAATTAAAAGTTGATACAAAATGCATAGTCAAATATTTTTGTAATTAACATATAGCAATGGAAGGGAGGAAACACCCTCCAAAAGTATTTGTTAATAAACCCAAGACTTATTGTTATTGGACAAAGAAATTGGGGTATGCCCCTTTTATTCCTATAATTTGTATAGGACCTAAGGTCCCAAGAAAGATTAGAGGTTTTCTTCTCTGTTCTTTCCTACTAGTGCTTGTTTGAATGAAGAATATGTAATCTTGATTTATTTTAATAATAAAATTAATAAGGCCTTAGCCTTTTATCGATCAAAATAAAATAAAATAATATAAATAAATAAATAATATTATTACTCAAATACATAAATCATACTATTTGTTGATCAAATAAATAAGATTGACAAATGAGTGTCAACACACTTAACCATACATGCCGAATACACAATGGGAGCCGAGCTAGAATTTGTTTATGTGCTGAGTTAGTGAAAGTGCTCAGCAAACTACAGTTGTTGCCGAGCAGAACACATTTCAGTATATGCCGAGCTATACAGAATTCAACATGTGCCGAGTAGATCAGAAGATAGTGTGTGCCGAGCATTACAAAGTTAATAAGAGCTGAGTAATTCAGGAATCAGTAGGAACCGAGTAACACAGGAAACATAGTGGATGTCGAGCAATCCAGAATAGATAGTGTCGAGCATCAGTATTACCTCATGTGCTAAGCAATGCATGATTAGCATAAGAGTTTGTGCCGATACAAACCAAGATGTAAAATGGTTATGCATGACTCATGACAGGATAAGGAGATAAGATCAAATCCTTCTGTTTACCTATGCAATCCTCATGCAGCCAATCAGAAAATTGGAATTGTATGTAGCCAATGGGTGAATTTCAAGGGTTTGAGCGGGAACACTTTATCCAAGGATGCAAAATGATTCAGTAATATTTATAAAGGAGTCCTAACGCCATTGAAAGGGAGTTGGAGACAAGAAGGAATTGGAGAGTCTTTTTAAGGTTGTTACAGAGCTTTGGTATTAAAAAGATTAAGTGGAAAAGACAACAGTTAGACATTTAGTTGATTAGAACAAAGCAAGGGACACGAATGAATATCAGATCTCAGGAGATCAAGAACAGGGAAAGTAAATTAAGTGCCTGTATTCAGCAATCAAGGATTGCAAGCATATCTAGGACCATTCATTATGGCATTCCTGAGCTTGATGAAGAAATTAAAATACCCTATTATGATTCTAGCACTCTAAATGAGGAAAAGATGAATGAAATACATAGTGCATGGGACAAAAGAAGGAGGAAAGGGCAATGAGGAAAGACCAAAAATACAAGTAGGCAATGAATGAAATCAAACATATATTCATGGATGCCTTCAGTCTACAAACTTCGAATTCAAGCAAACCAATCCTTGAGCAACTATCTGATATAGTTGACCAAGTGAATAATGAAGACCATGATACAAATGCAAAACTCATGGAATGATCAGATAAGAAGTTTGAAGGCAAAGTCAACCAGAAGATAGATAATAACATCATTTTGGGACAGGTTGATCTAGCCAAGAAATTGGATAATGTAAAGATTGTATTAGGGAATATCTTTTCCCTTTATAGAAAATTGTGTGATTTTTCCAGGTTCACACAAGAAATAAACCCAAAAATTTTGAACCTTGAGAGCACATTAAAACTCTCCAGCAAGCAACTACCCTCAAATCTTGCACAGAGTGAAAATAAATTTGCTCAAACACTTCACACTCAGAGGGAATTAGCTACATTATCAGTAGAAGAGGCCACTATTAAAGAAAAGCTGATGCAGATACAAACCTCTATCACTCCTCACTTGGAAATATTACACAAGGAGAAAATATATGCAGAAACAGTCCTGAAGAAAGATCAAAATATTTGTACTCATGAAGGACTTGTTGATCTAGCTACAGAGGTTGCAATCCAACACAAGCCATTGGATATTGCATTGAATAACTGGGATGCAACTCTCAAAATACTCCTTGAGGTAAATAAGACATTTTTGGCCAAGCATGGCATTACCATTTAGAACCCTTTAACATCAGTGTCAAAAAGGGGGAGATAATATTGGAGATATATAATATTGGGGAGATAATATTGGAGAGATATATAATATTGGAGAGATATATTAAGAGAAGATAAAAAGATAATAGGATCAGAAACAGAGCACATTAGGCACAATGACACAAGACATCATAATTCATGACATGACAAGGCATAATCAACTCAGGGGGAGATTGTTGATCAGTTAAGTATTTTTGATACTCATGTCAAAGGGGGAGATTGTTGATCAAATAAATAAGATTGACAAATGAGTGTCAACACACTGAACCATACATGTCAAATACACAATGGGAGCCGAGCTAGAATTTCTTTATGTGCCAAGTCAGTGAAAGTGCCAAGAAAACTATAGTTGTTGCCGAGCAGAACACATTTTAGTATATGCCGAGCTGTATAGAATTCAACATGTGCCGAGTAGATCAGAAGACAATGTGTGCTGAGCATTGCAAAGTTAATAAGAGCTGAGTAATTCAGGAATCAGTAGGAGCCGAGTAACATAAGAAACATAGTGGATGTTGAGCAATCCAGAATAGATGGTGCTGAGCATCAATATTCCTCATGTGCCGAGCAATGCAGGATTAGCATAAGAGTTTGTGCCAATACAAGCTAAGATGTAAAATGGTTATGCATGACTCATGACAAGATAAGGATATAAGATCAAATACTTTTGTTTACCTATGCGATCCTCATGCAACCAATCAAAAAATTAGAATCGCATGTAGCCAATGGGTGAATTTCAAGGGTTTGAGTGGGAACACTTTATCCAAGGATGCATAATGATTCACTAATCTTTATAAAGGAGTCCTGATGCCATTGAAAGGGAGTTGGAGACAAGAAGGAATTGCAGAGTCTTTTAAAGGTCGTTACAGAGCTTTGGTATTAAAAAGGTTAAGTGGAAAAGACAGCAGTTAGACATTCAGTTGATCAGAACAAAGCAAGGGACACAAATGAATATTAGATCTCAAGAGATCAAGATCAGGGAAAGTAGATTAAGCGCCTATATTCAGCAATCAAGGATTGCAAGCTATCGGGTTTATTATACCTAATACTCTTTAGCCATTGTATTAGAAAGGAAACCCTATGTTGATAGGTTAACTTAACAGCTATCTTGTAGATCCTTTAAAAAGGTGATTAAATCCTTTAACAGGGTAACACTTCATGTAAAGTGTTTGTAAATCCTTTAACCAGGTCACTATTGACATAGTGTAAAGCCTTTAATAGGGCAGGCCTTTAACAGGGCAAACCATCAGAAGTGGTTGAAATCAATTGCTGCAGTAATTTCATGAGTATCATCCCTACCCCAGTTTTACCTTCTTATTCCTGGAGGGTTTCTGGGTCACCAAAATATCAAGTGTTATGTGGTGATACATGCTTGTTTCACATGATTGTTTAATGTTTATATGCATGCATGACAATTTCACTTATATGTTATTAAGGGTATAAAAGTTGTTAAAAGACCAGTACTTCTGATTCACCCCCCCCCCCCCCCCCCCCCCCCCTCTCAGAAGATTTCTTCCCATTTAAATATTCCAACAACTATTATTATTATTATACCATATAATATTTTAAGATAAATAAATAATAATATTATCCTAATGAAATAAATAATTATTAATATTTTTTCTTAATACTAATAATATACTACTAAAGAAGAAGCATTCAATAATATAAATAACTATAATAAGGATATTATAATTACTAGAGTGATAACATTAATATAAATTATATTTACCTAATGACTTATATTTTGGAAGGGGTACGGTATGCCTTTTCACCATCAAAAGGTGAAACTATCCTATTTAATAAGATATAAGAGGAAGGTCCAAAGATCATTTAGGACCATTATGGGAACATAATTTTTCTAAGGATCATCAATTTATATGTTAGTCAATATTATTGACATTTCAATTCCAAATAAAACAAAGTCCCAATTGGGGACATTACAGAGGGGGGTTGAAAAGGGAACCAGGGAGAGGGAGAAGGGGGTGGGGGGGTGGGGGGTGAGAAGGGAGAAATACAGTTTGGGAGAGAGAGTGACAATTTGAGAAGGAAGGGGGAGAGAGAGAGGGTGAGAAGGGGAAAGAGAGGATGTTAGGTTTCCTAAGGGGTCATAGAGGTTAATGTGGCATAAGACCCCATATTAGTCTTTAATATGTCCTAAGACTCCTAAGGTTTAATCTTAGAGGTCCTAAATGATTGTAAGGGGTCTTGAGGTGTCCGAGGAGAATTTCACATGTCCTAGGACCTCCTGCTACACTTGAGGATCCCTTAGCACCCCTCACGAGACCTTAAGACCCCTTACAACCCCTAAGATGTGTCCTTATGGGTCCTAAATGATCTTATGGGTCTTAAGAGGTCTTAAGATACATTAATGTGTCCTAGGATCCATTACAACCCCTATGATGTATTCTTAAGGGTATTAGGGGTGTGTAAAGGGTATAACAGATGGGGTCTCGTGGATGTTAACTTCCTAAAAACTAAATTTGCTTCTGCTAATTTTTTTAGGAAATTTTCAAATGAGTGATCTTATGAATTAAGTGTACTTGACCTTAAAAATTTCAGCTCCTAAATTTAACAAAAAAGAGAAAAATTTTATTTTTGGGTAAAGATTTTTTAGTTTTTGTGAGGATAAAGTGTGAAATTTCTTGACAAGTGGTTGAAATTTTTCCTAAGATGGTGGCTCAATTTCAAGTGACCCCCTAATTTCACTTGCTCAAATTTATAGGCCTAAAAATGTGGGGCTCGTATTTTGAATGAAAATATTCTAATTAACCCCCCCCCCAACACACACACACACAAAAAAAAAAAATCTTATGGGAACTCCTCCACCTAAAAAATAAACCTCTAGCCCCACTCATTAGACCCCTACCAAAGGGGTCCTATGAAACATTAATGGGTCGTAGGAGCTCTTAAGACAATTCAATGTGCCCTAAGACCCCTTATTAGTATTCCTATGGGTCTTAGAAGATTGCAAGATGTCTTAAGACCCCTCTTAAGACCTTTAATGTGTCCTAGGACTAACCTCTTACAATTTTTAGGAACCCTAATATGTCATTGGGTCCCTAAAGGGTTTTAAGGGGTCTTAAGATGTCCTATGCAACATTAACATGTCACATGACACATTAAGACCCTTGATGTGTTCTAGGACTCTCTCTCTCTCTCTCTCTCTCTCCCCCCCCCTCCCCTCAACCCATTACCTATTATCACTATAGGGCGTACTCACTATAGGAAATACACATTATAGGGTGTAGAACCTATGTAAAACACTTCAAATTTGATAGTGCACAAATGCAACTTTTTCTAGAATTTTTATTTTCATAGCACAAACACCCTATAGGACATACATGTTATTTCACATATGTACTTTGGAGTGCATTGGAGTTCACCACCCCTAAGGCTTGAATTTTCCTTAGAGATCTTGTAAGAATCTACCTTAGGGTAGAATTTACCCAAAACCAAGGAGCTCAAAACACAAGCACAAATTAGACCAGAGTATGATCAGAATAACTATATAGTATTCAATACAATGTACAAGTACACTAGGAGTGCCTGAATATAAAGGCCTTTGAGATGCATCTAGAATGCCTCAGAATCAACATCATGATAAGTCATACAACCAGGCACATGCCCACTAGAAATGGGTTATCCTCCATTAAGCACAAAAGTAAGTGCGATGATGAGAGGATAAGCCTACAATGGTGTGACACGCAAATCAGTGTTGTTGACAACATCTACTAAATTAGGAGTGTGAATGTTGCTGAAGAGAGCAAAAGTCGAGGTGACCAAACTATTCATGCCATAAGTTGATGTGTGAAGTAGAGTGAGTCAACAAGGCTTGAGAAGGAGACTTAGGCACAAAGTGGAAGAATGAATAAAGCCTCTTGTCATCATTGACTTTCCCCACTGCAACTAATGAATCATCTCTGAGATTGTGCACTATCACTGAATTTGGAAGGAACTCAACTTTGTGACCATCTCCAAGGTGAGTGATTTGGTAAACTGATAGGAGATTTGAGCTAAGATTTGGAATGTAGAGAACATCTTTGAACTTCTCATTTTCCATTTCCACATGTCCTTTCCTTTCAAATTCCATTTTAGTATCATCTCCCACAAAAATGTGTGGTACCTTTAACTGCTTCAATGAAGAAAAATCTCCGTTTAAAGAACCCATATGGTAAGAGGCATCTGAGTCAAGTATCCATTTTGAAGAACTTATGTTTGCCATAAGTGCTTGCCCTTTACCCTTTGAAGAGGTTGGAGTTGAATCCTTGGAAGTACCTGGCACTTGAATCTTGTTCTTCTTGAGTAAATTTTCTAACTCATCGATTCTTTTAGTCTTGCAATGATGCTTGTCATGATTTGGTGTTTTGCAATATGCGCAAAAGATTTTGTCCTTCTTTACCCAAAATAAAAAAAATTGCACCTGATTTGGAGTCCAGATGATTGAGTTATGGCCATTTGAAGTCGGGTTGCTAAATCAAACTTGCATCTGAAGAGGGGTCTAGAGAGGAAAATAATGTGTTGAATTTGATAGTCAAACGATCATCATAGCAGTTCAAAAATGCCTTGGAATGATGGTCAGATGGCTATCAAATTTAGACTCGTACTTTATTGATGTTAGCAAAAACACAAGCCTGTCATGATGTCACCCTATACGGTTGCTAACGTGGCACACACAGATTGTATAGATGTATGGAAACTATACAAAAAAAGGATGATGTGGCAGTCTCCACTGGCATATGGTTATGTTGACTGGGCTCTGATTGTACATCCATGTATATGTACGATCTACTGTGTGGAGGCTTATGTGTCTGATAGTGTGGTTGTGATGTGGATGCCACATGGGTGCTAATTGGCATATGACAGTGATGTGGCTCTACTAATGTTGGTGATGAGTCATTGCTCACGTGGCACTAACTGTACTATGCATGATTGCCAATTGGGACACCATGTGTTAGATTTCAATTGGGCTGCATGGAAACAAGGCTATTTTAGGGTCCAAGATGGTTGAAGGTAATCAATTTTTTTAAGGATGTGAAGGAACAAAGTGTTTGTTTTGCTTTGATTCCTAAAAAGACTAAGAAAAAAGATGAGTTAAAACATGCACCTGAGATTGAATTTTTTTTGGTGAAGCTTTAAGAAAGTATTTATGATAATGTATTTGATGATTTTCCTCTTGTAAGAAGCATAAGTCATTGTATAGATTTGATACCTGGAGCTAGTTTTCCTAATAAAGCACCACATAGATTGACACTTGATGAAAAGGTTGAATTGAATAGACAAGTGTAGGAATTGATTGAGAAAGGTTTGATTAGAGAAAGTTTAAGTCCTTGTGTTGTACTTGTTATTTTAGCACCTACGAAGAATGGAGAATGGATAATGTACACTGATTCTAGAGCCATAAACAAGATAACAGTGAAATATAGATTTTCTTTTCCTAAGATGGGTGACATAATGGACAGTTTGAGTGGAGTGAAGTATTTTACAAAGATTAATTTGAAAAGTGGATATCATTGTATCAGAATTAGACAAGGAGATAAATGGAAAACCACTTTTAAGACTAATGAGGGTTTGTATGAATGGTTGGTTATGCCTTTTGGTTTATCTAATGCACCTAGTACTTTCATAAAACTAATGAATGATGTTTTGAAGAAATTATTGAGAAAATGTGTAATTGTAAATCTTGATTACCTTTTGATATTTAGTAAAACTAAGGAAGAACATCTTGAGCATATTAGACAATTATTACAAAATTGGAGGAAGAGAAATAAAATGTTATTTTATGAAGGAATAAATTGTGTATCTCATTTTTTCATTTTAGTTAATGGTTTGGAGATGGATCCTAAGAAGGTGAAAGTTATTCTTGAAAGATCATTTCATGGATTGGTAATTTTTTATAGAAATTTCATGGGTCAGTAGAAGAAGTTGGGTCTCACTTTTGGCCGAAAAGTGTAAGTGTTTTTCCTATTTTTGAAATATTTTGTCAATTGATGCCAAAATTTGAGCCATTTAGAGATTAAAAATTAAAAAAACTTCAGAAATAAAAATTGTAGTGTCTGAGATCTTCTTTTTGAATATGTAATTTATTTGTATATCCATATGATAGATTATTTTTTTGGTATGGATCTTTACAAACTACATTTTCAAAATGCCTATTTCAGGACCATACCATGCTCGCGTACAAACACCGTAATTTGACACAACTAAATGAATTTTTGTGAATCCTTTTAAATGGAATTACTTGACACACCAAAGATTAATGAGAATATTTTTCTTGATTTTTTTAATGAATATTTTTTAAATTAATTTTTAATTGGCTATAAAGGTAAATTTTAAAACCTATCATGTACGAACACCATAGTTTGATCAAAATTTCACTTTTTTCATTTTTTTTAACTTCAAAAGAATTGAATGTAGATTGATGACATATAAATTAATTTAAGAAAAATTATAAAATAAAAAATTTATTAAAGTTTTAGTGAACATTGTTATTTTACATTTAGGTACCACCTTTGATTAAAAAATAATACAAAAATAGTAAATAAAATCATAACACTATAAAATTTATATTTTTGAAATTTGGGCAATGAGAGCTCTAACGGGTTTTTGTTTCGTCAAAAAATTTGATCAGGAAGACCCTCTAAAAATTATGTCAAGGAATGAATTTGTCAGTTTAATGCCTTAGCCAACTCTTGAGAGGCCAAGGCATAGGCTTGGTCTCACCAAGCCTATCACAAACCAAAATCTGAGGTAGGAAAAAAAATCCCACCTCATGTTGTTAGAAACAACCACCCATAATTTGAATTTCAAAAAATGGGTACCCGTTTTGAAAAACTAAAAGTGACATGTAAAATCTCCTTTTAAGAAATGGGTACCCATTTTTTACTTTTAAGAAATGGGTACCCATTTTTTACTTTTAAAAAATGGGTACCCATTTTTTACTTTTAAGAAATGGGTACCCATTTTTTACTTTTAAAAAAATGGGTGCCCCTTTTTTAAATTTAGGGTTGGGTACCCGAGCTAAAAATAGGTGCCCGTTTTTTAAAATCAGGTACCCATTTCTAAGAGGTTTCATTCTGTGGATTTGACTTCTGTAGAATTGTGACCCAACTTTGTGCATTCACCCTCATCATAAATTTCAGTTCTATTTGTAATGCTATGGTTGAGACTATGAGAGGATATTAAAGGGAATTCAAATAGACACATGGAACGCAAAAGAGTTTTGAAACATTGAAACAAAAGATTGTTGAATTGCCTACACTCACTTTGCCTGATTTTAGTAAAGTTTTTCAAGTTGAATGTGATGCTAGTGGAAGTGCTATAGGAATTATTTGAGTCAAGAAGGAAGACTTGTAGCATTCTTTAGTGAGAAATTGAGTGATGCTAAGAGAAAATATTCAGTTTATGATCAGGAATTCTATGTTATTGTTCAAGCTTTGAAGAAATTGAGACATTATTTGATGCCTAAAGATTTTGTGTTCTATATTGGCCATAAAACTTTGTAGTATTTAGGAAGTCATAATAAGTTGAATCAAAGACACATGATGTGGGTTGATTTTTTGTAGATTTTTTTCTTTTCATTGAAACATAATAGTGGACAGTCAAAGAAGGTTGTTGATGCTTTGAGAAGAAGAATGAATTTGCTAATAGAAATGAGAGTTGAGATACTTGGTTTTAATGATTTAAAGTATTTGTATGAAGTTGATCTTGATTTTTCATAACCTTGGAAAGCTTGTAAAGATTAGATGGTAAGAGATAAGTGGACTGATTATTTCATTTAGGAAGATATGGTGTTTAAGGGAACTCAATTGTGTATACCTAGAGGATCTACGAGAGAGAACATTATGAAGGAGAAGCATAGTGGTGGACTTTTAAAACCTTTTGGGATTGATGAGAAAGTAAGGTTGATTTCAAATAGATACTTTTGGCTGCAAATTTATAGGGATGTGCACAAGATGGTTAGAAATTGCAGAATTTGTCAAGTAGCAAAAGAGACTAGTTAGAATGTGGGATTATATCCACCATTACCTATACCTAATAATCCTTGGGAAGATATATCAGTGTGTATTTTGATCTTGGTTTGCCTAGAACTCAGAGAGGTAATGATTCTATTTTGGTAGTAGTGATAGATATTCAAAGATGACTCATTGCATACCTTGTAAGAAGATATCTGATGCAATACATTTGGTTGAATTATTCTTTAAGGAAGTGGTAAGGTTGCATGGTTTTCCTAAGAGTATTGTTTCAAATGGGGATAGTGTGATTACTAGTTATTTCTAGAGGACACTTTGGAAGAGGCTGAATATAGAGTTGAAGTTTAGTTCTACATTTCATCCACAAACAGATGGGCAAACTGAATTTGTGAATAGAATTTTGGATAGATTGTTGAGATGCTTGGTTGGAAATAAGCCTACTAATTTGGATTTAATTTTGGGACAAGAAAAATTTGCATATAATAATTATGTAAACAGGAGCACTAAGAAGACACCTTTTGAGATTGTTATTGGAATGAATCCTAAGGGATCTAAACCTTGAGACAAAAAGAAGTGTTGAAGCTAAGGAATTTGTAGATTTCATGATGTCTTTGTTGGATACAATTGATTAATTGTGTATTATCTTTGATGTTACACAAAATGTCATATCATTATCGGTTAGTGCATGGTGAGCTCACTTGGACATTGAAGACAATTTTCTATTGCTACTGAGCAATCCTAAGTTTGCCTAGTCTAGAAGGCAATGTCTACCAAGTTCACTCAGGCGTCAAAGGAAAGTCTATGGAAGATGAGTGTTAATCGAGCTCACTCATTTAATGAAAGAAATGTTGGATGGAATTAGTGTTAATCAAGCTCACTTGGTTACCAAAGGAACTTTGCATATATGGAGTGTTAACTGAGTTCACTTGGTTAACACAGGAAAATCATTTCTAAGTTAGTGTCTACCGAGCAGGGTCAGCTAACGAAGGATTTTCTTGTTTTGGCATATTAAGTTCAATTGATTTTTTTGTCGGTTCTAGCTAACTGAGAAAATGAATATTAATTATTCTATGTTGTATTTGAGCCCACTTGACAAAACAAAAGATATAAATAAAAGGTCAAGTTGTGGGCTAGAAAGTGCAAAGTATGTGTGAATGCATGGAATATTTTTGAAGATCTAATGATGCAAAAAAGAAGTGAATTAGAAGGATAAGTAGAATATCCTTGTGAAGCTAAAAGAATACATTCAATCAGGAAGGATCAAGTACAAGCCAGAATTGAGATCTATAATAAAAAATTCAGTTGCATTCAAATCAAGTCATGTCATTGTTACTCTTTAATCATTGTAGTAGTGATCTAAATCTCTCAACAAAATTGGCTTAACAACTATTTGTAAATCCTCTAACAAGGTGGCAGTTCTATTGAATTGTCTAAAGACCTCTAACAAGGCCACTCCTAAAAAGGTGATTAAATCCTCTAACAAGGTCACACCTAATAGTGTGTTTTGTAACCTTTAGCAGGGTTGGCTCCTAACAGGGTCTACTTCAGAAGAGTAAAAATAGTAACTAGTTGCAATTGGTGGTTTTTCCCAAATTGGGTTTCCACATTAAATCTTGGTGTCAAATGGGTTCATGCTTTTTCTTTTATATGCTTGCATCTAAGTTAAAGAAATAATAGATAACATCTTAAGATTTGCATGTTTAATGTTTACCAAGCGCTTATAGTTTTTACCAAGTTACAACATTTCTTTGTTCACCGAGCATCAACTGAATTAAGTTTTCATAGAATTATTTTGTATTGACATCTAAGGGATCTAGATTTATTTTTGTAGTAACTGATTCACCCCTCCCCTCTTAGTTACTCCTCTTATATTTCCAACTATCTTTACATGAGGAAAATGAACTTGGAAGGAAGTAATTTGGGATATAAACAAAGAGTTGATAAAAAGAAGAGAAATAAATCTTTTGAAGTTGGTGATGAGGTTATGATTCATTTGAAGAAGAAAAAAATTATAGTCAGTACCTATAGTAAGCTGAACATGAAGAAATTTGGTCCTTGTAAGATTTCGAGGAAGTTTGATAGTGGAAATTCTTTTGAAGTTGAATTACTTGAAGACATGGACATTTCACATATATTCAACATTGCAAATATCTTTGTGTATTTTGAATCAAATGATGAGCTGAAAAATAACTTGAATTATCATAAGAGGAAGACATAAAACATTGAGAGGATTTTGAAGAGAAATTCAAGAAAGAGTGCCAGAGGAAAATACTACATAGAATACCTAGTTCAGTAGAAATACAAGCCAATTTATAATAGTTCCTGGATTACACAAGATAAGTTGGATCATTATGATTCATGTCAAAATATTTGTCATGTCTGATGTGAACATTGGTTCTTTATTAACCCCAGGTGTTTGATGCAAGAGCATCTTGGGTCTTTGAGACATCTTGTTTCAACGAAAAAGATTTCTTGTTTTTATATACCAATCTACTATTTGTAAAGTGGTCATTGTTTCTTCTGGTTTCCTATTGTGCATAGTTGATATCATATCAAGAACCTCTCCATGATCCTTGTCCTAAGTGCGTGAGTCCTAACATTCAATAATTCTCAAGTTCTATGCCAATCTTGGCAGTACCCATTTCCTATTATTTTTTATCCAGTGAAGCATGTTGTTTCATTTGATGTGGTTTCATATGCTTACGTGGCATCTTGCTTAGTTGGGAGCTGACTCCTAACACACATGTGGACCTACCTTTAATTGCACATGATTTTATATTGTCCTTTTCTTTTGTTTTGGTTTACTTTTCCAAGATTGGACCTATATTGTAATCAAACGCCTGACTAGCCGACTTTTTGTTTATCTGGCTATATAAGAAGCTTGGTTAGATATAGGAAGTAGCAATTCTTAGAGGAAATTGAAGGACAAAGATGTGATTCAAAACTCTAAAATTATAAATTGTTATTTTTTATAAGGTCACAACCCTGAAGGCCTCATAGTCATGCATGTTGTTATTTTGTATACAAAGCTAAATCATTACACCTATGAATATATTGCATTTGACCTTGTGCTCTCTTTGGTTATCTAATTTTGTGTGTATCTTCTGTGTGTAACTCTGGGAAAGGAAGTGTTGGTAGGTTAAGTTGATTTTATTCCACATGTTTTATTGAGTTTCTATTTCTCCTTGCGACAAAGTCTCAAACTTGCTTGTGTCCTCCAAGTCATAGGGTTGGATCTGTTGGTGTAAATAGGTATTTACTATTTACACTTTACTTAAGTTTACTTAGGTTAGTGCATTATTTTATTATTTTGCACTATTTTATTATTTATTTTTATGAGACACTTAGCAGTTTGCACACCTTTTTGAGTTGTCATGTTGATAACACAGAAGTACACAACTCTAATTATGCACATGGTGTCTACAACATAGGAGTTTGCATCATTCACTAAGTTGTCATGTATACAACACAGTTATTCGCACTCCTAATTTAGCACATGTTGTCAACAAAACTGATTTGTGTGTCACACCATTGTAGGCTTATCCTCTCATCATCGCACTTACTTTCATGTTTAATAGAGGATAACCCATATCTGGTGGACATGTGCCTAGTTGTATGACTTATCATGATGCTGATTCTGAGGCATTCTAGATGCATCTTAGAGGCCTTTATATTTAGGCACTCCTAGTGTACTTATACATTGTATTGAATACTATACAGTTATTCTGATCATACTCTGGTCTAATTTGTACTTGTGTTTTGACTTCCTTGGTTTTGGGTAAATTCTACCCTAAGGCAGATTCTTACATGGTATCAGAGCTAAGGGAGATACTCATCACATAGCCATTGGAGACCTCGTTGCTTCATCTCTCAAATGGACTCAATTAAGATCTGGAGCATTTGCAATAATTGAGAGCATCTAGAGCTGAAGTGGACCTCACCATTATTTCTAGAGCATCAATTCAATGAAGATTGACTATAAATTTGCCTATTTTAGGCCATAGTCAACTAGGAGGCAAAAAAAATTGCAAATCGAAACCCGAAGGCCCGATTTACAAAGTTGGGTATGGTCTTTATTTGATCTGTTAAATTTAATTTTCAAATTTGTAATTCTATATTTTTGCTACAATTTCAAAAAAAAAAGATTATTAGCCCAATCAGGCATCCAGGCAGAGAAATTTTTTTAGCACAGGCACTGGGCAGTCATACCTCGGCCTTGTGCAGTTATTTTGCTTCATAGGTATTCATTGGTGGGCGACATATCCCTTCAATTATTTTAGGCAGTTTGGCAAAAAATATGGCCTTTGTTCAAGCATTAATGGTCTACATCTCAAATTTCAGTGAGAAAGGGTGACCAAGCAACTCAACCCCCAGTGGCTTCAACACCGCTTTGTTATATCATCCGTGGGTGGAGCTTTTAAAACCTTTTGCTATCCCTTCATCCCATCGATGTGGGATAAATTTTGAAAAATTGACATCTAAAAAAAAGTTCTTGATGATATATTCGCAGCATCTTGACCACCAGAAAACATGTTTTGGCATCTGCAGTCACTGTCACCCTGCCTTCCACATGGCAATGCTCGCATTGCCATGTAGCAAAAAAGTGAAGGCCCCATGGCACATTCACCATATGTGGCCTCCATGTGGACCTTCTGCCTCTACAACTATGCCAGCTCAAACTCAGTGCCAAATGTACTTTGACTGTGGTATAGTGATTCTTGTCAAGATTTTTTGCAAAGGCAACAATATTTATTATTTTCATCAACCCAAATAATATACTAATTCAATCTTCTATCATTAAAAATCTTGTCTATCATACTACCAAGGTCTACCCCAAAAAATATGACAATAATCCATAAGCATAATATCACACAAGGCTTCATCATGATAATTCCCAATTTTGAATTCAACAAGGCATTGCTCACTTACAAGTAATTTATGCTCCTTCTAGATCCAAGCACATGATAAGGCTTAGGATGTCTCACTCTTTGCAACCATAATTTGCTAACCATCTCTTTAAATGCCAAATTATTAGAACTTCCACTATCAATGATTAACTTGCAACATTTTCCAATGTTCTTACATCTAGTTTTGAAAAAAATTCTTCTCAGAATAGGATCTCCATCAGTTTCTTCATTCCACATGATCCTTCTTAAGATTAGGTTTTCTCCATTTTTAGGTTCATTAGGTGTTTCAATAACTTCTTCACAAGCTAAATTTCTTCTGATATTACTTCTAATCTTCTTTCCGGAGTTAGTACATTCAAAAACTCTGTCATTCTTCTCCATGTTTATAACAAGTACCCTTAAACCAAGAACTTTCTTCTCTTTTTCCACCATTATTATTTCTAGTGTAGCTAGTATAACTACCTCGAGTGCAATTACCTCTTTTAGCAGTAGGTTCTTCCTTCAATTTTGATTTCTCTTTATCTTGCATGGCACTCTCAGATCTTCTACTTTCTCCATATGTTCCACAAATGCTTCTTTGAAGCCACCTCTTCCTCTCTATATTTGATCATGTCTCTTCACCAATCTTTCTTTAGCCTTCAAAGAGCACTAATACACTTCTTCCACATTGTCCATCTTCACATAACTAATCTCATATTGAATTGATGTCCTCAAACCATTTAGGTATCTAGCCACTTTCTCAACTTCATTGTCCACATGTCTAGATCTGATATCCAACTTGTAGAATTCCTTAGTATACTCTTTCAAAATTGTGTTGTTTTGCCTCATGTTTTGCATCTTACTCAAAAAACTCACCTAATAATCAGTAGGAGAAAATTTCTCTTCATCTTTCCAATCATCTTTTCCCATGTCTTGATCTTTTCTTTTCCCCTTTTATGTCTCTGAGTTTGCAAATGACCCCACCAAAGTGAAGCATAGCCTTTCAACTTTGTGACTATTATCTTAACATTCTTGCTATCAGGAGTACCTTCATACTCAAAGTATTCATCCATCTCAGTGATCCAATGCATTAGTCTCAAGTTTTCCATCATAGAAAGCAACTTCAACAACAAGTCTAGCATTCTCCCTAGAAAAAA
This sequence comes from Cupressus sempervirens, assembly GCA_028749045.1. Classification (NCBI taxonomy): domain Eukaryota; kingdom Viridiplantae; phylum Streptophyta; class Pinopsida; order Cupressales; family Cupressaceae; genus Cupressus; species Cupressus sempervirens. The sequence continues at coordinate 640,128,007 of CM053788.1, forward strand.
CTCTCAAAATCCTTTCCTAATCTTTCCTAACCTTAGGGTTAGGATTAGGATTTAGTGTTTCCTCTTCATCATCACTGACATCCTCAATATGAAAACCTATTTTTTGGGTTGTCTCAACAACTTAAAGTCTTGCTGCAATTTGCCTTAACATGTCCATAATAACATTATCAACATTTCCTTTACCATGAACCATCTTGACAATAGTTCTTGCAAGATCGTAAACTTCTGCAAGTTATACGTTAGATTTTAGATCCTCCACCCTACGACCAATCCAACAAAGTTCTCCATGATTCAAGTTTTAAGAAAGAACTTCAAACTCATATCACCTAACATAGGGAGAAACAAAAACTTATGAAAACATATGAAATAAACTTAGCTTAACCTACCAACACTTCCTTGCCCAAAGTTAGACATGAAATATGCACACAAAAATTAGATAACCATAGAGAACATAAGGCCAGATGCAACATTTTCATAGCTATAATTATTTAACTTTACATACAAAATGATATCATGCTTGAAAGTGAGGCCTTCTAGGTTGTGACCTCATACAAATAACAATTTACAATTTTAGAGTCTTGAATCACATCTTCGTTCTTTTGTTTCCTCTAAGAATTTTTACTTCCTACATCTAACCAAGCTTGTTATATAGCTAGCTAAGCCACAAGTCAGCTACTTAGGCATTTAATTACAATATTTGTCTAGTCTTGGAAGAGTAAACCAAAACCCAAGAAAAAAGAAATATAAAATCATGCACACCTAAAGGTAGGTCCATAGATGTGTTAGAAGTTAACTCCCAATTGCACAAGATGCCAAATGAGCATAGAAAATTTTGTCAAACAAAACAACATGCTTCATCGGCTGGAAACAACAAAAAATAGGTATTGCGAAGAGTGACATAGAACTTGAGAAATATGGAAGATTAGGACTCGTGCACTTAGGACAAAGATCATGGAGAGATTCTTGACATGATATCAAATGTGCACAATAAGAAACCAAAAGAAAAATTTTTCAAGGACCCAAGATTTTCCTACATCAAACTTGTTTTCTATAAAACATAAATTTAAAAAAAAAAATCTTTTCTTTTGTGCTCCCCATTAAGTTTGCACAATGTTTAATAACGATAAAATTATATGAAATGATATTGTAGATCTCTCTATCGTCTATCTTACCATATAATTATTTTAAATTTTGATTATGATAAGATTTTCATCAATAAATTCTTTTGTATGTAAGTCCAATCTTTGTCAAAAACCAATGTTTAGTATCCTGGGCTTAGATTCTATCTCATTCATTAAATTTTGAAACAACTCACTTTTGTAAAAACTAGACTCCATTCTAAACACTTTTGAAAAAAAAGAAGTTTTAATTTTCAATGATTTCTATGGGAGCACACACAAATTTCACATTTTCATAATGTGTTCACTTAGAAAATTCTCAAAATGTCATATATTCATAAAAAAATAGTAAAATAATTTTGGATAAACTATGTAGTGTTAACTAACATCTCACTAGAGAGATTAATTTTTATATTATAAAAAATTAAGATTTTAGGGGGAGCACACTTGAAACTATGTTATTTTCACAAAAATAGGACCACTTTTTGTGCTCTCCCTATTCTACATCTTCTTGGACATAATCATCAATTTTTTTAGTGACTATAGTTTCTAACATATTTCAAACTTGTTTTTGGGTGTTTTTCTCATCAAAATGTACAGTTTTTTTTTTTTTCTCTATTTCTCAATAACTAAGGTTTACAACTATGGAAAATAATTTAGATATTTGTTAGCTAAGAGTTTTCTTTAAATTTTTTTCCATATTTATTAGTAGAAAGGTTTGTGTTTGCAAATTAGGGTTTCTATTTTTTCTATACATACAACTTGGAGGACTAATAGCTTCACTACCCAACATTATGTTAGAAGACAACTAACATTATTTTGGTAGAAAACAACACTTAAAAAGAGAGCACACTCATTATCTTTGAGTATAGATGTTCTATAAGATCATTCTCAATATTGATACTTGGCCAATGATTGCAAGCACTAGGATAAGTTAGATAAGTATGATTAAATGACATCATGTTCATAAAGTTATTAGTGGTCGACGATAGTCTTCTAAATGTTTAAATTGACAAAACCTTTTACAATTATTTGGAAGTAGCTACATGATCTGCATCTAACCAAAAATAATGAAAAGACCTTCAAAATAAATATTATTTGTTTTTCAACTCTTGCTTTGTACCACTTAAACATATCAAAAATCATGTGACTTCACTTTCATGAACATTGCAATCATCATCCGTGAATAATCATCGACAAACAATATAAATTATCTATCACCATTGTAATTATCAACTCCAGTTGGACCACATAAATAAGTATGCACTAATTCCATAATATCATTGGAAGTGTGTGTTTTGCCAGAAAAACTAGAGTTTGTCATCTTACTGAGTTGACACACTTTGCAAATAGAATTTTCATGTTTTTGAAAATTTGATAAGCCTCTTACTCCTTTCTTTAGATTGTTGATGGTTAGTGAAGGCTTAAAATCATTTCCAGTCATAACCACACTATTATAATAATTACTCACCTTAAATGTAGTCAACCGACCAACTAGACCATCAAGTGTCAGATCATTTCCAATCATGGTTCTTCCTTCTTGAATAGAAGAAACTTTGATAGCATAAACATACAAAAGAATTCTCAAGATTTTACTTACAATTTTAGAATCCTGAATGACACCTCCATCAACTTTACTTGTACTCACAATATCCTTGATTCGGTTCACATATTGTGCAACATTTTCACCTTCTTTCATTATCATATCATCAAACTTACCTCTCAAGCTTTCAACTTTGGCTCTCCTTACATTGTCATCTCCTCCTTAGACAAGCTTTAGTTTATCCCACATTTGCTTTGCATTGGTACAGTTCTTGATTGCATCATCAAATTCAACATCATTGAGAGAAGATGCAATATCAATCATCATACTATTGTGATTCCTCTTTTAATTCATTCGATCCACAGTCAAGTGACCAAGAGGTATGGCATATTCATTCTCCAATCAGTGTGTGACATTATCTCCAATACTTGAAAAATGCAGCTTCATTCGGTCTTGCCATGAGGACAATTGTTAGGATTAACCACAGACAGAAATAAAAACTACATGCAAATATAACCAATAACAGAAAATAATAGAACACACAGAAATGAACACAAGGCACCAAGATTTAACGTGGTTCACCCAATCCCTGGGCTACGTCCACCAAACAGCAAGTTCGATCTTATTACAATCCAGTGATTACAACCTGATTACAATCTGTAATCCCTTACAACTCAATACCGCCGCAAGAACCAATTTCGTATCACCACATATGAAAAATAACCAACCCTAAGCCCTTTTTATACAAGTATTAAACCGCTTTAGGGTTATAACATGTCGGCCATATGTCAGCCATAATATGTCAGCTACCATGTCGGCTACTTCCCAAATTTTTTTTTCGGGCCGATGCCCCGAACCCCACTATTTATGAAGTATGTAAAATACTTTCCTGATCAGTCACCACAATCTAACAACCGTTTCTCCTTGTTTAGATTTGGTGGCTCTCTCTTATACGTCTTGATATTTTTCTTAAGTTCCTTTAAACTTTTTTCTTCAAGTACTTAACTATGATACCAAATTGTTAGATAAATGAGAAGGGTGGGGGGGCGAATCAATTATGTGCAGTTATCTCATAGCCCTTCAAACTTTTCATCACCATCAAAGAAACATAAACATTAACCACAATTACTTCAATACATCCAATCACTCGGTAGACATATCCAACTTAATACTTACTCATACATCAACTTATTTCCAATCTACTGTCAAATTATTCCTTGAATTACTAGATGACAGTAAATTTATAGTAATTATCTAGTGATATCTTAGTTATTAGTGAGTTGTAGTAGATTGTAAAATATGTTAAACAACTTGCAACTCTAATAACATTCACACAATTAACAAAAAGATTTAATATGGAAACTCTGTTAAGGGAAAACCCACTTGGGACTGACAACCCAAAAAATTCAATCTTCTGAAGTGATCTTTGGTAGGATATTACCTTGTTAAAGGTTACATACACTTTTTTAGGTCACCAAAAGATCATCTAGACCTTATCACTCGACCCTGCCTAGGACTAAAAAGAGTGGCTTGATTTAAACGATGTACAAACACTAGTAATCAATGTTACTGTATAGAATTTCATACTTGGTGCTTCTGAGATATTCTACTACAATGGTTAAACAATAACAATGTAAAGTGATCTATTAAGAATAACATCTACTTTTTCTTTTCCTAATCTCAGTTCTTGCTCCTTCTCTTCCTTTTACTCACTCGATTGATTTTGTCTTCCACAAACTCTTCTTCTTCTCTTTTCTCTGTTATGCTCAGTTTAATTGGCTCAACACTTCTTTCTTCTCCTTCAACAACTTTTCTCTTCACGACATCCTTTAATCATATCTTTTTCATCTTCATTAACTCTTGAACAATATCACAATGAAATCATTAGCCTCTTTGAACCAATAGCCTAAAATTGTTATTTTCTCCTCCTTGTATACATTTCTCAATACTTCTAGATCCTTCCGTCTTTTTCCACTTAATCAAAATCATTGATCTTAGGTTCACAATTGAATTCCTTCATACAGTGAACTCAGACACATGAAATTGTAAATTTATATAGAATTTTGTGTCCATCCTTATCCTTCTTCAATTTCCTTCGTCAGAAACTTCTTAAATTTTCTCCATCATTGATCTTGCAACAAACTTTTCAACTGTTGTAGTAAACCTTCTCAAACTTTCCAAATTTCCATCAAAAGTCAACTTCAAATTTAAAATTCTCAAACTTGTTCATCTGGTTGTCACTTAAGAAACATTATATTTAATCGGGCAACATATAACTCGATTAATACTAACTCATTCAAGCGACATTGTGTTCTTCCTCTTCTTTGCAATCTCTCAGTCAATACTTTAGTCACTTGATGAATACAGTCTCCCTTCATTAACCTTGTGACTCATTTAAGCTTGTAATCTTCAATACCTTGACACAATACATTTTGTAAAATAGTCAAACCAATATTACATAATCATTGTCCAACTCATTCAAGTACCCATTGAATACCTTACATATCTACTCTGACTTCAGCATACTTTCTTCAAATCCACTTCATCAATCAAATGATATGATACTTTCCCGAGTTAGCATAATGTTTAGCCAATTAAGACTTTGACATCAATGACAATATCAGTTAAGGCTAACAACATGAAGATGGCTACTTATCCATTTCAAAACTTATTCTAAATATAAGAAAGGAACATCAAAGAACTAATGAAAACAACTTGAGTAAATGAAAATTTTCATTGTTACTTTAATGTATAATGCTTGGAAGTGCTATTAAACAATTTGAGTAGATGAAAATTTTCATATGCATATTCTGCGACCATCCAATATTAAAAATCACAAATATGGAAAATTGAAGATCTCGTACATTATTCAATTAGTTATAGTATGCTTTTATACAATCATGTTAGTGAAAGAATAATTTTCTAACTTCCAAAAAAAATACTAAAAGTAATTAAAAAATTACATTGAATTGGTCTTAACTCATATAATATTTCAATAATACATTTATTTTTGTCTCAAACCATTATGGTCATCCATATTTCAAAAAAAATTCATAAATATATTTTTCTTATACTAAAAGTAATATAAATTAATTAATTAAATTGGCCCTAACTCATGCAATATCTTAATAGTATTTTTTTTTTTTTATGTCTCAAACTGTTATGGTCATCCATATTTCAAAATTATTTTCATAAGTATTTTTTCTTTTTTCTTTAGTGCAATCAAGCATCTTCTCTTGTCTTCCTAGATCCTACACTCTACCCTCAAATCATGCTACAAAACAATTATGATTGGTAGGCAGAGTATGAATTTTATATAGTTTTCATACTAGATTTCATAAATGAATTCTTCCTAATAACTTAAGAGTATTTAAATGTCTTTAAATTTTACCTTAAAATTTAAACAAAAATGAAAATTAACTACTTAAAGATTCATACAATCGTGCAATGACAATATTAATGTACTTTTATTGAAAGACTTCAACCTATAAATTTCTTCCATAAAACAATATACAAGTCTACAATAAAGTATCTCCATAAGAATATATCTTCAAACCCTACCACAAATTTTAGGAGTAAAATTAAGAAATTAGGTACTCATTTTGATCATTGTGAGATGACAATATTAATGCACTTTACTTGAAAGTTTTGGTTACAAAAATTATTTCTTAAGAAGAACATCAAATTTATTAAAAAAGAATTTGAATAAGAGAAGATCTAATCTACACAGTGCATAATAGGACACAAGGTTTGATCTTCTTTCAATGGTGTGAAGTTTGTAATCAATTTCTCTTCAAGAAAGATGACAAGTGATTACAAACAAGATCATATTCATAAGAAGGTATTGCTATTTGATACACCTTCTAGCTTAAAGAATTTTAAATCAATGTCATTGATTAATTTTTTATAACAATTTAAATAAATTTTTTCTTATTTTTTAAATATAATATTTTAAATGACATACAACTTTGAATTGCTACTAATTATTTATAAATAAATAAAATTCCCCTTTCCACTTTTTCAATGTTAGGAGTAAGATTGAACAATTTATTTTTCATTTTGATTAATTATTAGGTTTGGAGCATCCTCTCCCTCTCTATCCCTCTCCTCCTCTCTTGTCCTCTCCTCACTATGCATTTTTAAAAGCCTATTACTATTTGAAGTGCATTGAAAAACCTTATAATATGCTTGAATTTATAATTATATTCTATAAATTTTATAGAATATTATAATCTATAAATATATGAAAAACTTGATAATGTAAATACTACTTTCCATTTAATAAATATATTGAGAAATTACTCATTATCTCGACAGTATGATAAATTATTTGAAATTAATCAATTTATTTTTATCACTAATACATATCTTATTGTACTTGCCGTTCAGTTTCTCCGCAAATTCTATTAGTTTTAGTCAATCAAATATATTTATTTTTGAATAACAAAAATCTTTCTATAGTTTTGTTATTTAATTATATATTTTATATACCATAGAAATTATATGATTGGCTCAATACTTTTTGTGTTATAGGAGCCCTTTTTTCGAGAGTTCTCCATATTGCATTTTCAACGGCGAGATTTTTGTTATATAGAGATTGTAATAAATAACAATAAAATTAATCTATTATTCATTCTAATAAAAATTAAAATATGTAATATGTTGGTAAACACTATAAAATGCCCAACGGAGTGTACGTGGCAAACTGTTCACAATAATTGGATAGGCCCTTGTTATGCAACCTTCCTCTGCGTTTAGAGGGGCAGCTCCCTCGTATGATATAATTTTTAAAGATTTTCAAATAAATAATCTAAAACTCTAAAGATCGAGAGAAAGCCATTCAGGACGAATGCAACACATGACCTTACAACTTTCTTGAGTGAACGTAGAATAATAACAAAGGAAATCAAGAACTACGCTTGAAAATGACCATTATTACCATGCCAACTCATGAGTCATAAACATTCGCACAATACCGTGAGAACTCTCACTACAAAAGAATCAGTAGTTTATACTGCAACAATCTTGATTTTAGAACAAGAAACCAAAAGCGTATCTCATTTCATTTTCTTGCACCAAGAATATAATAGAGATTTTCAATTTCAGAGACAAAAGTTGTACATACTTTCCAAAATTTGTCTCCTAATCAAAATTTCAGCATAGTGTTCCCTTATTCTAAAGTCCAAAAAGTCTCTCTTTACAAAGTCCAAAAGAGCTCTTATATAGACACAGAGGTTAATAACCACCTCTTCGTGGTTAATAACTACTTCCTAAATACGTGATTTAGGTGAGGTTAATTAACCTCTACAATATTAACTCAAAAATGATAAAATACTTAACCTTTGACCAAAAAATAATAATGATGTGAAACTTATTACATCAAAGAAGAGACTAATGTCAGTTTTGCTGAGGCACATTTTCACCTCCATCTTTTCTAAGATTGATACCCTTGATAATATTCACGAGCATGAACATTTTCTCTCTTTGTTGGATCAATTTCTATCCTCTCCTATACGATGACATGCTGCCAAACAAACATGTTGGTACATTGAAGATCTATGAAAGGAGTAATTGGAGTCATTTTCTTTTGATAGCATTGATGTGGACATTCAAGTTTATCTGAATGCAGTAATCAATTAATGACCAATTATCCATGTTGATGTGTGCACCAATTGTATTTCATGATCATATTTACCATTCAAGAGCTTGTATTCCTTCCAAGAAGTGTAAGTTGGGATGCCTATGAGGATATAACATCTCCACCTTGTAATGTTTGATAGACAAATTCTTGTAATGTCACCGAAACATCATGAATATGGATTATTCTGCAATCATTAAAGTCCATGATACAATAATCTGCTCAGACATACTGTGGAAAACTCTAGTGGTGGATTGTACTCTCATATTTAGCACACATGTAAACAGAGCTTTTGAAACCTAAATTGCTTTGCCTTGGGGTTTCTGCTTTCAAGTGCTCGGATGTATATTGAAAAGTCCACTCTTCTCTATCTGCCATAAACATTGTCTATAATTACTTTTCTTCAACTTATTATTCTGCATCCTGTCGCTGCTGACAACTGGATGCAAAAATCCCATCTGCATCTTCACATTGATTACAAGCAAACCTTGTTACAAATTTATTCTAGCAGTGTTCTTTAAAGCTCCCCATATTACCAACAAGTCCGCAAGCTGACATATATTTGAGGTACTCTGACAAATCTTATGGATATCAATAAGCTGTTTGAGCACTATTATTGGCACGAATGTAGTCAAAAAATGTGAGAGATCAAGGAGTCCACTTTATTTCTGCCAACTTATTTTGTTAAAGTTTCTAGAACCTTTTCAGGAAGTGCTGTAACGCTATCTCTTGACCACGCTATCTTTGCAGATTTATAAAGTACTTTCAATCTTCATGAGAAGGTGTTTCCTTGGGGCATTCTCTTCAAGCATTTTCAAGCTCTATCTACGCCTTCACATTTCATTGAGATATATTTGTAAAATAGTTCGCATGCACATCTTCCACAGCTTTACAAAATACAACCTGTCGCTAAAATCCCTTATGCTTTGATGGATCTTCATATTCACAGCTTGCTCAAAATTTCCAATAGCTCTTTCCTTCGTAAGTATAATTACAGTGTTCATGAAATATAGAATCATTGAAATCTCCAATGGCCTGTAATAGATTTGTGCCGATCTTAAGCATGCTCGAACTACAAACAATCGTATTCTCTCATGTGGGGCAGGTCTTTTGGCAATATGAAAGTCAGTTGCAAGAACTTCGTAGCCTTTCTTAACTTCGAGAGAAACTGTAATGCCCGCCAAGCTCAACCGTGGATAAAATTGAGGAATAATAGTTGAGATGATGTTCATAGCATTGTGCATATCAGTTAAAGGCGTCTTCCCCATACTTGTGAAGTAACTTGTTAAATCCTTAGACATTGTTAGAAGTTCATCTGTATCTGTAACACGAAATTAACCATTTCTACAAGCATTCTTGACAGAAAACATAAGTACCATTATTGCTAGCTGAAGTCGAGTGTCCTCTTTCCTTTCAAAAACCCGTTTCACTAATTGAGGTAAATCATGTACCATAGCTGGAACTTGATTATAGACAACTGCATAATCGATTGCCCTCTGAATTATTTTTTCCATGCTCTTACTTCTTTAGAGCATTTTGTCAAGCAGCTCACGTACCTTATCTGTGGTCACTGCCAACAAGCCATGGTTGGGAGTATAAATCTCACATTAATGGTTCACATGCTAGCCATGGTTTGATGAGGAATGTCCAATATCAATAACAAGGTTTACAAAAGGCGCAGTCAAAAAGAAAATTGAAACCCAGGCTTATATTTCCTCTTTCATGGCATTCTGTCAAACATTTGGCGTACCATGTTTTTGCTTCCACATTTGGGATTCATATCATTTGGCATCTGCGGTTACCATATCCGGGCAATGCTACTTTGATGAATATTACACCCTGTACCTAAGCTTCCATAATACGGTTGTATCCACCTTGCTCGACCTGCTACTGAACACATGAGTTCTCATGGTCACTGATTACGAGCTATTCACATACCCAATCCTTCACCGGGTTAATAACTGTCTCAAAAAAATGCGTATTTTGAACTCAAACATTAATGGTGAGAGAGAAAATACATAATTTTGGAAAGGTTAATTAACTTCCTCCAAAACACCTAATTTGAAACTTATCATTAATCTTTTTGAGAGGTTAATGGTGAGAGAGAGAATACATAATTTTAGAGAGGTTAATTAACCTCCTACAAAACACGTAATTTGAAATTTATCATTAATCTTTTGAGAGGTTAATGGTTAATGATAAAATTAAAAATATGTATTTTTGGGTCTCTCCATTAACCTGCGATAATTTTGGACTCAAATTCTATACGTAACATGGGGAGCGCCCCCCTTCTAATTAAAAGAGGGGGAGCGGAGTTAATAAATAGTTATAGTATTCAGAGCGACTGAATAATATAGAAGGGGGCCCCTACCCCCACCCCCACTATTTTAAGGTAAGGATCGCCCCTACTAAGAATTTTTTTAGGTTCATGCCGGATTGGTATAGTTGATGTTGGAATTGTGATATTGCGATGAATAGAAGCATTTCAAAAATAACCATAAGATTAACAAGATAAAAAATTGAGACAATTTTGATATCCGGGTAACATATTATTTATTCAAAAATTTACTTAATTGAAAATAAAAATAAAAATCCTGATAAGCAATAAATTATTATAACTTTATTAACTATTGAATGTATTGAACCTTTACATCTTAATTTTATTTAATTAATATAATATATCTATGAACTTTTATATCTTAATTCTATTTTTAATTAATATAATATATCTACGAACTTTTATATCTTAATTCTATTTCATGAATTTACCTATCTATATAATATACAAAATCAAATTGATTAGTAAAGTTTGAAAATTTACACTAGCTCACTTATAACTCAATTAAATGTGAAAAATAAAAATCTATTTATTAACTATAACTATATATATATATATATATATATATATATTCTATAACTTTTACTACATATTGTATCTATTTATTACTCTATTAACTCTAAACAAGAAGTACATGTCACTATGTGGCACTTGTTAGTCCCTGCCTTAGATATAAGGCAGAGAACTAATGTAATCTTTTACCCCCCTAATTAATTTTTTCTGAAGAAGCCTGCACAATATTCTAAAGTTTGAGTGTCAAGATTTAAAAATTCTATTTATTAAATGCCAATTCCAATTTGCCGATTGGTCTAAACAAATTTACTGGGGTTTTTGCCTATTTTCAAGTATAGATTAATCTGAAAAATATTAAATGCTATCAACTGCACGTCGGAGGCCGAGTCTGCAGGACGCTGCTGGTGACTTCTAATTTGCCCATGTATGAGCTACACATTCCCCGTTGCTGACTTCTTTGCCAGATATTTGTGGGCGGTGGTGGTAACACACAAAACCACTTATTCTGTCTGTTGCACGGAAGCGTACGCCACATGTGCCCTGCCGCAAATTTTGACCAATGACATCACCCACGATTTTTGTTGATATGTTGAATATTTCCGTTAATTGGCGTGTGGCGTCTCTAAGATTTCATCCTCCAAAATCACAACTAAAGTTCTTTGCCAGGCGTATATAAAAACAACCATATTGTGCAAGTGTAATGGCTTCCGCTCGTATGAAATACGATTTCTTGAAATGGTACAAGCCGCCCACAACAATTGAGGAGCGGATATGAATTTAAGAAAAAATATCAAACAAATTATTAACTTAATATGATTAGAAAAAATAGAATGGAGGCAGATATTAATTTTATATTCTCTATGATAATAATAAAAAAATTGAATTGCTTTAATCTTTTATTCTCCCCCTTAAATTTTGTACCTGTCTTTCACCTCGAAGATACCTTGTCATGGGTTAATCATAGATAAATATAACTTAGGTTATGATTTTTTTAAATTTTAAATTTTTTTTTTTAACTAATTCATTTTCAAAATATTTTAAGAAAAATATTAAAATAGAAAAAATCAATGTTTTAACATTTCATTAAAAAAAATAAAAAATAAAAAATAGAAATGTTTAGAAAATTCAATATTGAAAATAACTATTAAATTATAAAAATAAAAAATTAATTTTGAATTAATATAAAAATTTAACAAATTTAACATATAAATTCAAACTTCAATTTATTTTAAAAATATTATAAACTATAAACATCTTTAAAAATAAAAAATTACATAAATTATTTGCAATCTTAACTTTCAATTTTAGTTTTAGTAATAGTTTAGCATAAGTACTCATTGTACTAAAAGCTAAAAGCTTATATGTTAATATCAAATTACGAAACACCCCATAATGCTTTTTTATAAGGCAAGCTATGTACTAAAAGCCCTACAATCTAGAGTAATCAAAGATAAAGAAATGTTCAAATTTAAATTAAATTATAAAAAATATAACTATTTTTATCTATATATTTAGATATTTAAATAATATATTATTTAACCATATGTTCTAATATACTTATTATAAAACATCATATACATTTTAGATAAATAATTATCTAATTTAAATATATAACTTTTTAAACTTCTAAGAATACATAAGAAAATTAAATTATTAAAAATTTCATATTATTGTGTGAATATTTGTTAACTAAATATTAACATAGCTTGTGTAAACAAATAATATATTTTAAAAAATAAAAAAATTTAATACATGATTAGTTTAATGAGCATAGCGCAAAAATACCCTACCATACTATGAGATTTGCAATGAGTAACTAGCTCGATTCATGTCATGTAGTTATCATCTTCATATCTTTGAGTAGTAGGCTTTGACACAAACAATATAAGATGCTAACAACAACAACTTCTGCTATAACCCCAAAAGGCAGGGACTCCAGCTCTCCAAGAGCTCTTGTTCATTAAGAATTATTAACAAATGTATTAATCAATAAAAAATATCCTATACTTTAAATTTTGTGAAAATGTTAACAGCATTTTTTTTCATAAAAATGATTTAACAATAGAATGGTTTCAAATCCAAAACCTCTACTTTTCTTGCAATTTCACGTTGTTTTCTTATTTCCATTTTTGTGTTCTCAACAAGTACAATGTATATAACTTGTGCGGTTAAATATTTCTGAACATAATTTATGTACACTCCACAAAATACCAAGACTGAAATGATTCAAAACTTATAATATTTTGGCTTCATTCACAAAGCTTATAGGTTTTTTTCTATAATTTGTTGGTCAATTAGACATCCCAAAAGGAATCCTAAAGAAAATGTTTTCTCTATTTTTTTTTTCAAGGCGATACATAGATTGATCGTGGATATATTTATATGTATGCCATGAGAAATACTTAGATATGTAAATAACAAGTATTTTCATATCTTATTTCATATAGAAATACATCTAGGGATTAGCATTAGAGCTATAATTTGAATTAAAATTAGATTCAGAAATAAGTTTGGGTTTGAATAAAAGGTGCTATTTTATTATTTTTTCAAAATGTTAGAAAATATGAAATATTAACTTATTTTATAGAAAATTAGACTTATTAAATATTAAAAAGATATACAATAAAAATATTCTAAATTTTGTTGTTCTTAAATTTTATGTAAGATCTGTTACATTTCCAATTATTATAGCATAACAATTTAAGTAAGAATTTTAATAGGAGTTTATTAGAGGAAATAGAGAAGCTATTTATGGATAATACTTATTGTTGTTTAGACAAAAAAAAATACAATATAGCTATAACCCTATCGACATAATCTTTGCACCCTTCAAAGGTGCAAGTGCTAGTTTAAATGAAAATAGAAGTAACAATCATCACTATGTCTAGTATAAATTATAAAAAGACCACATCATGTTGAATATTTAGAGTGAAAATCTTGGTTTCTACAACTAGTTTATCACCATAGACTTCAATTAAAAATGTTGGACATCAAACCAACATTCTATTGGAGTCCAAATAAATTGCACTAGAGAGAGCCTACATTATTTTTATATATATTATTAATGTTTTAAGATCCCAATCCATTTAATTATATGTGTGTGTGTGTGTACATATACATGTATGTATATGTATATATATACATGTATGTATATGTATATATATACATGTGTGTGTGTGTGTATTTATGTATATATATACACACATATGTGTGTATATATGTGTACACACACACACACACACATGTGTAGAAGCAATAAATTGGGTCTCAAAATCATAGAAGTCCATAGATTGAGATCATGCTCTTTACGGAACAACACCCTTCCATCTGCCTACCTCGCACCTAAGGTGATGTGATCTAGTCCTCAACTGAGCCAATAAAAACCTTGCCTTACCTTTAATAGTAGCCCCAAGGTATGCTTTCTCACCATGATCCCCAGTTGAATGTAATAAGCCTTTTTTTTGCCTATGTTATTATTTCGCATGGCCCTTTGAAACTTCTATCTAACAATTTTTCTATGCTTGCAAATTATTGTTTGGACACTCCTACACTTTGATGTTCCATTTATCCATCCATTTAATTTTTTGCTACATCCAAGTTTCACAAATTTTGGCCATCGATGGTCATGCATGTTTTCTGTCCTTTTTAAGTAGCTAAGTAACCAAATTATTGTTGAAGCCTCTAACCGAAAAGTGTCGACTTTTGACAAAAGTATAGGTAACCTACACCCACCTATACTATAGTTATTAAATATATTAAGCACTACCTTTATAAGATCTAACAATTCTAAGTCATTCTGAAATTAATAATGTATAGACATATACAAAATAAAATATAAATTTCATTACAAACAGTGAATTTGTAAAATAAGGAAAACAAACTAATTTGTACCAAAAACAAATTTCTATAGATAGAAGCCTTGAACATAGTCTATCCATATTAACTCTACCATGTGTGCATACAACTTACCTAGTTACATGGTAAATCCCTTAGATATGGCGAACACAAGAATACTCCATGATGTTGTTACCATTTCAAGCGACACTTTAGGACACGTCTGCCTCCTCGATTGTAGCTGCAAAAGGAACATCAAGGAAATGGAGTGTCTTCCACCATCTCTGCCCTTACCTTGTCCCATTGTCTTGTATGTCAAGTTGTTTAAGCTACAGTTCACCAAACCAAAATAAAAATGCTGATTACAAAAGCCATTAAAGACTTATGGAACAAGGTTCTTAACAAAACATTTGCTAGCCTACGGAGTAATTCGAAACATCTAAAACACATGCTCGCAAAATAAACAACATGAATTAATAGGATATTATTGAGTTGGTTATCAATAGAAAATGATAAATATAGTCTTAAATATTATATGTCTTTGAAGAACTCAAATCACCTTTTCCTATTCTTTACTACTAACTTATATATCTCAATACAAAAAACCAATTTGTTAAAAACATATTAATATGTCCTAATGAATCTCAATGAGTAGATTTAACATGCCTAGTATAGAACAGAGGATGCCAAGTATTTGTCTACTAGTACACCTTCTGTGAAGTTCATCTTTAGATTGGCTAATTGAACATCTTCTACCACTGTTGCAAATTTCAAAGCTACAATTTCTAGGGTTTTCTTGTTTGAAAACTTTTTATGAAATATTACAATGTACATATTTTTGCTAAATTAAATAATGTTTCATTAGGGCCCATATGATATGATGATCCACATCTGATGTGGTTGTTTAGGTAAACACCCTAACCAAAGAGGGAGAAGTTGTCTCTGGAATGTAGCTTGAAATGGTAACATCATCACTTGGTATAGTTGTAATACTTCAATTAATGTTTTTAATTGAAATGGTTGCTACAACTAGTTTATCACCATAGACTTCAATTAAAAATGTTGGACATCAAACCAACATTCTATTGGAGTCCAAATAAATTACACTAGAGAGAGCCTACATTATTTTTATATATATTATTAATGTTTTTAGATCCCAATCCATTTAATTATGTGTGTGTGTGTGTGTGTGTGTGTGTGTGTATTTATGTATATATATACATATATACATATATGTATACATATAGACATATATACATACACACATATGTGTGTATATATGTGTACACACACACACACACACACACACACACACACACACACACACATATGGGCAGAAGCAATAAATTGGGTCTCAAAATCATAGAAGTCCATAGATTGAGATCATGCTCTTTACGAAACAACACCCTTCCATCTGCCTACCTCGCACCTAAGGTGATGGGATCTAGTCCTCAACTGAGCCAATAACAACCTTGCCTTACCTTTAATAGTAGCCCCAAGGTATGCTTTCTCAACATGATCCCCAGTTGAATGTAATAAGCCTTTTTTCTGCCTATGTTATTGTTTCGCATGGCCCTTTGAAACTTCTCTCTAACAAATTTTCTATGCTTGCAAATTATTGTTTGGACACTCCTACACTTTGATGTTCCATTTATCCATCCATTTAATTTTTTGCTACATCCAAGTTTCACAAATTTTGGCCATCGATGGTCATGCATGTTTTCTGTCCTTTTTAAGTAGCTAAGTAACCAAATTATTGCTGAAGCCTCTAACCGAAAAGTGTCGACTTTTGACAAAAGTATAGGTAACCTACACCCACCTATACTATAGTTATTAAATATATTAAGCACTACCTTTATAAGATCTAACAATTATAAGACATTCTGAAATTAATAATGTATAGACATATACAAAATAAAATATAAATTTCATTACAAACATTGAATTTGTAAAATAAGGAAAACAAACTAATTTGTACCAAAAACAAATTTCTATAGATAGAAGCCTTGAACATAGTCTATCCATATTAACTCTACCATGTGTGCATACAACTTACCTAGTTACATGGTAAATCCCTTAGATATGGCGAACACAAGAATACTCCACGATGTTGTTACCATTTCAAGCGACACTTTAGGACACGTCTGCCTCCTCGATTGTAGCTGCAAAAGGAACATCAAGGAAATGAAGTGTCTTCCACCATCTCTGCCCTTACCTTGTCCCATTGTCTTGTATGTCAAGTTGTTTAAGCTACAGTTCACCAAACCAAAATAAAAATGCTGATTACAAAAGCCATTAAAGACTTATGGAACAAGGTTCTTAACAAAACATTTGCTAGCCTACGGAGTAATTCGAAACATCTAAAACACATGCTTGCAAAAATAACAACATGAATTAATAGGATATTATTGAGTTGGTTATCAATAGAAAATGATAAATATAGTCTTAAATATTATATGTCTTTGAAGAACTCAAATCACCTTTTCCTATTCTTTACTACTAACTTATATATCTCAATACAAAAAACCAATTTGTTAAAAACATATTAATATGTCCTAATGAATCTGAATGAGTAGATTTAACATGCCTAGTATAGAACTGTAGTGCCTGCCCCTAGTTCGCATTTTGCTAACATTGTTGAACTCTTTTAGAGCTAGTTTCATGTTGTTGGTTAGCAACATTGTTATGAGATTATCAGATATTGTGCTATGGATTCAGTTTATTATGTGATGAGATTACTTAGACTCTATATTTCATGTATGCATGATGATCATTACATTGCTTTCAGTTATTGATGGTTATTAGCTAAATGGTTTAATATCATATGTGTTTTATTATGGATACTTACCCCATACTTGCATGTGTATGGTGTGCGTGTTTTCTTTGCATGTTTGCTTTTGTATGGCATGTTTGATGTGCTTAAGGAAGGGAGTCGTAGTCACCTGCTAGTCGGGATCTACACAATGCACCACTTCCTGCCATTGCCTGTTTAGCTTAGTATATATTGTGCTTGTACATGCGTGGTTTTTATGCAGGTTGCAGGTACCGGGTATCGACTTCCCTGAATTTGTCAGGATGAGCGTACCCTATCATATTATCTCAATGATAAGAGAGGGGAGATAAAATCTCAAGTCCAAATCTCAACCTTTTTAAGCCATTTGTTCTAATTGAAAAATTAGGACAAGTATCTGAATTGAGTACCCTCCGAATATGTCGGATGACATAATTCGTGATATAAACCCTTGGTTTGATTTTGTATGTATTTTGGCTATGATGGGTTTTCATATTTTTACCTTGTGAGTCTTTGGAGTATTTTCTATTAATTAAGCCTAATTAAAAGATTTAATTAATGGTTTAATTAAATGGAAAATTAATATGATATTTTAATATTTATTTTATTTAATTAATTAGAAAATTAATTAAATAAAATAATTAAATTTGAAGATAAAAGTTCAAAGTTTAAATTTGCAATGTGACAATATTTATTTTAATAATAATATATTTGGAGTTCATTTTTAAATAAATGACTAAATAATATTATGATTAAAGCTAATAAATATTTTAGCAATTAAGTTTTGGAAAATGAAATTTAAAAGTGGAAGATATATTTAAATTAATAAAAGATTCTAAATTTCATGTGCTTAAAATATAAATATATTAAGATTGAAAAATGGAATTATTAAAGTTCGTGCATGAGATTTAATAAATAAATAAATTAAATTGGGAAGAGTAAATTAATTATTATATTAATTAATGTGTATTATTTTAAATATTTGTTCACATAGGAGTTGGCAAATTCTCGAAAGTTGTCATGTAGACAACACAGGAGTTTGCACTCTAAGAATGCACAAGTTGTCTACATTTAGAAGTTAGCATTTTATTTGAGCACATGGTGTCTACAACCTTAAGACTTATCTAGAAAGTTGGAGAAGACCCATGCTTGGTTGTCATGCTTATCTTCTAATTGTCTTTAGAGACACTCTAGATGCATCTTAGAGGCCTTTAAATTGAGGCTCTCTTAGTGTGTTTGGACAAGCGGAATGGAAGCCACAAGCTACAAGCTTAATGGAAGCTGAATAGCTACAAGCTTAAAATGGAAGCTTCAAAGCTTACATGCATTGGAGAAGATTCATATGCTCATATGTTTTTACATGCTTCTATGCTCCTTCTAGCATTTTTAGTCACTTGGAGATTCTCGGTTGGCTTGGATCTTGGAGGGATTGCGAATGATGGAGAAGGAAAGGATTTTCTATGGACTTCTGAGGCATGGCAAAATTAGCATCAGTGTCCAGGTGCACTCGTGATAATCGCATATTCTCTTTGCACTATTTCTCTTCATGTCTTCATCATGTCTGTTATATGTGTCTGAATATATTCCATAAAGAAATTTGCAATTTGAAATTGGAACCTAGATGTTTTATTTGGATTGCAAAGAAAACAATAGAAAACCCTAGATTCAGTTAAGGAAGAAATTAGATCTAAACGGGTTTGGGTTCGAATTAGAATCAAATTGAAATAGATTTGAAAATGGTTTCAAGATTTATGGCCAAATCCATTAGTGAAATTACTGGATAAATTTAGAGAACAATTAACTTTTAAGAGAAAATTTTTAATTCTTCACAAATTGTTCTGTCGCTGCCCCTTGGATAGACCCGAACTCAGTCATTCATAACTTTTTATCGGGATCAAATTTATTCGATCGCTTCGGTCAGAATCGGCGCAACTTGGCCCTTTCCAACATATTTAAATTTCAGCCCGATCTAACGGTTCATTACGGAGATATGGCCGTCGTACTGGGACTGTTTTATTCAAGAACGGATGTCTCTTCATCTCTCATAACCAAGAGTTCTTTATGCTTAAACTTCACAAAAAAATAATATATCAAAGCATAGAATGAATTAAAGATATTATTGCAATCTTCCCTTATTAGAATCTTATTAATATGCATTAGTTTTATATGGTTTATTATCTAATCTAATTAAATTAAATTTAATTAAGAGAAGTCAATCTAAGTAAATGGATTTTTAAATGAGAGAAAATTAAGAGAAAAGAGATTTTAATATAGTTTATATAGTGAAATTTTTATAATGTATATTGAATACTATTTAATATATATTAAACAATTTTAGAGTTGTGTAATGAAGATGATAATGTTAAGAATTTGGAGATTATTCATGTTAAAATCTATAATGAGTCTTATTGGTTTGTGATAGGGATCTTTATATAGAAAAAATATTATTAGAACAATTAGAAAATGGAGTCTAATGGTTGATTTTAATATTGATTAAATAAATTGTAAGATGATAATTTATATTATGTTGATTTAAAATTTAGAAACTCTAAATGATATTGGATTAAGATTGAATTGTTATGTTAATACGTTTGAATACCTTATGGTATTAAGAGTTAGTCAAATATTAACTAATGAGATTTATGAAAGTAATAGTTTGATGAGTTTATTATTTATTAATGTTTGTTGGGTCTAACAAACTATGGTTCAATTAGAGTTAATCTAGAGGAGATTATTTGATGATTAAAGTTTGGTAAAAGATATTAATTTTTAGATTTAGATTATAATTGATTTTTAATCAATTGATATTCATTGAGTTGATAATATAATTATGATATTAATAATTAAGTTGTGCGATAGAGTCTTATTGGAAAAGATTAATGATAATACAAATTTGTTGAGGGAAT
Source organism: Cupressus sempervirens (assembly GCA_028749045.1). NCBI lineage: Eukaryota > Viridiplantae > Streptophyta > Pinopsida > Cupressales > Cupressaceae > Cupressus > Cupressus sempervirens. Next base: position 640,148,688 of record CM053788.1, read on the forward strand.
GTTGGTATTCTTTGAAAGATGACGAATATGGTCATTTAAGATTTTCAATAATTATTATTGAATTATTAATATGATCATTTGAATATTGAATTATAGTTGACTTTTAACTTATAGAATTCTAGTTAGTTAGTTAGTCAACTGATATTAATTGGAACATTGCCATGGATATGTAATTATTAATTAAATTAATTAGATTTAATTAAATTTAATTAATAATTAAGTTATGTAATAAAGTTTTAATTGATATACTAATATCGATTCTTCTAACGAGGTTGTGAAGTATTTACATTGAAATTGATAAGTCTTGTTCTAATGACGTGAATAATAACATTAGATGTTTTAATGGTAGACTTAGTAATATTGAATTGGAAACTATAGGTTGTTAATAGGTCATGGATTGTGTACCTATGTTAATTGATTGATCAAGTTGATCATTTTAATTAAGTTATAATTCTTCTTATTCGAGGATTGATAATTGGTTCTTTTATAAAAGAATAATGATCCTTTGATAATGTTGAAATGTAGAAATAACATTAAGGAAGAGTTATTCAATTAATAATATGGATCTTGGTCAAATAAAGAGAACAAGTTAATCAAAGGTCAATGATGATCAGTTTAATGAGTAAATAGTTATTCTTAAGTTATTCTTAGAATGTAATTCTTAATAATAGAAGGATAATGCTATCGGGGAACAATTGGGTTGACTTGTAGGTCAAATGAGGAAACTTAAGACACGTGAAGTATACTTGAAATGAAAACCGAAGCTCTACACTTAATTCAACTATGAGATAATAGCAAAACCAAAACATGTGTTTGCATCGTGTATTCTATATGCTTCTTGTTTTGGGTTTTTGGGTTAACTAGTGTTGACCAGTCTTAGGTTGTTACCAGAGGCTCGGGGGTTATGAGATGTGTTGGCATGTTGATCTTATTTGGTCTCGATCTTTATAAGCCCAACCATGGTAATGTAATCGTATGCTCTATGAAATGTTTGTATTTACTGTTTGTTATTGTTCATCAGTCTTCATGTGTGAAGCTGAGATGTATATGTATCTGAGACACTTGAGCTAATCATTTTTGAGTCATCGATCAGTTATCCTTGGTTTGTTTTCTAGTCACCATGATGGGACTGAAATGTGGATTTATTCTTGATGATATCATGTTGTGACATGTTTGACTCAACCATTTTGGAGTCTTCGATCAGTATGATTTTGAGATATTCTTGGTTGCTTGTTGAGAACCAATAGATGTGATGATTTATTTTGGTTATTGAGAACCAATGATTATTATGATTATCAATGATGCCTTCAGTTGCCAATAGAGAACTGTTGTGGTCATAATTTTCTATGGATTCTTTTCAGATGCTCATGGAGATTTGATGATTCTTATCTTGGTGATTTGATGATTCTTATTATGGATATTTGATGCTTATATTGTGGATATTTGATGATTCTTTTTATGGATTATCTTTTGGATTTTTTTTACAGTCGCTTGTACAGGACTGTGGTGATTTATGATTCCATGAGCATTAGGGTAGGTAATCTACTTGTAGTGTCGAGAAGTGGCTTGCAATGGGGGCCGGGGCCCTAAGTGGCTGCCAGGGTAACTCATTGTAAGTTTGGTTAATAAGTGATAACATTTACACACTAAATGGGGATTAAATGAACCTAAAAAAAATAATTGTTTTGATGTTCTCGCCCATGCCTTGAGCGCTTGTACAGGCTAGGATGGGAGTAGTGAGATGCATGGTTGCGACCTTGCATTCCATAGTATGCCTCGTCAGTATGAGAGGATACTAGTGGCCGCATGAGATCTGTATGGACCCGTGGAGTTTAGCTAACTGCCAGGGTAGCTTGTACGAGATAAATGCAATGACACTTTTCCACTTGCAGAGTAGGTTTCCTACATGTCATTGTGTGCCTCTGGGAATTAGATGTCGATTTTGTGTGTGTTGAAACCTTTGAGTTAGTATACTTTTAGGATTCCTAAATTTATAGAGATTTATGCTTTGTGGATTGATAGCCTGTTTGGGACTTGAGATTATCTCCTCAACACAGTGGGAGTGGACCACTTAGGTACCACGCGGTCGGGTGGTAGTGTTTTATCACTCTTATCATTTGAGATCCATTGAGACACCGTGGCTGGAGTATTCTTGGTTGGTATTTATCTTTATTATGTTCTTAGATCATTATGGTAGATGATATACCTTATGATGGATGTATTTACTGGTATGTTTCTTATATTGATGATTTGCATATGTTAGATGATGTTATCTTATGCTTTACTTTGCATGTTAGTAGGATGTTTTAGGAGTAACATTCCTACTATGTTAATACCGATGATCTCTTCAGTGCTTTGGAATGTTACGCACGGAGGGATGGCTAGGATCCATGATGGTCTAATGATGCTATTTACGGTTGGGAGGAACCGTGCACTTGGTTATTTATGTTTGTGATATATGGTTATCTTTTATGATGGATGTCTATATCTTTTGTGATGATGTATCATGTATAATATGTGGTTTCATTTAATTTTAATTGCATCATGGATTAATATTGGATGATGATGTACTTTATTTACATGGATGTTTATTCTTTTAAGCTTTTCATACCTTGTAACATGTATAGTGGATGATTGAGCAATCTAAAATGTACACTTGTATATTGTTTAAGAACATTGGATGTATCATTGTTATTTCATAAGATGTGATGTTAGATGATTAGATATGTTAGATGTGATACCACGTTAAGGGATCTTTAAAGAATGTAATCTGTTATGTTATGTTATTTTCAGTTGGATGTTACTATTGCTTCCGCAAATGTTGTGAATGGTTTATAATTTATGTTTTTAAAAAAAAATTTGTTTGGCAAACTTAGCGAAATTCTTTGGATCCCTTGGCGGGGCATTACAAGAACAAAGGATGCCAAGTATTTGTCTACTAGTACACCTTCTGTGAAGTTCATCTTTAGATTGGCTAATTGAACATCTTCTACCACTGTTGCAAATTTCAAAGCTACAATTTCTAGGGTTTTCTTGTTTGAAAACTTTTTATGAAATATTACAATGTACATAATTTTGCTAAATTAAATAATGTTTCATTAGGGCCCATATGATATGATGATCCACATCTGATGTGGTTGTTTAGGTAAACACCCTAACCAAAGAGGGAGAAGTTGTCTCTAGAATGTAGCTTGAAATGGTAACATCATCACTTGGTATAGTTGTAATACTTCAATTAATGTTTTTAATTGAAATGGTTGCTACAACTAGTTTATCACCATAGACTTCAATTAAAAATGTTGGACATCAAACCAACATTCTATTGGAGTCCAAATAAATTGCACTAGAGAGAGCCTACATTATTTATATATATATTATTAATGTTTTTAGATCCCAATCCATTTAATTATATGTGTGTGTGTGTGTGTGTGTGTGTGTGTGTGTGTGTGTGTGTGTGTGTGTGTGTGTGTGTGTGTGTGTGTGTGTGTACATATACATGTATGTATATGTATATATATACATGTGTGTGTGTGTATTTATGTATATATATACATATATACATATATGTATACATATAGACATATATACATACACATATATGTGTGTATATATGTGTACACACACACACACACATACACACACATGGGTAGGAGCAATAAATTGGGTCTCAAAATCATAGAAGTCCATAGATTGAGATCATGCTCTTTACGGAACAACACCCTTCCATCTGCCTACCTTGCACCTAAGGTGATGGGATCTAGTCCTCAACTGAGCCAATAACAACCTTGCCTTACCTTTAATAGTAGCCCCAAGGTATACTTTCTCACTATGATTCCCAGTTGAATGTAATAAGCCTTTTCTCTGCCTATGTTATTGTTTCGCATGGCCCTTTGAAACTTCTATCTAACAATTTTTCTATGCTTGCAAATTATTGTTTGGACACTCCTACACTTTGATGTTCCATTTATCCATCCATTTAATTTTTTGCTACATCCAAGTTTCACAAATTTTGGCCATCGATGGTCATGCATGTTTTCTATCTTTTTTAAGTGGCTAAGTAACCAAATTATTGCTGAAGCCTCTAACCGAAAAGTGTCGACTTTTGACAAAAGTATAGGTAACCTACACCCACCTATACTATAGTTATTAAATATATTAAGCACTACCTTTATAAGATCTAACAATTATAAGACATTCTGAAATTAATAATGTATAGACATATACAAAATAAAATATAAATTTCATTACAAACATTGAATTTGTAAAATAAGGAAAACAAACTAATTTGTACCAAAAACAAATTTCTATAGATAGAAGCCTTGAACATAGTCTATCCATATTAACTCTACCATGTGTGCATACAACTTACCTAGTTACATGGTAAATCCCTTAGATATGGCGAACACAAGAATACTCCACGATGTTGTTACCATTTCAAGCGACACTTTAGGACACGTCTGCCTCCTCGATTGTAGCTACAAAAGGAACATCAAGGAAATGGAGTGTCTTCCACCATCTCTGCCCTTACCTTGTCCCATTGTCTTGTATGTCAAGTTGTTTAAGCTACAGTTCACCAAACCAAAATAAAAATGCTGATTACAAAAGCCATTAAAGACTTATGGAACAAGGTTCTTAACAAAACATTTGCTAGCCTACGGAGTAATTCGAAACATCTAAAACACATGCTTGCAAAAATAACAACATGAATTAATAGGATATTATTGAGTTGGTTATCAATAGAAAATGATAAATATAGTCTTAAATATTATATGTCTTTGAAGAACTCAAATCACCTTTTCCTATTCATTACTACTAACTTGTCGCATTTTTAAAACCCTTCTAAATTATATATATCTCAATACAAAAAACCAATTTGTTAAAAACATATTAATATGTCCTAATGAATCTCAATGAGTAGATTTAACATGCCTAGTATAGAACAGAGGATGCCAAGTATTTGTCTACTAGTACACCTTCTGTGAAGTTCATCTTTAGATTGGCTAATTGAACATCTTCTACCACTGTTGCAAATTTCAAAGCTACAATTTCTAGGGTTTTCTTGTTTGAAATTTTTTTATGAAATATTACAATGTACATATTTTTGCTAAATTAAATAATGTTTCATTAGGGCCCATATGATATGATGATCCACATCTGATGTGGTTGTTTAGGTAAACACCCTAACCAAAGAGGGAGAAGTTGTCTCTGGAATGTAGCTTGAAATGGTAACATCATCACTTGGTATAGTTGTAATACTTATGCTCCCCCTTCCCCCCCCTTACCCCGCCCCCCCCACCCCCCCCCACACACACATAGGTCACTTGGGACAAAACATATGGTTATGCAAGCTTTCCAATGCTTCAAAAAATTTGTTAATTGAACATCTATTTCAAAAGTTGGCCTTTGAAAGAACAGGAAATGTAAAACCATGCTAAATACATAAACAAGTTATAAAATGGAGTTACACATGTTGTTGTGGGTCTATTTTATACATCATAAGGCATATTTCATTGGAGATAAGATGAGCACCGCTTTATAAGAGGTTTTCAACCCATGGTTTTGTAATAGTATTTGATGGTTTCCAAATATTGTATCTCCTATATATTAGGTGAATGAGATGGAAAATGCGAAAGCCTAAGTATATCTATTTAGCTACCTTCAAATCTTTGGCTAATGAGACTTCTGAGAGAAGCTTGTAATATGTGTAAGTAAATTGAAATTTAAAATAGTATATTACATGGCTTTTGGAAAGTGCAATTTTTCTTCCAAAAGGGTTTTCCCATGTAAAACATCGTGTTGTGATATGCATATTATTTTATGTTATTTTTCGTAATTGTTAAAAAGACTTGACATTTTTTTAGCACTACCTTGTCCTTAAGGTTAGCGAAGGAAGTTGTTAGACTACAAACTTCATTAGGAAATCTCCAACCAAATATTGTTTAATTTGGTACAAATTCAAACTAATGATCATATTCTAAATGAAATTAGCTATAATGTACCATCATTATCATATCTAGGATACATAATCAATTTAAGATTTTGAGTGTGAATATCAGCTACTACAAAGTTAATTTTTCACCATAGACTTGAAATAAAAATGTTGACCACAAAAATTAACATTCAATTAGAATCCAAATAAATTGCACAACAAAGAGCACACATGAATTTTCTATATGGTATTGTTGTCTTAGATTTCATCCCATTAAATAATATGGATATTTTCTATGAATATTACTAATAAAGGTTGTCTAGGAAAAAAAAATATTGTTATTTAGAACAATTTTGTTCTCTCATCCTCACCTACACCTACACATACATAAGAATAATTTAGAAATTAGAAATATTAGATTCTCTTCCAAAAAATTAAAATTTTCAATATAAATGTAATTTTTTAAAACTCTAATATATTGGATAAAAGTACTCCTCTATATGTTCATTGAACTATTAACCATTTTTACATTCTAAATATTTTGTCCAAAGTAAACAATGCTAGATAGTGTGTAGAAGCCCTAAAGCTATTAGTTGTTTTGCATTACTAAGTTTGATTCATTTATATCACCTTAATGTATGAATAGTTTAATTAATCTAAAGTAAAACTAAATAACTTTTTAAAACTCATTGAAAATATATTTATTATGACATGTATTTATTTAAAATTATTTAAACAATACAAAATCATTGTAATAGTCCTTTCCTTGATGCCTTAAACATGTGGTTAGGTCCAACTTCTCATCAAAAAGTTGAGAAAACTATGTATCTTATTAAGATAGCTGATGACAACAGTCTCATGGCCTTTATTAAAGGCGAAAAAATCCAAATGTGCCCATTACTTTGAGAACATAAACATGACTAAAATATTATTATTCAAACGAAAAGTGACATTAACATCGTCAATCAAGTGAAATTTTAGTAGACATGATGTGGTAGGCGTGGTGTGGGGATTACATGCAAGTATGCCTTCTTTTTCAATGTTACCCCAAAGTCCTCATTCATATCTAGTTCCTCTCCATTCATTCCCTCTGGAAGAGTCCAATCAAACGAATGGACAAGTGAAGCTAAAATTAAATGAACCATTCTATATGCCAAGGGAAGGCCCATGCACATTCTTCTTCCTGTTCCAAATGGTATCAGTTCAAAATCATGTCCCTTATAATCTATCTTACTATTCCCACCCTGCAAAAATCTCTCTGGACAGAATTTTGAAGGATCCTTCCAATTTTCAGGGTCCCTTCCCATTCCCCACACATTCACCAACACTTGGGTATGTTTAGGTATCACATATCCAGAGACTTCACAAGATTTCTCAGCTCTATGAGGGATGAGAAAAGGAAGAGGTGGATGCAAGCGAAACCCTTCCTTAATCACAGCATGCAGATAAGGCAGCTCATCTATATCACCTTCTTCCACTTTTTCAGCACACCCTACCTTTTCTTTCAATTCTTCTTGGGCCCGTTTCAGTGCACTGGGATGGCGCATGAGTTCTGTCATAATCCATTCTATTGTTGTAGATGTTGTGTCACTACCAGCCACTAGCAGATCCTACAAAGTAAATATAGCATTATTACAACAATTTTAGAATAAATGTAAAGTAACAGTAAGAATTTTAGAATAAATGTAATTTTTAAGTTTTCTAAAGTCAAATGCAAAAACTAATATACAGTCTAATTTACAATTCTAATGATATGTTAAATTATGAATTGTGAAAATTTGAAATCATTAAGAAATTAATACATGTATCAAATTTTTTTTTTATCAAATCACAACATTTTTATGAGTAGGAAATATTTTTCGAAACGAGTCAAATTGTGTAATTTGAGTTTCTGATTTAAACTATGTTTTCTTCCTTCCCATCAATATTTTGAATCATATTATACAATTCATCATCGGAATAGAGAGCTGATTTGTAACTTGTAATTTTGTCTATGCTTTCTCCTATCAACACTTCAAATCATACTATTAGAGGATGTGAGATCACTCAAAACATTGATGGAAAGAAAGAACACACGGTCAACATTTGGATGATACTATATCCCCTATCTTGATAATGAATCATATATTATGACAAAAAACATTGATGACAAATCATAAATGCAAATCATATAAATATGGATTGAAGAAATGACAAAAACCATTGATGAGAAGTCAGAAATGCAAATCATATAAATATGGATTGAAGAAATCTTATGTCTATAATAATGTCAAATTATGATAAACGATATCATAATTTAAACCAATAAATATCAACCTAAGTTTTAAAAAACCTGTCTATCATAAGATAAAAATACAAAAAAATAATGTAATTTTTTTTCATAAATAAGCAAATTGTGACATTGATGAGAAGAATGGAAGTCCAAATCAGAAATTCAAATCACATAAAGTCTATAATAAAGTCAAATTATGATATCATTTATTAGAATTCAACTATGTTATTTTCAAGTCAAATTTTAGACTTATGTTTCATATACTGAAGTCTATCGGTGAAGTTGAAAGGCCCCCAACATATGAAGGGATGAGACCGGACGAATTTGGTGGAATGGATACCCGTCAGTCCTTGGTTCTTAACCAAAAAGACTAGACAAAAATTGCTGAACCTCCATTAAAAAATACTAATAAGATATAAAAACTTCCGGACTTTGAAATATTGATGAAAAAGAAAGAAAAATCATACGACAAACTCAAATCACATAAATAAGTACTGTATAAATGTATTATCTTTACTGAAGTCAAAATTATATTATCGTTTATCACATCACATTTCAAACTGTATAAATTTCAAGCTAAACACATATAAATTCATAAAATGAAGTTTACAAAACCCATCTGCTATAAGAACAAGAATAAAGATTCATTAAAAAAAACTTACAAAAACAATCGCTTTGATATCCGTGAGACTCAGTTCATCATCTTTCAACTCGAGCAGCACACCAAGAAAATCCTTCTTGTCTGATCCTCTCCCCTCTAGCCGATTGCTAATGAGTGAATCTAAAAACTTATAAACAATCTTGTAACACTTGGCCAGCTGACGTTTAACTCCCTGAGGATCCATGAAGGCCAGAAATGGAAAGGAGTCAGCCAAGTTGGGTTTACCAGCAAGCATGAGTGTAGTAGTGAAGGCCTCCTTGAAATCCATGGAGTTTCTGTCTTTGGGATCCAACATGCTTCTACTGAAGATCATGTTGGCAATCAGATTGAAGCCAGTGAAGAACACTGCATCGGGAATGTTCACACTCTTCCCCCTCATCTCGAAGACCATTCTAGTCATTCCACACACTTGATCTCTTCTGAGATGTTGAAGAGATCGCAGCATCTTTCCAGTGAGGAGCTGAGTGGTAGAGATGCGCCTCAGTTTCTGCCACCGAGCTCCATATTCTCCCACAACAAGAGATGACTTGTGGTGAGAGTTAACCATGGCTGCCTGTGTTAATGGCCGCCCTGCAAATATGTGATCATGGGTCTTGAGAAATTCCTTGGTCATGTCAGGAGATGAGACCACCACTGCTCTTTTCATGCCCAGAGAGAGCATCATGAGAGGCCCGTAGTGCTGAGACAGTGCAAACAGAGATTCATGGGGATTTTTACCAATCTGAAATAAGTTTCCCACAATGGGAAAACCAGGAGGCCCAGGAGGAAGAGGAAGAGAATTCCCCCCCTCTCTCTTTCTCCTCCATATCAGCAATATTAAGAGCACCAGAAAACTGGTAAGCAGCACAGATAGCCAAGAAACTGATGTATTGTCCATCTTCAGGACGATATTAGACTACACACCAATGAACTTTTGGGTGCTCGTTGTAACGATGTGATTTTGTTGCTCGATATAAATACTGATATACTTGCCGGCCTGAGGATCAATTACTCATACGAACAAATTCAGGACTCTGCCGAAGGTAGATCCCGAAAACCTCACAGTGGACAGACTTGTTTGACCCATAGCTAGCGTCTTATGTGCCTTGAGGACGCTATATTGAATAATGTTATAATGATAGAACTTAAATAGGCAGTATGTGGGGCTTCGGAGATTTATTTATGATGAATAATGCAAATAGTCTTTATTTTATAATGCTGATGGTAACGATTTTGTCCAATTATACTGATTTTTGTGGTAGGTTTGCTGTGGTTCTCTGGTTTACTCTTTCAAATTTGAGAGAGATGGAGACCTCTAAAATGGAAGTAGTTGGTAAGAGCAACCAAACCAGATCTTTTCGCAGAGCTTCCATTCAACAAATTATATCTCAATATTTGTTGGCCTCTGGAGTAATTCTGAACATCTGAAACATATGCCTATGAGAAATCACAACTTCAAAAAATTCTGCTTGGCAGCAGTTAATGCCAAGTGACAGATTTTATTCGGCAAACAAAGGATGCCAAGTGACAAGGCAGGGAGCCGAGTGAGCTCGGCACACTAAGGAGTCAAGTGAGCTCGGCAATAATGGGGCTCCGCACAATAGATGCCAAGCGAGCGACTTAACTGGCACACTCAAACCATTGACTAATAGTGGTTAAGAGTAGGCCCAGCCACTCTTAACTAATACCATGAGACCAATGCATAACACAATGGCCCCAAGCTATTGGCTAAGAGTGGCTGGGCCCACTCCTACCCACTATTAGTCAATGGTTCTAGTGTGCCGGTTAAGCCTGGCCGATGCCGAGTGACTCGGCAACAATGGGACCTAAGTGAACTCGGTCACCAAGGACAGGTTGAGCTTGACAAACTAGTCAACACACAACCAACACAATGACCGAGAGAATTTGGTCTACGAAGGAACTGAGTGAACTAGGTAAGAACGACAGATAGGTGCTCGGTAGACTCAATAGAAACAAGGCTTACTCAGATCGAATTGTTAGGGGAAGAGCTTGGTTACAGAGTGAATTGAGTGAGTTAACTACAAACTTACAATCTGACCTTTCCCACCATTAAAATGCAAGAATAAAACAGAGAACTTGCAACTCTAATCTTCTTGAATATTGAGCACCATGCAATAACGAATGAAAGGAGACAACAAAGAGTAGTATGTCTGCTTGCTCGCTTTCTATTCATAAACTGATTAAACTGAATACAAGTCAAGGAGCATAGGGCTTCAACCGGAGACAAAATACTTTAATCTACAACTTCTACTTGAAATATAAACTCGCAACACTACAAGACTGCATACAATAATGCCTGGAGCAATCACTGCTTCACAGGATAAACAAAAATGAACTCACAAAGAACAAGGAGAACAAAGATGTTGTTGCAACTTCTGTCTTCTTCCAGTTCCTTTTGCTCTTTGAACTTTCTCCACTTCCTCTGCTCTAATCTATTGATCTTCTCTCTACCTTTTTTTTCTTCGAATGAATGAACTTCATCCCTTTTTGTCTTGCATCAAAAAGCATTTCCCTCTTTTTTTCGAATTCAAACTCACCTACCAGAGTTGAATGTTATCAAGTAGGTAGGTGGGCGTGTTCGACTATTTTTTCTACATGCAAAAAAACATGAATTTATAAGATATTATTAAGTTGGTTAGCAATAGAAAAGGATAAATATAGTCCTAAATATTATACATCTTTTAAGAATTCAAATCACCTTTTCCTATTCTTTACTTCTAACTTGTGGCATTGTTAAAACCCTTTTAAATTATCTATCCCAATACAAAAACCAATTTGTTAAAATACATATTGATATGTCTTAATGAATCTTAATGAGTAACTTTCACATGCCTATAAAGAACATAGGATGTCAAGTATTCATTTACTAGTACACCTTCTGTGAAGTTCATCTCTGGATTGGCTGATTGAATATCTTCTGCCACTATTGCACATTTCAAAGCTAAAATTTCTAAGGTTTTCTTGTTCAAAAACTTCATATGAAATATTACATGTTTTTGCTAAATTGAATAATGTTTCATCAGGCCCCATGTGATATGATGATCCACATGTGATGCAGTTGTTTGGGTAAACACCCTAACCAAACGGGTAGAAGTTGTCTCTGAAATGTAGCTTGAAATGGTAACAACATGGCTTTGTATACTTGTAATACTTGTGTTTGCCATATCAAAAGGGTTTATCAGCAATTAATTTTTTAGGTAATATGCATGCACCTATGCTATAGTTATTAAATATATCAAGCACTATGTTTCTAGTATCTAACAATTCTAAGACATTCTGAAATTAATAATGTAGAGAAATATTTTAGGAAAACTAAATTTTCCATTAGAGACATTGAATTTGTAAAATAAGAAAAACAAACTAATTTGTACCAAAGACGAATTTCTAGAGACAGAAGCCTTGAATATCTATCAGAAGTGTCTACACAGCGGACAAAATAGCCTTGTTTAAACTTTTATTATTATTTATTATTTAATTAAAAATTAGAATACCATTTTTTTATATAATTAATTATTTCCCTTATACAATCATTATGTCCTGTATAGCCATTTCAACATCAATCCATATAAATTGTACCATGTGTGCATATAGCTTACCTACTTACTTGGTAAATCCCTTAGATATGGTGAACACATAAATACTCAATGATGTTGTTACCATTTCAAGCGACACTTCAAGATGTGTCTGCTCCCCCCGTTGCATCAAACAAATCGAGTGTGATGAAGGTATGCTCTGATACCACTTGATGAAGGGCCACACCACCCTACTAACTCATAACCAAAAATGCCACAATATGAAGACAAGAGATGACAAAATGCTTCAAACAATTTTATTATACTTGAAAATCCAATATTAATTACAATAACATTTCTACAAGATCCCTCAAGATCCAATCCAAGCCCAAGCTAGTCCAGATCCACACTCTAGTAGAAACCTCTGAGATCTCAACTTGTGCTCGCAAGCCACCAAGCAACCTCCTTGTTTCTAAACCGCAGTCATTAGCTCTTCTCCAACTTTATCCAAGATCCAAGTGTAAACTGCCTCACATTCAGTGCTCTGTCCACTCCATCACAATCGTGCTATAAACTACCTCACATTCGGCACTCTGTACATAGACTCAGGAAAACTCACTCTTCACTTCCTCCTCTTCCACACCTTGAAGCCTTCACACCTTCCAACTTTCACACCTTGAAGCTTTTCCTTCCAAAGCTTTACCTTCCAAAGCTTCACCTTCCACAGCTTTTACCTTTCCAAGCTTGATTAGAAATGCTCATATGCCTTGCTTAAATAGGCACTTACCACCTAATGCATGAATTATCCACAACCTTCTAGAATTCCACCTACACAATATCCACAACCTTCTACAATATCCACAACTTTCTAGAATTCCACCTAAATACAACTAAGCACCACCATGTGGCCCAATTAGAAAATTACATTTCTTTTATGGATCACAACAAATATTAAATGTAAGATTTAAGAAACTTTCCACAAGCTTTAAGATGCCACCTACACACCTCAATGAATGGAATGACAACTATTTTTCTTATTTTTCTATTTATGCCACCTATGCACCTCGAAAATAGAAATTCCTCTTTTCTCCTTTTTTTTCATTTTTATTTATTTATTTTTCCTCTAATTTTCGTCACTTTCTCTTTCCTCCAATTTTTTTTGGTTTTTTTTTTCTTAAATTATAAATAAATTTTCTTATGCAAGATGCTCCCACATTAGAGTGTTTGGTCTAGATTCCACATTTTGTAAGTAAGTTCACCGTCTCTGCCCTTATTATAGGCAAAGTAAAAATAAAGGCAAAGGCTATGAAATTTGGCATAATGGCTACCATTTGAATTTGCTATGAAAGTTTCTTAAACATTTTCCCCAATTTATTTTAGCACTTTCCATGATATCACTACAGACCATGAGACCACGTCTCTCTGAGGGATTTGATTCAATAGCTCAAGTGTCGCAAGCGAAGATCATTGTCCCAAGCATTCCTATGTTTCCCCTCTTGATAATCTATTAATTCCAAAGATAGATTTGGAAAAGAGCTTAGCAGAGGAGGTGGAAAAGGCTTGTGAAGATCAAGAATTCTCCAGCTTAATCATGGCTATCCAGAGCATCTTCTCCACCGTCGATGGACATAGGAAGAACACGATCTATTAGCGGTGTCATTGCAGACAATGCCATGTTCATACACATGACGATGAGAAGCATATGCTCCTCTCCAAACAACACGGTGGTGAAAGAGCCTCTTTCTGGAAGACTCTGTGGGCTATCTCTTATGGAAACGGCTACCCAGGCACGAGGATTGACTGCCTCGGTGTGCCCCCCATCATGCCTCCTCATGCCGATTGCCCATGCCATCCGCCTCATGCGTCCATGCCATATTCCTGTCCTGCAGCCGTACTCATCTCTGACGATGACAGACATAACATACGTGTTGAGAAAGGTGGAGAATTCAATTCATCTAAGGTCGCCAGTTGCAAACAAACAGATTTCAATTTTTATTTTGAACTCTTTAAAACTTTGTACTAGTGCTCTAAGTATTTACTCAACAGTCTAATGAAGAATATAAAACGTTAAAAACTGTATACAAAAATTCTTATCTTCCACACAACCAATTAATCTCAAATACTTCACTCATAAATATCATTATTTTACTTCACTTGATTTCATACAACCTGAAACTTATTACTAAAACTAATATTATTTACCACGTTCTTCTTATTCATTTGTATAATATTTCCTTGAAAGTTTCAATTCATTTTTATAAAGTTATACTCTAAAACTCGTGAAACATAATCATAAGGCCTGATCTATTCACATTATTATTTTTTATTAGAAAACAAACTATATAATTAAAACAAAATCCACCTTCTTAGAGAAAGTTTGTATTATTTCTTAGATTGAATATTGAAATCTCAAATTCTAGTTTTAATTTACATAAACTAAATTAATTTATTTTTTATATAATTTAAATATAAAAGATTAATGTATTAAAGATATCTATTTTCATCATTCTTGTAATGAATTTATAAATATTTTTAGAAATGTATATTTTATTTAATTAATTTTGATATTAGATATATATATATATATATATGAGAACGGGGTCTTGAGATGGGAAAAAATAATGAAAATGTTATTTAAGCAAAATACTAATGAGAATTGCAATAAATAATTCGTTATAAAATTATATATATTTTATTTTCTAAAAGTTATTTACATATTTAGAATTAATGTTTAGTGTTTTATTCATTATATTTAAACACTTGTGATAGTTGTGTTTCTTTTTTCAATTATTTTTCATTTTTTTATTAGTTTGATAGTTTCATAATGAATAAATTCAAACCTACCAGTGACATTTATGTTTTGTTACTTGGGTTCAATTAGAATCTCCAAGCCCAATTTTTGAATGGCTCTCAATTGTTTAATCATATCCTACCAATTCTATGTCAAACTCTAATTGTTTAAATACATCCTTCGTATTTATTGTTTTAATATTTGTGATATAAAAAACTTCATCATATTGCTTTTAATGTTGAATTTCCCCAAAACTTTCAAATAGAGAGTAAAAATGTAACTCATAGATATACACTCTTATAACTTTGTATTGCTTTTAGACTCAAGAGCTACCTTCAATTTGTTATGATGTGATTATTACTTGATTTTAGATATATTCTCTATCTAACATCCAAATTCTATATATTTCTTCAATATATAATTTGTGGTCCTCGTCCATAATTTTGGATAATGTATCTGGCCAACTATTTTACACTACTTATTGAATATCATAAAATATTATAATAAATAAATTGGTTCAAAGAAAGCTCCTGAGGGAAAGAAACATAAAGAAAACTCTCATTCATTACTCATAATATACAAGATGTGCAAAGTGTAATTGCTAAACTAAAATTGTCGACGAAACCAAAAGGCTTGCCTTATATCCTCTAGATACTCAAACTCCCACCACATATTGGAACACTAATGAGACTTTACAAAACAACCATTTATATAAAGTTTGATAAACTATAATGATTATCTCAAGATTAATTAATTAATTTAGAGAGAGAGAGAGAGAGAGAGAAATATGACTTATTAAAAGTAATTGACTAGTTATCAAAATTAAGAGGTGGAATTTCCATGTACATACTAGTGGTCTAATTTCAACGAGTGTTATTATTTTTCTTAACAAGAGTAGAATATCACCATATATTATAATAAATAAACTGGTTCAAAAAGAACTTCTAAGGGAAAGAACCAAATAGAAAACCCTCATTCGTTACTCATAATATTCAAGATGTGTAAAGTGTAATCCCTAAACTAAAATTGTTAAGAAACCCAAAAGGCTTCCCTTATATCTTCTAGCTATTCAAACTCTAACCACATATTGGAACACTAATGAGGCTTTATAAAATAGCCATATAAAGTGCCCGTACAAACATACTCATGAATACGTTTATATAAAGTTTTATAGACTTTAATGATTGTCTCAAAATTTATTGGCCATAGTCCTCCATATAGATATCATCAATACCTACAAAATGAATGAGTTAGTTATAAAATTTATTTAAAAATAAGGTCTTAGAAAATTGAATATCATTCCATAATTTCCTTACCATCTCCACTTGTGTTTTGGTTAAGATCAATAGAAAAGGGCAACCCATATTGTTGATTAGTTTGTTGATCATCTAATACAACAATGCACATTTAACACATCCATTTAGATAAAATTAAATTATAAACTAAAAACTCAAATATAATTTCAAATTTTTATTTTTTCTATCATAACAAATTCTAAATCAGAATATTGTACTATATCACATTATGTAACAATAAGAAAAATCAAAATTCCATTACCTCCACAAGTTTGTTGAAATGTCTGAGGATGAATAACCTTTGGCGTTGATGGTTGATCTCCAAAAACTACATCTTGGTTATTTGATAAAGCATTAAATGCAATTAGAAATGTGAACTAAGTAATCAATTTTAATAAAAATAGTTAATATTGAGTAAATTACCATCTAGTACTTGTGTGTCATTTATTATTGTTTGGTTCAAATCAATAGAGAAAGGCAATCGACATCATGGAGATTCTCCTTGATCAACCAAACCTATATTGACACATGTTCAACATATGAAATAAAAATAACAAGTATTGAGCTATATGTTGAAAGTAATAAAGTACTTTTAAATAAATGTACTCACTTTGTTGTGATAGAATAACTCTTTCTCCTTGTATTGCTATACCTGAATGATTAATGACTTTTTTTCCCTTTTTCTTTTTAGAGCATATAGAGGGGAATTGAAAATTTTCATGCTTATCAACTCTTTCACTTAAGTTTTGAGTCATAGGTTTTTTTTTTTTTTAATGAATAGATCGATGCTTACACATTTTGCTTGGACTAAACCATGGTTTCTTTTGCCTCACAAGCATGTTCTCTGAGCCAGTAATTGATTCAAAATTGGAACTTGAAGCAAGAGATGCATGTATCTCATTTCTAAATCTCCCAACATGTTGAATGAATATTTAATTTTCATATTCTTCTCTATTTGACAAATTTTGGATAAATGAATTTACATAATCAATGCAATTTTGAAGTTCATCATGAGAAGTATCAAATGATCTCACACAATCTATAGTAAAAAAAATAAAATTGTAAAGTCAAAATACTATTTTAAAATACTATATATTTCTTAAAAAAAAATTTGGTATTAAAACTTACCAGTTCTCTCATCTTCACCAATGTTGACTCCAAGCACATCTTGATCTTCTGAAGGTATAAAACCATCTGCAATTGGAAAAAAATATCTTAACTTTTTGATCCATAAAATAATTTAATGTTTACTTGTAAACACACATTCTTATTACCAATGTTATAGTTTTTATGACCAAAATTCCCTCCAACTTTGTCGTAATCCTCAACCAATGCAATAATATCATCTGTATTTAAGATCAATTTAAGTAGGTCTTAACAATATAATAATCGATTATATAATATAAATAATTAAAATTAACTCTCAAATGATACTTACCAACCACTTGACCTAGCTAGTTTATATTGGTTCTCTTTAGTAGATCTAAAATCTTCAGCACATGTTTGCATGTGTTACCTCTTTTTGCCCACTCATAATCACACACTTGCAAATTTGGTCCAAAATTGATTACAAGATACCATTTGGTTGAAATGGTTTGACTTCTAACTTTAAATGTATTAGGAAGGTCATATAGGTAGCAATTTGTATTTGCTATTCTTTTTTATCTCTCTAAAGAAGTTACGTAGTATCTTTCCTTTTTGAAGTTGGTTAGAAACCCAGATAACTGCAAGTATCTCTTATTTTTATAGTATGGCTCTATCCTATGAAGAAGAACATGAATGAGCCAATCCATTCTCCTTTTTCATTTTCTAGAACAGTCGGTCAAGTAGTGAATCTTGACGTGCATGTGGTATGACTCTATGGAAGCATTAGTATCTTGATTTGTGGGAGAGAAACCTCTAAAGTTTTTTGCCCACATTTCTATGAAAAAAATATGATAATGTCTTAGCATATATATAATAAAAGAACCAAGCAATAAAAGTAAAAATATAATGTAATGAATAATGTATATGATCTTACCAATGCGTCTCTCATTGTGACACCAAGTCTTTCTAAAGTAATCAATAAACTCTTTTTGTTCTTTTAATTCGTCCATAAATTTTTTTATTAGATGAGTAGTGACATCTCCATCATCACTTATGGCATACATTATCTCACCTAGTCTAGTGAACATATTTGTTGCAACATCCTTATTGCTTACAAACGTATAATAAAAAATATAATATCAAGCTATGATGTTAACAAATATAACTTTACATGTATTTTAAGTAGAAATGACTCACTTGTAGACATTCTTCAACCATGCCTTGCATACGTGCCAGATACATAAAAGTACTCGAGAATTGAAGGATGATCTACAAGTTACATTACAAGCATTAGTAAGTAGCATTCAAACACAATTAGTTATTAAACAAAAATTATATCTTTAAATAATAAAATGTATAGTTTGAAAACCTATATATCAAATATAATTGGAGGATAATCAAACCTAATTGCTTCAATCTCAGCACTAGCATCATCGGTCATGAATGCATTGACTTGCCAATCTTCTTTACATTGCTTGCCTCTTTTGTAAACTTCTGCTAGCCACCCATGTATATCATCGATTTTATTTCTTGAGGATATGGCCCACGCAATAGGTATGTCAGCCTCTTGTTCATCAAATTCAAGTAATGAATATAACTCATACTGCACATGAAGAAATCAATAAATTAAGATTTTAGATAAATTTTAGATGAACTAAACTAAAATATATTAATATAGTTGACATAAGTAAACTCACAACATATTTGTTTGTTGAAAAAGTTGAATCCATTGATATAATAAAGTTATGTGAATATCTCACCATCATCTCTCGCATCCATGGTGTTTGAATACCTATGATAAATGGAATGTTTTCTCCACTATTGGGTGTTTTATAGTAGAATAAGTTGTCTTTCTCCTCTGCATGCCATAAACTTAGACTTTTGGCATCATTTTCATTTTTTTGTGATCGAAGGGAACGCACCCTATTCCATGCATTCATTGCATCTTTTCTTAGCAGAAATGTGTCCCTCTTATTCATTAACTTCGTAAGACTAGGATCCAAATAATGTTGCTCAAATATTGTGGAAACTTCCACACCCATCAATAACAATGACTCAATATAAGATTTATATTCATTTGACAATCTCAGTGCAACCATACTCCTTGGATCACCAGAAGGGTCATCCTTTCTATGACAAAATTCACCATTAGCATCTTGATGACTAAACTCATTATAAGTAATGATGGTAATATCTAGTCTTCCATACATAACTCTAACACAAAAGTGCATTTTACAACCCCTTTTCTTTGCAAACCTTGGTAACCTTTGCATATTTGTTTGGGGTTTTCTTCTATTATCATTAGGTCCAAATGCACATTTATATCTATATATACATGTACAAATATATTTATACCAATTTATAATCAATAAATTTTAAAAAATTAGAATATTGCATGCTTAATTATTATACTAAATCTAAACAAACCTTCAATACATCTTGGTAGCATGGTTAGTAGGGTTTGTCAAGTTCATCTCATTATGTTCTTTTCGTATGTATGTTGTTTCTATACCATCCAGTAGACCTTCTCCCTTGACAAAGTGAGATAGTCTCTCAAGAGGGATAGCAGCACATAAATCCATAAATGCTTTATGATGTCCAATAGGTGTCCAGTCTAGTTGTGAACTTGGAAAATCATTTCCTTCATTAGGGACATCTTGTACAGGTAGTTTGATGAGTGATTTCCATTTAAACTTTGTATCCATTCTGAGAAATATTAATATGGTTAGTGATCCTTAACTTGTTGAAACATGTTAAAAAAAACTAACACGAGTTATTACAAATATCCTCAATAAAACAATTAGTATATTGAAATCACAATAAATACAATTATGTCCTCGATATGAAATAATTTCACTATACCATCAATGAAATGATTTCTCAAAATTATATTAGAAGTTCATATTATATATTTTATTCTATATTTTTCCAATCTTGTGATCTAGTAATGAGATGCATGTTATTGCAAGCCTAGGACAGATGATTCATAATTCCCTATTAAGTCTATTTAGTTATCAATGTCTAGGCCATTTAGGGTCATTTGCACATAATGAAGTTATGTAGTTTTTCATGATTTTGTCATTTTCATGTAGTGAAGTTATGGAGTTTTCCCATCATTAAGTCCATGGAGATTTCCACAATTAAGTCCATTTAGTTATCAAGGTCTAATGAAGTTATGTAGTTTTCTATGATTTTGTCAGTCATTTAGTTAAGTTATGGAGTTTTCCCATCGTTTTGTCAATCATTTTCACATAGCGAAGTTATGGAATTTTCCCAGTATTAAGTCCATTTAGTTTTCCACTATAGTGAAGTTATGGAGCTTTTCCTTATGGAGTTTATTTCATGATTCAATCCACTTAATTTTAGCCTATTTAGTGTTTAGCCCACTTAGTGTTCATCTCATGAAGGTAAAGAAATTATTTTCTAGTTGAACATGAACAATTAAATCAATAGATAAAACTATCATATTATCCATCATTTATTAATGTAATTTAGGAGAAATCTTTATGGAACTCTAGTCGTATTGACACTAGATCATAACTCATAGCATAACATCTAGGCTATATGTTCACAAGGTGAAATTATAGAGTTTCTTCTATGATTAAAGTCTGCTTAGTTTAAGTTATGGAGTTTCTTTTACGATTCAGTGCACTTAATTTCAACCCATTTAGTGTTAAGCCCACTTATTCTTTAGCCCACTTAGTGTTCATTGCATCAAGGTCTAGGTCATTTTAACTATGGTCATTTTCACATAGTGAAGTTATGGAGTTTTCTTCATGATTAAGTCTATTTAATTATCAAGTTCTAGGTCTAGGTCATGAAGTTTAAGTTATGAAATTTATTTCACGATTCAACCTACTTAATTTTAGCCCATTTAGTGTTCAGCCCACTTATAGTTCAGCCCACTTAGTGTTCATTGCATCAAGGTCTAGGTCATTTCACTATGTTCATTTTCACATAGTGAACTTATGGAGTTTCTTCATGATTAAGTCCATTTAATTATCAAGGTCTAGGTCTAGGTCATGTAGTTTTTCCATGATTAAGTCCATTTAGCTTTCTACTATAGTGAAGTTACAAAGTTTTTCCTTATGGAGTTTCTTTTATGATTAAGCCCACTTAGCCTTCATTGGATCAAGGTCTAGTTCATTTTCACATTGTGAGGTTATGGAGTTTTTCCATGATTAAGTCCATTTAGCATCTCGTAATCAAAAGTATCTCATGAACGATATTGACCCTATTAGGAATCTATTAGAACTATATAGTTTATCTTTTATTGTTAGGGAACTAGGCCTTATTAGAAGCCTCAACCCTATTAGGAGTTATTATAATACAAAAGGTACAAGATGAGCGCACTTCTCAAGCATGCATATACAACTGTGCAATGCTTATCTATTGGGATAGATACAAAACCTTTCATTATGTTGATATCTTCTATATTTGACTAGTCTTTGGGGTTCTTATTTAAAATTGTACATACAACTACTCTTCTTTACTCTTGCATCAAATTCACATCTTTACAAAAACACGGTTACCCTAGAGTCCAAATGATGAATGATGAGTTGTCCTTTTTTAACCAACTAAGATCAATTTCATATTTATAAATAATAATCAGGCACATAGAACAACAATCAGGGATTTCAAGAAAACGTTTACAAGCAATGGGCAAGGGACAAAGCAACCTTGTGCATGAACAAAAATAGTGTCGTAGCATGAATCTAATCCCTAGAACCACTACTGTGTATGTTCTCAAAATATTTTTCAATCATGCACATAGTCCTATAAAAGAAAATTTGGCAGTACTAAGGTTCTTAGTAATGGTCAACTCTATAGCTTTTGCAATCTAGAGTGGGTTTTCCATCTCGTAGTTGTTAAATGCTTATGAAGATGGTTTTCCATATTTTTTATTACAAGAAAATAGGTTTAAAGGGACCTCAATCCCTTTACAAATAGATTTTGAGAGGGATCTAGAACTCCACTAAAGAACCTATTACAAGGATAAAACACTATAAATTAGCAACTAGCAAACAACTAAGAATCAACATCCTAGAGTATGCACCCTAAAATGGTCATCTTGACTATGTGCCCCTGTTTCATAATTTATTTCAAGCTTGAATCGATATTTACATCACCATTTCCTTTCATGAAATTAAGTTATTTGAATTATTTAATTAATCATTATTATTTTACATCAATTTCCTTGATTAAATTGGAGTTAATGTATTTAATTAATTTTAAATAAATGGTTGGATCATCTTAATTTTTGTATTATTTAATTAAAGGAATTTTCTCCCTTTTGATTAAATAAAACCCCTCCTCACTTAATGTTATGTGCAACAATTATTATTTTAAAAGAAATAATTAAATAAATATCGCACACTTTATTTTATAAGAAAAAGGATTATTTTACATTTAAATTAAATAAAAACACCCCTCATCTTATAATTTTTATGGAGTTTTACACCTTTTCTTTTAATTTTAATTTTCTCTCTAATCTAGGAATACCTCTTGGCTTTGGTATATTATTGCATATCTTGTGTTTTCTTGTTGCTTTGTTCATTGTGAGCAAGCGTTCAAGCATAAATGAAAGGTGCAACAGAGAATAATGTGTTGCAAGGATTACTAGGTATTTTGTTAGATCTCTATAACACTTGGATTTGGAACTAAAATGAGCATCTCATGTGTTTGGCTTGAGTGCTTTTACATGCTTTCATAGATTCACACTTCAGTTGGTGCTCTAAAATTTGATCTAGATTTTCTTTCATGCATATATGTTTCACATAGTAATTAGGCCCTATGAACACTATTTGGGAGATCTTGAGAGACTAATCTTATTTCACTTGCTTTACATGTGAAGCTCCTCTTGACGACAGATCCCCTTGTGGGTAGAGAAGGATATTTGTTATTGTCTCACTATTCCACTTGGGTTTGTCCTCAACATCCACTAGTACTTTCTTTTTTGAGACTAGTGGTGTTTGTTGTTGGATTTTCCAAAAAGTTGGTGAGGTGATTTCAAATTAGTGTGTCAAAGAATCTTGTTTGCTATGTTTGGGTAAGGTGAAGAGGCTAGAGGAGTATGCTCTGTTCCCTTTTGGGCACATCAGAAACATGGAACCTTTAAATCCAAACCAAGTCCTCATGTGGTACAACTTTGTGAGTCTTCTTTGATTAGAGAGGGTTAAACCGTAGTGGACATTTCCTTTATTGGGTCAACCACGTGGATGGTACCTCAAGTGGTAATAGCCATTTTTGATGTGGTAGTAGCAACCGCCATATAAATATCCTTGTGGGGAAAATCCCCATAGGTGTAGTCTTTTGTTGGGTTGTCGGATCTCGTTAGTATCTCCATTGATTAAATTCTCAGAATATGCCAAAACCCTGGTATGCCAGGATTGGATTTCACCCACTCTAGATTGCAAAAGCTGCAGAGTTGACCATTACTAAGAACCTTAGTGCTGCCAAATTTTCTTTTCTAGGACTATGTGCGTGATTGAAAAATATTTTGAGAACATACACAGTAGTGGTTCTAGGGATTAGATTCATGCTATGACACTATTTTTGTTCATGCGCAAGGTTGCTTTGTCCCTTGCCCATTTCTTGTAAATGTTTGCTTGAAATCCCTGATTGTTGTTCTATGTGCCTGATTATTATTTATAAATATGAAATTGATCTTAGTTGGTTAAAAAAGGACAACTCATCATTCATCATTTGGACTCTAGGGTAATTGTGTTTTTGTAAAGATGTGAATTTGATGCAAGAGCAAAGAAGAGTAGTTGTATGTACAATTTTAAAGAAGAACCACAAAGACTAGTCAAATATAGAAGATATCAACATAATGAAAGGTTTAGTATCTATCCCAATAGATAAGCATTGCACAGTTGTATATGCATGCTTGAGAAGTGGGCTTATCTTGTACCTTATGTATTATAATAACAACTCCTAATATGGTTGAGGCTTCTAATAAGGCCTAGTTCACTAACAATAATAGATAAACTATATAGTTGTAATAGATTCCTAATAGGGTCAATATCTTTCACAAGATACTTTTGATTACGAGATACTAAATGGACTTAATCGTGGAAAAACTCCATAACCTCACAATGTGAAAATGACCAAGACCTTGATCTAATGAAGGCTAAGTGGGCTTAATCATAAAAGAAACTCCATTAGGAAAAACTCCATAACTTCAGTATAGTAGAAAGCTAAATGGACTTAATCATGGAAAAACTACATGACCTAGACCTAGACCTTGATAAGTAAATGGACTTAATCATGAAGAAACTCCATAAGTTCACTATGTGAAAATGACCATAGTGAAATGACCTAGACCTTGATGCAATGAACACTAAGTGGGCTGAACACTAAATGGGCTAAAATTAAGTGGGTTGAATTGTGAAATAAATTCCATAACTTAAACTTCATGACCTAGAGCTAGAACTTGATAATTAACTAGACTTAATCATGAAGAAAACTCTATAACTTCACTATGTGAAAATGACCATAGTTAAAATGACCTAGACCTTGATGCAATGAACACTAAGTGGGCTAAACAATAAGTGTGCTTAACACTAAATGGGTTGAAATTAAGCGGACTAAATCGTAAAAGAAACTCCATAACTTAAACTAAGCAGGCTTTAATCATAGAAGAAACTCTATAATTTCACCTTGTGAACATATAGCCTAAGTTATGATCTAGTGTCAATAAGACTAGAGTTCCATAAAGATTTCTCCTAAATTACATTAATAAATGATGGATAATATGATAGTTTTATCTATTGATTTAATTGTTCATGTTCAACTAGAAAATAATTTCTTTACCTTCATGAGATGAACACTAAGTGGACTAAACACTAAATGGGCTAAAATTAAGTGGATTGAATCATGAAATAAACTCCATAAGGAAAAGCTCCATAACTTCACTACAATGGCAAACTAAATGGACTTAATGCTGGAAAAATTCCATAACTTCACTATGTGAAAATGATTGACAAAATGATGGGAAAACTTCATAACTTAACTAAATGACTGACAAAATCATAGAAAACTACATAACTTCATTAGACCTTGATAGCTAAATGGACTTAATTGTGGAAATCTCCATGGACTTAATGATGGGAAAAATCCATAACTTCACTACATGAAAATGACAAAATCATGAAAAACTACATAACTTCATTATGTGCAAATGACCCTAAATGGCCTAGAAATTGATAATCAAATAGACTTAATAGGACAATATGAATCATGTGTCATAGGCTTGCAATAAAATGCATCTCATTACTAGATCACAAGATTGAAAAAATACAGAATAAAATATATAATATGAACTTCTAATATAATTTTGAGAAATCATTTCATTGATGGTATAGTGAAATTATTTCATATCGAGGATATAATTGTATTTATTGTGATTTCAATATACTAATTGTTTTATTGAGGATATATGTAATAATCTGTATTAGTTTTTTTTAAACATGTTTCAACAAGTTAAGGATCACTAACCATATTAATATTTCTCAGAATGGATACAAATTTTAAATGGAAATCACTCATCAAACTACCTGTGCAAGATGTCCCCAATGAAGGAAATGGTTTTTCAAGTGCACAACTAGAGTGGACACCTATTGGACATCATAATGAATTTATGGATTTATGTGCTTCTATCCCTCTTGAGAGACTATCTCACTTTGTCAAGGGAGAAGGTTTACTGGATGGTATAGAAACAACATTCATACGAAAAGAACATAATGAGATGAACTTGACAAACCCTACTAACCATGCTACCAAGATGTATTGAAGGTTTGTTTAGATTTAGTATAATAATTAAGCATGCAATATTCTAATTTTTTAAAATTTATTGATTATAAATTGGTATAAATATATTTGTACATGTATATATAGATATCAATGTGCAGTTGGACCTAATGATAATAGAAGAAAACCCCAAACAAATATGCAAAGGTTACCAAGGTTTGCAAAGAAAAGGGGTTGTAAAATGCACTTTTGTGTTAGAGTTATGTATGGAAGACCAGATATTGCCATCATTACTTATAATGAGTTTAGTCATCAAGATGCTAATGGTGAATTTTGTCATAGAAAGGATAACCCTTCTGGTGATCCAAGGAGTATGGTTGCACCGAGATTGTCAAATGAATATAAATCTTATATTGAGTTATTTTTATTGATGGGTGTGGGGGTTTCCACAATATGTGAGCAACATTATTTGGATCCTAGTCTTACAAAGTTAATGAATAAGAAGGACACATTTCTGCTAAGAAATGATGTAATGAATGCATGGAACAGGGTGCGTTCCCTTCTATCACAAAAAAATGAAAATGATGCCAAAAGTCTAAGTTTATGGCATGTAGAGGAGAAAGACAACTTCTTCTACTATAAAACACCCAATAGTGAAAAAAACATAGGTATTCAAACACCATGGATCTGGGAGATGATGGTGAGATATTCACATAACTCTATTATAGCAATGGATTCAACTTTTTCAACAAACAAATATGCTGTGAGTTTACCAATGTCAACTATATTAATATATTTTAGTTTAGTTCATCTAAAATTTATCTAAAATCTTAATTTATTGATTTATTCATGTGCAGTATGAGTTATATTCATTACTTGTATTTGATGAACAAGAGGCCGACGTACCTATTGCATGGGCCATATTCTCAAGAAATAAAATTGATTATATACATGGGTGGCTAGAAAAAGTTTACAAAAGAGGCAAGCAATGTAAAGAAGATTGGCAAGTCAATGCATTCATGACCATTGTGTGAGGCCTCGCCCCGACCCATCGTAGCATAATGATACATTACTATTATTTTGATACTCACGACTCGAGATGTTGAGACATTATCTGATGCTTAGAACATACTATATTATTTCATGTTGTGTGATGTTACTTTAAGATATATTTGATGTTTGTCATTTAATGTTTCATGTATATTTATGTTGATGAAATCAGTAAATGTAGGATTGATACTTTGATTTAAGAGATTTTAAATGGTTAAGAATTAAGTAGGATGAAGAAACCCTTATTGATGTATGTTTCAATTTATGTGAATTTCTGATACGTATACATATATGTACATGTGATTTTACAGGACTACTGATGTGTGTAATGAGTGTGCAGATATTTTAGTTGAGAAACCCTACAGACGGACATAACTGATCTCTATGTGCTAATTTTGGAAACCTTGTTGTTCGTAATTCTAGTATTGTATTGTGAGATGTATGTATGTATCTTTCTGTGTTTAGTGAATGTTAGTGTTCGTAATTATGTTCTTTTAGTGTTGCTTGACACTCGTAAATTGTTTATGTTCTTCAGTATGCTAATTAGGGTTAGCTGTGTAACCTTTGGACCTAAGTTGGTTTAAGTTAGTGTCAGTTTGCTAATTTGGTTCTTAATCGAGGTTAGTCATCCCTTAATCTAGATTAGTACTTAATCTGCATTGTTAGTGTTGTTAATTGGTCCTAATTAATTTCTAGCTTTTGTTTGGCTCTAAACCTATTCCTAAGGCTTTAAAACATGAAATAATTATACCCAAGGGGTATGGGTATGATTTGGGGGTCTTTTCCAACCCCTAAGCCCCTTTTATTGACTTTTGAGATCACTCAAAAAGTCTCATTTTACCTTTGTGCGAAAATTGCAAGTGGTTACCATGAGTTGCCTTACCTCACCTCCACTTAGTGTTTAACCATAGTGTGGGTTGAGTTAGGAGCTTCTAGATTTGTAGGTGGGTGGGAGAAGTTATTGTTTTTGGTTGGTGGTTGAGTTTGAGGCTTATTTAGAGGCCCTTCTTGGTCTATTTGAGGTTGTTTCCCAATCTCTACATTTAGAGAGGAGTCTTGGAAGATTGAAGCAAGGAAGGGAAAAACTCTACTCAAACTTGTTCATTGCCATTACCTCTTTGTGAGGGTAGGAATTCTCATCTCTCTTGTATAGATTTTCATATTTGTTTCATGCTTATGCTACCTTGTTGTTATTTGAATGTTTGTATGATTGTGGGTATGTTGGGAAGATTTGAAAACCATGTTATTTTGGATGATTTTCTTTCATGTTTATATTTGCAATTTTGAGATTTTCTTGCAAGGATGTTTTGGTATTTCTCACCCTTGGATAGGGCAGAAGTGACCAATTTTGGGAAAGGTCTGTTTAGTTGGACTCCAACCAGTGTAGAGTCTCTTCTCAGGATGAGAAGAGGGAGAGAGGGTAGGGTGTTATGGGCCCCTACCTGTCAGCACAAACCTCGTATGAGTATGGAAAGTTAAAATGGAAGAACGAAAGTTCTTGGTTTATAGCCCCGATTGGGCATCTATTTTGGTGTTGTGCTTGACTTCTCTTGTTGGAAGAATCCACCTTTCCCTAGTGTTGATTCATTGTGAATCATATTGTGGAAACCTTGTGTAAATATGCATGTTTGAATTGTTTCTTGGTCATGCTTGTTGTCACCGGATCGGATTATGTTCCCTCCTTGGTTTTTAGAAATGTGTTGCAAAAATTGTTATGAATCCCTTGATGAGGGTCATGAAGAAAATTAAATTTAAGTGTTGTAATTTAGGATTGAAATCCTATGTAATTTTTATCTCAAAACCTTGTTGTAATGGCAACGATGTCGGGTTTTCTTCTTGGTTCTTTCTCGGCTGAGCCTTTGAATCAGGTTTGCCAATAAAATTGGTGATTGAGTATAATTTGGTTATCATGTGATTTAATCATAATTTTAAATTAGATGGATGCACATCAAAATTTGATGGAAATGATGTTGATTTAATTAGACTAATATTTCAAGTTTTCCTTGTATGTTAAGAAATAAAAAACAAATAAATCATATTATGGATGTAGGTTTAGTTTTCATGATTATCAGAATCAAACAATTCTTGTATTATTGAATCAAACGAATAATTCACATCCTTGGTATATTAAGTTGTAACAATTCTTTTAGATTTCCTTTGAAAATAAAGATTAAAAAAAAATATTACCCCCTCTTGGTAAGATATCAACTTTATAATCTATACTTAGAAAAATTTTGAAAAAAAAAAAAAAAGTATTCCAAGAGAGTGAAAACTCTCTGGATTTTGTATGAGGAGGCAATTTATTTTCCTCATTGCAATAAAGAATCTTTGAAAGATTCCTTCTTATATTTTAGTTGAAAAATATTTTTAAATTAACAAATTTATAAAAAAATTTATATATCAATGCAAAAATAAGCTTTTAAAATATCCTAAGTTTAACTACATAACTTTGTCTTAAATGCTTGCTCATCTTTCCTTGGGCGTCAGTTGGTTGTGCAATTTAAAATGGTTTTTGTTTAAAAGCAAAGTAAATTTTCATCATGGGGGGGTGACGTCACCCTGCCACCTTGTCACATCCCCCATCTTCTCCTTTACTTCTGAGCGCTTACTTCATGTTCTGGATGGGAGTTAATTTGTTAAAAAAAAAAAAACAAGCATTATAACTTTTTAAACTTATGTCTCCCCCTCCATCCTAGGCGTTGATGGACAAGGTGCCATCATGAAGTGATGACATCATTCTGCCATACCCCTCACGCAGGTCGATGCATGTGATTTGCCAATGGTTGTGTTAACTTTGTTTTATTATTTCTCCTCCTCATTTACCCTTTTTCTTTGCATGGGAGGCGCAGGTTTTGTTGGGCCTGTCTGAGTACTGCCCACGTACTTTGACCAAATCTGATGGGACTGCGATTTGCAGACCTTGGGCCATGGGGCAGCTTAGGAATCCGCCCAGGCATGTTGGGAAGGAAGTTTTGGGGGGTGGGTGGATTTGATAGGTGGTAAGGGAAACCCACTTGTCAAGTGGGCTAGGTTAGTAATGATGTTAGGTTAGTATAGGTGTTAGTAATAGGGTTAGTGTTAGGATAGCTTATTTTGTTAGTTAGTTTGATTTATTTAAATTGTAAGTTATTTTAGATTTAGCATGTTAGTTATAAGTTAGTTATAAGTTTAGTTGTAAATGTATTTTTAAGTTATTAGAATAATTTGTAGAATTATAATTTAGTTTGTAATAGGTGTTAGTTATGGATGTTAGTTTGTTATTTTATTAAGTTTAAGATTAGTTAGTTTTAGTTTAATAATTAGTTAAATTTAGTATGTAATTAAGTTAAGTTTTGTTTAAATTTATGAAATCTAGAATAGTTTTAAATTTATTTATTTATTTAGTTAGTTTAGTAATAGATTTATTGAATTAGTTAATTAATTTTTTTGCTTAGTAGTTAGCATTATTTAATTTCAAGTATATATAAGAATTATTTAATTATTGTTTCCTTTAATGAGACCTTGATCTGATATTCTCAAAATAATTTGGAACGAACTCATTTAAATTGTTATTTAAAAAAAATTGCACATTTGGTGGAAAGATAATGTAATAACATAACTTTTGTCGTTATCAACTTAATAACAAGAGTAAAATTTAACAATGTAGAGAACCTATACTTAAACTGTGATCACAACCATATCGAATCTAGAGCATTTTTAATTATTAATTATTATTCAAAAAAAAAAATTGTGTTCTTGCCCTCGTAGTTTGGGCATGACACAATGATGCTAGTGCCGAGATTGAATCAATTAGGTTTGATTATCCTCCAATTATATTTGATATATAGGTTTTCAAACTATACATTTCATTATTTAAACATATAATTTTTGTTTAATAACTGATTGTGTTTGAATGCTACTTATTAATGCTTATAATGTAACTTGTAGATCATCCTTCAATTGTCGAGTACTTTATGTATCTGGCACGTACGTAGGGCATGGTTGAAGAATGTCTACAAGTGAGTCATTTCTACTTAAAATACATGTAAAGTTATATTTGTTAACATCATAGCTTGATATTATATTTTTTATTATACGTTTGTAAGCAATAAGGATGTTGCAACAAATATGTTCACTAGACTAGGTGAGATAATGTATGCCATAAGTGATGATGGAGATGTCACTACTCATCTAATAAAAAAATTTATGGACGAATTCAAAGAAAAAAAGAGTTTATTTATTACTTTAGAAAGACTTGGTGTCACGATGAGAGACACATTGGTAAGATCATATACATTATTCATTACATTATATTTTTATTTTTATTGCTTGGTTCTTTTATTATATATATGCTAAGACATTATCATATTTTTGTCATAGAAATGTGGGCAAAAAACTTTAGAGGTTTTCTCTCACACAAATCAAGATACTAATGCTTCCATAGGGTCATACCGTATGCATATCAAGAGTCACTACTTGATTGACTGTTCTAGAAAATGCACAAGGAGAATGGATTGACTCATTCATGTTCTTCTTCATAGGGTAGAGCCACACTATAAAA
This sequence comes from Cupressus sempervirens, assembly GCA_028749045.1. NCBI lineage: Eukaryota > Viridiplantae > Streptophyta > Pinopsida > Cupressales > Cupressaceae > Cupressus > Cupressus sempervirens. The sequence continues at coordinate 640,180,575 of CM053788.1, forward strand.
ATAAGAGATACTTGCAGTTATCTGGGTTTCTAACCAACTTCAAAAAGGAAAGATACTACCTAACTTCTTTAGAGAGATAAAAAAGAATAGCAGATATAGATTGCTACCTATATGACCTTCCTAATAGATTTAAAGTTAGAAGTCAAACCATTTCAACCAAATGGTATCTTGTAAGAAATTTTGGACCAAATTTGCAAGTGTGTGATTGTGAGTGGGCAAAAAGAGGTAACACATGCAAACATGTGCTGAAGATTTTAGATCTACTATAGAGAACCATTATAAACTAGCTAGGTCTAGTGGTTGGCAAGTATCATTTGAGAGTTAATTTTAATTATTTATATTATGCAATCGATTATTATATTGTTAAGACCTACTTAAATTGATCTTCAATATAGATGATGTTACTGCATTGGTTGAGGATTACGACAAAGTTGGAGGGAATTTTGGTCATAAAAACTATAACATTGGTAATAAGAATGTGTGTTTACAAGTAAATATTAAATTATTTTATGGATAAAAAATTTAAGTGATTTTTTTCCAATTACAGATGGTTCTATACCTTCAGAAGATCAAGATGTGCTTGGAGTCAGCATTGGTGAAGATGAGAGAACTGGTAAGTTTTAATACCAAATTTTTTCTTAAGAAATATATAGTATTTTTACTTTACAATTTTTATTTTTTTACTACAGATTGTGTGAGATCATTTGATACTTCTCATGATGAACTTCAAAATTGCATTGATTATGTAAATTCATTTATCCAAAATTTGTCAACTAGAGAAGAATATGAAAAACAAATATTCATTCAAAATGTTGAGAGATTTAGAAATGAGATACATGCATCTATTGCTTCAAGTTCCAATTTTGAATCAATTCCTGGCTCAGAGAACATGCCTATGAGGTGAAAGAAACCATGGTTTAGTCCAAGAAAAATGTGTAAGTGTCGATCTATTCATAAAAAAAAAAACTTATGACTCAAAACTTAAGTGAAAGAGTTGATGAGCATGAAAATTTTCAATTCCCATCTATATGCTCTAAAAAGAAAAAGGGAAAAAAAGTCATTAATCATTCAGGCATAGCAATACAAGGAAAAAGAGTTATTCTGTCACAACAAGGTGAGTACATTTATTTAAAAGTACTTTATTACTTTCAACATATAGCTCAATACTTGTTATTTTTATTTCATATGTTGAACATGTGTCAATATAGGTTTGGTTGATCAAGGAGAATCTCCACGACATCAATTGCCTTTCTCTATTGATTTGAACCAAACAATAACATATGACACACAAGTACTAGATGGTAATTTTCTTACTATTAACTATTTTTATTAAAATTGATTACTTAGTTCACATTTCTAATTGCATTTAATGCTTTATCAAATAACCAAGATGTAGTTTGTAGAGATCAACAATCAACACCAAAGGTTATTCATCCCAAGACATTTCAAAAAACTTGTGGAGGTAATGGAATTTTGATTTTTCTTATTGTTACATAATGTGATATAGATTATGAGAACAATATTCTGATTTAGAATTTGTTATGATAGAAAAAATAAAAATTTGAAATTATATTTGAGTTTTTAGTTTATAATTTAATTTTATCTAAATGGATGTGTTAAATGTGCATTGTTGTATTAGATGATCAACAAACTAATCAACAATATGGGTTGCCGTTTTCTATTGATTTTAACCAAAACACAACAAGTGGAGATGGTAAGGAAATTATGAAATGATATTCAATTTTCTAAGACCTTTTTTTAAAAATAAATTTTATAACTAACTCATTCATTTTGTAGGTATTGATGATATCTATATGGAGGATTATGGCCAATAAATTTTGAGACAATCAAATAAAGTCTATAAAACTTTATATAAACATATTCATGAGTCTATTTGTATGGACACTTTATATGGCTATTTTATAAAGCCTCATTAGTGTTCCAATATGTGGTTAGAGTTTGAATAGCTAGAAGATATAAGGGAAGCCTTTTGGGTTTCTTAACAATTTTAGTTTAGGGATTACACTTTACACATCTTGAATATTATGAGTAACGAATGAGGGTTTTCTTTTTGGTTCTTACCCTCAGGAGCTCTTTTTGAACTAGTTTATTTATTATAATATATGGTGATATTTTACTCTTGTTAAGAAAAATAATAACACTCATTGAAATTAGACCACTAGTATGTACATGGAAATTCCACCTCTTAATTTTGATAACTAGTCAATTACTTTTAATAAGTCATATTGCGCTCTCTCTCTCTCTCTCTCTCTCTCTCTCTCTCTCTCTCTCTCTCTCTAAATTAATTAATTAATCTTGAGATAATCATTATAGTTTATCAAACTTTATATAAATGAATTCATGATTATATTTGTATCGACACTTTATATGGTTGTTTTGTAAAGCCTCATTAGTGTTCCAATATGTGGTGGGAATTTTAGTATCTAGAGGATATAAGGCACGCCTTTTGGTTTCGTCGACAATTTTAGTTTAGTGATTACACTTTGCACATCTTGTATATTATGAGCAATGAACGAGAGTTTTCTTTATGTTTCTTTCCCTCAAGAGATTTTTTTGAACCAATTTATTTATTACAATATTTTATGATATTCAATAAGTAGTGTAAAATTGGATCCATTCAATATTCAATAAGTAGTGTAAAATAGTTGGCCAGATACATTATCCAAAATTATGGACGAGGACCACAAATTATATACTGAAGAAATATATAGAGTTTGTATGTTAGATATAGAATTTGTATGTTAGATAGAACATGTTTTATAGGATGAATATTATGAATGAAACTATATTATTTTCAATTATTTTCATATTTTTAGCCTTATAAATTTGTAAATTAAAATTAATTTTTCAATTCTTGAATTTTTTTAGTTATTATATGATATTTATTCTTTTTTATAAAGTATTAAGAGTGAACTTTTATGTTGGTTAATAGTATTTATTATAAATTTTTATAATAAATTTGTTTTGTATTTGTCTAAACATAGACTTAAGCAATGAAATATTTCAAATGCTTTTCTAAATAAGTCACCTTAAATCATTAATATATTAAATTAATTTATATTTATATTTACAATTTTATTGAATATTGTTATTAATTTAAATTAAATTAATTTCAATAAACTATTTATTTAATCTTTTATAAGTTAAAAAAAATATTTTTTTCATTTTTGAAATTTAAAATTTATTTATAAATGTTTATATTAATAATTATAAAAAAATAAAATATAAGTTATATATATATATATATATATATATATATATATATATATATATATATATATATATATATATATATATAATTTGAAATATTTTAATTTTTTGAAAATAATATTTTGATTTGATTAACTTATGGATATGACTATGTAAAATAATTTTATTAGCAATATTTGGCAATATATTTCATGATTCATCATCAGTGTGAAAACTTTCAAAGTTTAGGGTTACTTTTAAAAAAAAACTTTTTCATCCTATGATGAATTACCAAGTGTGATTCCAAATCATTGATAATAATAAAAACAACATAAGATAAACAAGTAAATGGTGCACGAATGATTTGCATAATGTTTGTCTCTATGGCCTCAAAGGCCTTCAATTAAGGTTCTTGGCATGTTGAGATAGATTCATGATGGGGAAACACCAAAAATCTTGCAAGGGATGTTACCTTACCCTCCACTAAGTAGAAAGTTAGAACCACCATTGAGTTTGGTAAATATAGTTATATTTGGTATGATAATTTTATAAATTGTTAAAAGCATAGTTTAAATCTAATAATATTAAGTCGATTAGAAATATGATATTTTTGTTTGGAATAAATTTTAAATAATGAATATATTAAGTCATAAAAATTTTATTTAAATTTTTGTTAGAATAATAGTAATTCTCTAGTCTAAATTAAATTATTGAAAATATTTGAATTATTCATATATATAATTAAATTAGATTATAAATTTATTTTTAAAAAATATTAGAAAATGTTGATACTTTTTCTTGACTAATAGTCGTTATTTTTACTATAATTTTAATTTTTATATTTAAAAGTTAAGAATTCTTAATTTTTAAATTAATTTAATCAATCATCACCAACCATCTTGAAATGTTCTACCCAATATTTCAACAAAGTTCCAAAAATATTCCACTTAAGCTCACAGACATTTTGTCAATCTTAATCTTTCATATAAACAATTGGCCAAATTTGAAGTCAAAAGAATATAAAGATCAAAGGAGCACATAAAAGCAAAGAGAGAAGGAAGAATTATTTGGAAGACACGAATGAAAATAGAATAACTCAAATGAAACTAAGAGAACGATATCTACCATGTCACATGATAGGATATGGTAGGATAGATGTGTTTTATATTGGTCGATATTTTTTTTCTAATGGAGGTAAAACAACAAGGATGGAAATGACGATTTTGTCAAAAAAAAAAAGACCTGAACAAGTCAAAAGAACCGGCAATTTTACTAGGCAAAAACCACGTGAGATAAACAAATACCACCAGTTTGGACGTGAGACATGTTTTGAGCATGAGACATGACATTGCATTTATGTTAAGAGGTTCTCTCCAAAGGAGAAGCCTATCAACTTAATTATTATTATTATTCATTTTGAAATCAGGGTACATGCCTTGTTTGTTTCACACTCTGATTTTGGTAACACCATTGAGGAATCTAATTGTGTACCTCAACAGAGCATCACATGTGTTGTATGTTTAGTTCTTGTTGTCTTCAAATATTGGCCAAAGTCATTGAATCAACTCAACTAAGGAACTAATGATTTAATGGGACCTTCACAAATCTACACGTTAAACAAATTTTTAATATTCATTATTGAGATTCAAATATTATAAGATTGTGTTGTTGCTTCAAGAATGTTTGAAATTAAAAAAATTACTTATAGAAGAACTCTCAAGAATATGCCAAGCACATATCATGCACACATTCACAATAAATAAAAATATACATGAACCAATTAACAAGAGTAGTTACAACCCTTCAATATAAACTTGAGAGGATGATTTGCAAAGATGCTTGTAAGTAAAATTAAATGGTTGCAAAAGGTGGTTAGACCCCTAGAGGATCTAATATCCTACTTTCCACTTGGAGAAACCTTCAAGGAGTTACATCCTCAAAGTTTGTTCTTTGGAAGGGTGACGTGCATTAAAATAGCTTGGCTAACCTTGTTAGCTATATGTACAAGTTGCACACATGGGTCATGGATGACAATATAACATGTAAATGTCCTATACAAACACATTATAAAAAATTGTACCAAAAAAATACCAAATACCTAGGTATAGTTCCTACCACTAAACATTGTAAACTATAATTATATAAAAGCATTAATGGAAAGGAAAATAACCAAAATGATTAAGGAAGAAGAGATATACTTATAGTGGGTCTAACTAATGACACTTGGCCGGTCATGTCTGACTCTCCTTTGTTGTACCTACACACATATGATAGAGGACAAAAATATCACAATGGTTGTGAGAAGAGGTTTCTAATGGTCAAACTCTCATTTTGGTGTTTCAACCTTTATGGACAACAAGATATATATCTATAGCAATAAAATAAGATAAACATAATAAAATAAAATATAGTGATAGCGATAATGTGAAAGTTATGCTAAACCATGTAAGTATGATACTGCCCAAGAAAAGGTTTCCTCCCTTCAACACTAAGAATGGAAACTTTACTGGAGTGAGAAATAGTATGGACCTCCCAAGTCTACAAAGCTTTGTTGTGAGCAACAATGGAGATGACATGAATAAGAAAAGTCGAATAAAAAGTGAGAATAAGAGTATGAAAGTATGAGGTCTTTAGAGAGTGAAAAATTGTGTGCTCTTGTAAAAATGAGTTAAAACTAGGAAGATATGGAGGTTTGAGCATCGTCTCAATGTTAATTTAATCCTCTAAGAGTGTTGCATTACTAAGAATCAAATCTAGTGTAACACTCCAACAACCAAACCTATTGTATAAATTCATGAGATGAATGTATGATGTGTAAACATTTGTATGGCATGCTCATGTATACATGAATAACTTAAAACAGATGGTCAAGAAACAAGGTGGCACATGACAAGGTAAGTTGGCTAAAGGTGAGATCGATAACATTTTTTTGATTTGGATGAGGTGAAGGTCTATGCAATTTACAATGCTACATTTTGTCCCTAGTTTAACAAGCATATCATAGGAACAAGAACGATGCCAAGCTAGAGTAGAAATTTGATTAACTAAACTATACATAGTGCAAAGGGGAAGCAAAGTCTTCTATCCATGTGGAATTTCCTTGAAGGAAGAGACTTGAGTTAAACCTTCGTAAGATAACACTATGTTCTAGTTTATTGAACAAATTGAAGCACCCAATGTAGTGCCTACCCCTAGTTTAATTTTTAGTTATTATTGCCAAACTCTTTTAGGCCTACTTCATGTTTATGCTTCATGATCAATGATATTTTTTTTCCAGATTGTTGGATATTATTTCATACTCAGTCTTTTATATGATGAGTTAGCTTGATACTAGTTATTTCATGTATGCATGATTATTCTTTCGACGATGATGCTAGTATACAGTGTTTTCAGTTATTCATGATGATAGTTAGATGGACTATTTATATGCATTTTCTATGGATACTTACCCCATACTTGCATGTGTATGGTGTACCTGTATGTTTCACTTTATGTATGATGTTTCTTATACGGTTGAGGAAGGGAATCATAACCACCTGCTAGTCGAGATCTACACGATGTACTACTTCCCACCATTGCCTATTTAGTTTAGATTATATGTGAATGCATATGCATGGATTTTATGCATATTTCAGGTACTGGGTATCAACTTCCCTGAATTGCTAGGATGAGTGTACCCTATCGCAATATCTCAATTGTAAAAAAGGGGAGATAAATTCTTGAGTCCAAATCCTAACCTTAAACCATTTGTCCTAGAAAGTAGGGCAAGTATCTGAGTTGTTTACATTCTGATTCCATCTAGTGACATAAATTCATGATTATAACCCTTGTGTTTGATCTAGTTTTTTGTACTTTATAATGGGTTTTCGTAGTTTGTCTTATGGATCTATGGTGATTTTCTGTTATAATTAAATCGATTTAAAAGAGTATTTAATGATTTAATTTTATGGAAATTTTATTAAGAAAATTCAATATTTAATTATATTTAATTAATTGAGAAATTAATTAAATTAAAAAATGAAATTTAAAGATGTAGTTAAAATTCTAATTTTGATGTAATCATATTTATTTGATTTAATAATAAAATTATTAGGAGTTTATTTTTTAAAATAAACTCTAAATATTATTATTAGTTAAATTAATAAATATTTTATTAAAACGGTTCCAGAGTTAATTAAATAGAAGAAAGAAATTAATTTAATAAAGATATTTTAATTAAATTGCAAAAAGGTTGCACATGAAAAATTAAAATATAATAAATAATAAAAGATAAAGGGTTTTCTTGTGATTGCACGATTGAAGCCCTAGATTGGGGGAAAACTCGTTATTAGAGATTTAGAGTTCATTTCTTGATAACTAGATTTTTGGAGGAGCAATATCTGAGAGGAAGGATTTTAGAAAAAAGGGGATTATTTGTGCGCTCCGTGTGTTTGTCATTTTAGCATCGGATCCAGGTAGGATCTTGTGAGTTTATTTGTATAGTAGTTTTCTGTTCTTCAAATTTCTATCTTCTTCATGTTTGGATGAATATGTTTTTCGAATTTTAAATTAGATTGAAACCCTTGTTTGTGTTTTATTGTTCTCCATTTTCAAAGATATCTATAAATGAATGGAAGGATTGAAACCCTTATCTGGAAAGTTTTAGAGATTCATAATTTGATTGGTAAAAATTGAGATGTGGGTTTGAAAAGAAAACCATATTTGTTTTACAAGTTTTAACTATTTAAATTTCATTGCCCTATTGATCTATGTTGAAAAGTTGTAAATAAAATAAGTAAACATATTAATTAAAAATCACCATAGTAACTATATAATTACTGTGATAATTTTTATCATAAAACATGAATGCATGATAACAGTAAATCAAAATTGACATACAATTTGGGGAAAAAGGGGTAAAAATTTATTAAGACAGAAAGGATTACAACAAGGAGAGCTCAACAAGGAGCTCTATCCTGAGCAACAAGTTCATGAAATTCTTGTACCAGCTCAAAGGGAAGCTGCCTCCTATTCATAATATTCCATCCTGGAGCATGACTAGGAGCCCATTTGATCAAACAATCAGCAACTTCGTTCCATTCACGAGGAATGTAAGTAAACCTAATGAACTCAAGAGAGGTACAAAAGAGAAGAGTTTGATTAACAACAGTGGCCAGCTACCAACTAACATCCTCAAGCTCCTGCGAGGAAAGCAAGTTCACCACGACTTGGAGTCAAACTCACAGATAATCTTGCGTCATCACCACAAACAACAATATTTCATAGCATATAAAATGGCTCGAACCTCCATGAGATTGTTAGTGTAGTCACCCTTATGCATTGAGAAAAAGAATTTAACTTCACCTAAAATGCAACGATCCACTTCCCTAATACCAGCAGGGCCTGGATTCCCCTAGGAAGAACCATCAGTGTTAATTTTCAGAATTCCATGAGGATGAGGAGTCCAATGACCCTCCTAATTCACCCATCCTTTCCTCTATTGTCGATGCTTCTTGGGCATTCTTTGACACCATTGAGTTGCAACCCCATCCAGAAGATGAAAATTGAGATGATCACATATATCAAGATCAACCAGATCTATACCTCCATCAAGCACACACTTCACTTGAATAGTTTCTTGAAGAGAATGTGAGATCTTCTACCAAAGATGCATAACACCAATCCGAAAATCTTTTAAGGGGATACTGGTTTTAGTTTATTTGTTGTTCTTATTATAAAAAACAACTTTCATAGCAAGCGCAAGAGCAACAACTTTCATAGCAATGCACGCTGCCAAGGCAGCAAATGCTACTAAGGCAATGATTGCCTTTGGTAGCCAAGTTGTCTTACGACTTCCCCATTAGGGGTTATGCAATCTTACATCACAAGTTAAAATCATATTTTCCAACACATGCCAATTTGCGATTTAGTTTATGGTTTTTTAAATTTTTTTGTTATTTTATTAAATTAAATTTATGGGTATAGTTTTTAGATATATATTATATTACTTAATTTAATATTTATTATTATTAATAATTTAATATATATAAATATCATTTTATTAATAATTTTATAAATATTATAATTAATAATTAATAATTTTTTTTTTTTTTTGATGTAGGGTTCAGATCTACGAAGCAACCCAGTGAACTACCAACCAACGAAGGCCACCACATAGACTTTTTAGGAATAGTATTTAATTAAATAATTTTTTATTAAAATATTTTAATTAAACATTTATTTTATATATAAATAATTATATATTAAAATAAATGAATAGACATTTTCCTTTGTAACTAATGATATTTTTGTTATAAAGAACGTTATTCTAGAAGGATCAGTTGTTGTGATATATTTGAATGCAAAAGAAATCTTATTTTATTGTGAACTTGAAAACCTTAGTGAATCTAACATCTAGAGAAATGGAAACTGAAACTCTGATTAAAATGAAAAACATTATCAACTGTAATACTTGAAAATGAAAACTGAAACCCTAGTCTTGTATATCAAATCATGTATTTGAAAACAAATTGAATAATGAAAACTATGTTTAAACAACTTTTTATGAATTGTTGAGTGTTGTGACTTGTGTGGACTCAAGAAATTTAGTGAATCTGTAATACTTGAAAATGAAAATGAGAACTTGAAACCATAGTGGAAATTTAACTTTTGTGTTCTCAAAACCTAATGAATTATGAAAATTACTTTTCTATGTACTCTTTATGAGGTGTGGTTTACTATTATGGGTTTCAGGGTTGACTTAGTACTTTGACCTATCAGGATGTTTACCAAAGGCTTGGGGGTGTTGTTTTGAGATGATGTTATGGTTACGATCTTTTATACCTAACCATGGTGATGTGTCATATGTGTTCTATGATGAGTTTGATTAGATGTTTTGTTGTACTTTCCAGTTTCTTGTGTAGAACTGAGGTGAATGATATGACTTTTTCTGGTATAACCTTTGAGTCTTTGACCATCTATCTTTGGATTGCTTTCCAGTTTCTTTTTTAGGATTGAGGTGATTATTGTGATTTGTTTTTGGTGATGTCATGTGATGTCATGGGTTGGTATATGTGTACTTGATATTGGATCAGTCCTATTAGGATGATTGTATTGGTGAAATCTATGATTTCCAATCAATGATATTTCAGTGCTTTCCAGTTGCTTGTTTAAGAATTGATGTGTATTTTATAGTCAATGAAACCATTTGCTTGTATTGTGCCTAAGGTAGGTTATTTGTATGTCATGTTGGGAAGTGACTTACAATGGAGGCCAGAGCCCTAAAGAGGTTTCTTGGGTAACCCATTGTAGGTTATTTTAATAAGTGATAACATTTCATTAAATGAGAGTAAAATGAATTAATAAGAGTCTTTGTTTTTCCTCGCCCATGCCTTGAGTGCTAGTATAGACTAGGATGGGAGTAGAGAGGATGCTTGGTTGTGACCTTGCTTCACTAGTATGCCTTGTCACTACAAAATGATACTAGTGCCACATAGAGTCACTAAGGGGCCAGAGTCCAGTGAGGCTGCCAGGGTAACCTTAGAGTTGACTCATGTGATGACACTTTCCCACTTTCATAGTAGATTTCCTACGTGTCATTTTTGCCTCTAGGTTTAGATGTCATGTATGTCTTGGTACCTTGAGTTAGATTACTTTCAGGTTTTCCTTGACCTAGATGTTGATTTTGACCTTTGGGATTGTTATCTTGTTTGGGACTTGAGATTATCTCCTTAGTAGGGGAGTGGACCATTTAGGTTCCATAAGGTCAGGTGATAGTTTTTTTTACTTTTACCATTGAGATTCGATAGTTTGATGTCGTAGTTGGAGTTCCTTGTTTTGTATTTTCTTTCATTTTATTCTTGTGTACTATGATGTATGGTTATGCCTATTGTGTCATATCTTATTTCATGGATCTTAAAAGATGATGTAATCTATTTTATAATGTATACTCTTTTAGCCTCTCATACCCTATAATCTTTACAATGGATGATTGTGCATTTTGATTATTGCCAAGTGGCATTTGAGATAATTGTATATTATTTAAATGGATTTGTACTTGTAGTTATTCTTTAATGTGGATGTGATATATATTGGTTTTAGTATTTAATTAAACTTAAATGTGATTCAACGTCATGGGACCCTTAAAATATGTAATTTGTTTATGTGTTGCTTATGTATGTGTGTATGTTATTGCTTTCTCTATTTCATATCTATTGTCGTTAAGTTATTATCTTTTTAAAATTTTTTTTTGGCAAACTTAGTGAAACTTTAGGTTATTTTCTTTTGGGTTCCCTTGCGGGGCATTACACTCAATAGGATATGTATAAATACAAGACTTTCACTTCACTAACTTTCAATTACAAGAGAAAGATGGGCTTCCAAACATAACTCTGAATATAATTCAAGTTAGACTAGAAAAACCCAAATAGGATAAAGGGATGCCAATATTAAACCCAAATTATTAAGTATGCAAGCAAGTCATCTTTCGTCACCTTAAGATATGCAATGTGAATGTAAATTAAACCAATTGGTTAAATAACAAAGATAAAATAGATCTAGGAGCAATATGTATGCAATCAACTAAATCAAAATATGAAAATAAATATTTGGTAATATATATTTATTTTCATTTCAATTTCTATACTAAATGTGAATTAGAATTATGAATCTAACATTTTTTTTAGAATTGTGATGTTTAGATTAAATATTTTGCATTCATTTTTTCTCTAGGGTTTACTAACAAAAAATCCATACTTTTTTTTTTTTTTTTGGCTAAAAGTATTCACACTTTTGTCCACATTAATCCTTCCGCACTCCTTTGATTCTCAAGGAAAGCATAATTTAACTTTTCTTCTAAGATGCTAGTGAATGTTTGTGGATGCATTTGCTTGAAAAGAATTTTTTCCTTCAGAATTTATGAGGTTCACATTTTTGGTTTTGATATCTAACTGGCTTGGACTATTCTACTTTTTAATCTTTTCTTATCTCCGAAGTTGTCTCTCACTCACTTTAGAGACTTCAAAAAGGTGGATAATAATGCAATCTACAATATATAAGTTCTGCTATACTGGAACTAAATAAGAGTGAGTCAAGAAAACTTGATTTCCTCTGTTGTTCTAGTGGAAATTGTTGAGATCTGATTGAAAAAATCAGTATTGAAGAAGAGATTTTTTTTGCAAAGAGGGAGATTATTGATAAAGAATGTTTTCAATCATTGTTTTGTCATTGATGTCAAACGTGCTATTTAATGGAATGACAATTTCTTATAAGATGCAAGTAGTATCACTTAGTTGATTGATGAAGAGGATTTAATCAATAAGATGTAACAAAAGTACCTAAGGGAAAGGTTGAGTTATGATTTTGTAATGAAGTGCAAGGATCAGTTAAGACAATGGTGAAATTATGTATTGATAATATATTTGAAGATACAGAGGTTGGCTACACTTAGAAACTCTAGAAGAATAAGTTGTAACAAAGCTGTCTGCAAAGCTTGACTAAGTTCACTAGTGGATGCTGAACAAGCTAGTTCATGCTGAGTAGATTTTTAGTAAGTACTGAGAAAATGCAAAATTTAGTGTGTGTCAAGTGAAACAGAAGGAGCAAAGCATCAACAAAACATAGTAGGTGCCAAGTAACATAGTATGTGTCAAGCATCAGAATTTCAATAGTGCCAAGCTACTGCATTATTTGAAAAGTCAAAGATTTGCCAAATCTGAGCCATCAAGTTTGTTACCTTGAATTTTGTGAACTAGATGGAGGATAAGGATGATGAGCTGGTGGCACAAAATTTTAGATAAACCATTTTTGGGTGAATACAGGTGGATTCTTCATGATGTTTTTGGAAGAAATAAGATTATGGGTAGATTCATTGAATCTTACCTAATCCATTCGAACTAAAATTAAGAGTGGGAAAAGTATTCCAAACTTCTATTTAAAGAGTTATAGGTCAAGAAGCAAGTGTGGTTGTTGAAGTGATTGGTAGGATGTCAAGGTGAAGGCATTGAGAGAGAGAGGGAGGAACAGAGCACATAGACTATGCTTTGATAGGTGACCATAGAGGTGATTGCACTGGTACATCAAGCATGGAGACTCAAGGAGAAAAAACTTGAAAGGAGGACAAGCTGTCAGAGCTGCAGAGACTGAAAGCCAAGAAAAATTTGAGAGCTGAATTGAGATCTAAAATCTACAAGTTAAGTTGTGAGTTGTATCAGGTCAAAAGCCCGCGTTGTTACTCTCTAACAATTGTATCAGTTAGGGTAAAAATCCTATGGACTTAGGTTGGTCTAAGAACCATTTATAAATCCTATAATAGGGTGGCATTCCAAGTGAATTTTCTAAAGTCCTCTAACTAGGACCACTTCGAATAGGGTGGTTGAAATCCTTTAACTAGGTCACATTTAACTGTGTGTTGTAGCCTTTAACAGGGCATCACTTTAGAAGAGTGAGAATTGAGTAGCATGTTACTGGTGGTTTTTGCCAAATTGGGTTTACATGTAAATCACTATGTTATGTGTTGATTCTTCATGTGTTGTTCTTGCATGTTGATTTTATAGTAACTTGCTAAGTAGGAAAGTTTAAGCATGGATGCATGATTAGTTAAACGGGCTCACTATATTTAGTGAAAAAGTTTTATTAGGACATTTTTACCTTGAATAACTAATTCACCCCCCCTCTCGGTTATTCTAAAGCATTTCTAACAATTGGTATCAGAGCCATTTGCTGATTTGGTTTAAAGGTACTAGAAGTAGGAAGATCAAGATGTCCGAGAGAGAAGTTCCCAAGATCAACATAGATAACTTCATTGCATATAAAAGTTTAATGAAGTTGCACCTTGGATCAATAAGTGACCATGCAAAAACCTTAATTGAAGTGGAATATGTTGATCCAGTTGTACCTACCGTAAAAGATATGAACAAAAAGAAGGAGCACAATTAGGCAATGCTGGAGATTACCTCAGCCCTCAACTATGTTGAATTTGATGACATCAAGGGATGTGAATCTACATTCAAGATGTGGAAAGCCTTGACTGATATTTATGGAGGAGATTATATTGTTCAAAGAGAAAAAAGAGAAAGCCTCAGAGAAAAGTTTGATGACATGAGAATGGAAGAAGGTGAGAACGCTACTCAATATGCTTCTAAAGTGAAAGAAGTAGTTAGTGCAATAAGTAGTTTGGGAGGTCATTTAGATGATGAAAATATTAATAGAAAATTCTTAAGAACTTTTCTCCCCATCTATGCTATTAGAGTATCAACCATCCAAGAATTAAGACATGTACCAGGAAACATGCTAACTCTTGAAGGTATAGTGGGAAGACTCACTGCATTTGAGTTATCCAACTTTGATAACTACAGACCTGAGAATCTTGAATCTGCTTTCAAGACCAAGCTATCAATGAAAGATATTGAAGAAGTAAAACCAAAGAGGAAGAAGAAAAAGGTAAAGTATGCATCCAGTGATAGAAGCATAGATGAAGAAGATGTGGAACAATTGGAAGCACTATTGCCCAAAAGATTTCATAGAAGCAAAGGTAAATTCAAAGGTAAGCTTCCCATCATATGTTTTAATTGCAATGAAGTAGGACATATTGCTGCAAGATGAACATAGAAAAAGAACTACAGAAAAGGCAACAAGAACAAGAACATAAGAGAAGATGATAGCAGAGATTACAAAGATAAAGGCAAAAAGTGTTACCTTGTTGAAGAAGAGGATTTTGATGAAAATGATGATGAGGTAGTCTATGTAGCCATGAAGGATGAGTCAAATAAAGATGAGGCAACAACACTGGTAACCTGTATAAACAAAAATGATAGGTGGATCATAGACAGTGGATGCTCACATCACATGACAGAAGACAAAAGTAAGTTTATTACCTTTACTTAGTATGATAGAAATATTGTTAGATTTGGAAATGATGCTCCATGTCTAATCAAATGAAAAGGTTCTATTAAGCTTACAGAGAAAATTTCATGTGATAATGCATACTATTTTGAAGGATTGAATTACAATTTGTTGAGTGTGTCACAGTTAGGTAATGTAGGATGCAAAGTAGAATTTGGAAATAAAACTGCCAAAATCTATGATACTGATGGAAATCTGATAGGAAAAGGAGAACAAACTAGGAGTAATTTGCTTTACCTAGATATGGAAGATGCATACTATCTTGTTGTTAGATTTGATGATGTGTGGCTATGGCATAAAAGGCTATGTCATGTCAACTTTGATAATCTGATTAGCATCGACAAAATGAAGAAAGTAAGAGGTTTTCCTAAACTAAAGAAGCCTAAAAATGCAATGTGCAAATAGTGTCAACTAGGGAAGATGACCAAGTAAAGTTTTAAAAGAAAAACCTACACTTCCAAAGAAGTACTAGAGTTAGTGCATACTAATCTGTATGGCCCAATAGAAGTGCAAAGTACAAAGGATACAGATATATAATGTTGTTTGTTGATGACTACTCTAGGATGACGACTGCCATGTTTTTAAAGCAAAAATCCGATCCATTTCAAATGTTTAAGTGATATTTGGCTAGGGTTGAGAAGGAAATAGGAAAGAGTCTGAAGTGCCTAAGATTAGACAGAGGAGGAGAGTTCACATCAAAAGAGTTTGAGACATTTTTCAATGACAAAGGAATCAAGCGACAAACTTCAGCACCTAGAACTCCACCACAAAATAACATTGCAGAGAGAAGGAATAGATTAGTAATAGATTGTGCCAAAACATTAATGATAGAGAAGAATGTTGCACTAAAATACTAGAGAGAAGTTGTAAGTACAACTGTCTACACCCTGAATCAAGTACAAGTCAAGAAAGGTACAAATGCAACACCTTTTGAATTATGGTATGGTCACTCACCCAATGTAAAACATTTCAAAGTGTTTGGTTGTAGATGCTATATTCTTAAAGATACTAGAAATGACAAGTTTGATGCAAAGAGTGATGAAGTCATATTCCTTGGATACTCCACAAGAAGTAAAGCATATAAGTGTTTGGATACTAGCACTAATAAGATTGTAGAGAGTGCAAATGTAAATTTTGATGAGTATGCAAAAGTTCATGCTGATGAAACCAAGAAACCAAAAGAGTACATATCCTTTGTATACTTCTATGAAGGAATGCCTATTGAAGAAAAAGCTGCCAATCAAGTTGGGAATCAGCAACAAGTTTCAGTATCAGCCGAGTCACAACCAGTGAATGTTGAGCTGCATTCAAAAGTTGAGTTGCAAAATGAAGATAATGCACATCTAATTTTGAAATCAGTACAGATGAAATAGATGATGAAATACCTGAAAGAGATGTGCACAATGACTCTGAAGCTGAAAGACCAAACTTAGAAATGAGGAAAGAACCAAGGTTATCCAAGTATGTGAAAAGACATCATCCTACAAAATAAATCATTGGTGACAAGGAATCCAAACCAATGACAAGGAATAGACTAAGAAATGAATCATGTCTGTTGAGCAAGATTGAATCCAAAATAGTAAAAGATGCACTGCAAGATGATAATCAGTATAAAGCTATGGAAGAAGAGATTGAACAGATAGAGAAAAACAAAACCTGGACTTTAGTTCCAAGACCAGATGATAAGAATGTAATTGGTGCTAAGTGGGTGTTTAGGAACAAGCTAGATGAGAATGGTGAGATTACAAGAAATAAGGCTAGACTAGTCTACAAAGGTTATGCACAAGAAGAAGGATTGGACTATGGGGAAACATTCGCCCCTGTTGCAAGGATGGAAGGAGTAAGAACACTACTTGCATATGCTGCCTACAAAGGTTTTAAAGTCTACCAAATGGATGTAAAGTTTTCTTTTCTAAATGGTATACTAGAAGAGGAAGTCTACATAGAACAACTAGAGGGGTTTGTTCATGACAACAACAAAGATATGGTTTGCAAACTGCATAAAGCACTCTATGGTTTGAAACAAGCACCTAGAGCATGGTATGACAGACTGTACAAATATCTTGTGAAGATAGAATTTGAGAGAATAGATGACAACAACAACTTGTATATCAAGGCAGAAAAAGGTAAAGACATTTTGATATCTGAAATTTTTGTTGATGATATAATATTTGAAAGAAAAGATGCCCTATGCGAAGATTTTGCTAACTAGATGAAACATGAGTTTGAGATGTCAATGTTTGGGGAAATCAAATTCTTTGTTGGATTGCAAGTAAATCAACTAAAACATGGCATATTTATGACCCAATCAAAATATATCAAGGATATACTCAAGACATTTGGCTTAGAAAATTCAAAATCAGTCAGTACACCAATGGTAATAGGACATAAGTTATCTAAGAATGATGAATCAGCTGAGGTAAATTAGACAATGTACAAATCTATGATTGGAAAGTTATAGTATGTTGTGCATAGTAGACTAGACATTGCATTAGCTATTGGAATAGTGGCAATATTTTCTGCAAACCCAAGAGAAAATCATCTTATGGCAGTAAAAAGAATAATGAAGTATCTAAAAGGAACAAATGACTTTGCTTTATACTACAATAGGAGTGAAAAGTTTGAGCTAAAAGCCTACACTAATGCAGACTGGGGAGGTAATATTGATGACAAAAAGAGCACCAGTGGAGGAGCACTTATCTTAGGTAAAAGATTGGTCACTTGGACTAATAAAAACCAAAGTTGTACCTCACAATCCATAGCAGAAGCTGAGTATGTTGCTACTGCTATCAACTGCACCAATATTGTATGGATCAAGCACCTATTGCAAGGTATGAAGAGATGACTGAACCTAAGATACTCTATTGTGATAACACAAGTGCCATCAATTGATAACACAAATGCCATCAACATATCAAAGAATCCTGTGATGCATGCCAAAACAAAGCACATTGCAATTAAGTATCACCATGTAAGAGAATTGGTGGAAGACAAGCAAGGATGGAATATGTCAGTTCAAAGGAACAAATTACTAACATCTTCACTAAAACATTACCTAAAGATGCATTTGAGTATCTTAGAGGTAAGTTAGGGGTGATACCCATATTCAAGGTTGTTTGAGTAACAGAAAAATTTCCCTGCATCAAATGAGTTGATTGCTGAAATGATATAAATTGATGTAGATGATACTTACTTTAGGTCTTTCCTGAAGTAATTAAAGTACTAAAATTCCAAACAAGTCACAAGCAAGGTGAAAAAGGGAGAAATGGAGTACTTATAAATACTACACCTACATGATAAGATGCTCAAATAGTATGTCTTTGACATTGTTGTCAAAGAGGGAGAAGTAGCTAAACTGATCAAAAGAAGCAGATGATATCAGAATGGCAGAAACTGGTCAATGCATGTAGAGGGAGAAATAATGAGAAGAGGGAGAAGTAGCCGAACAACAACAAAAAGGAAGGAAAAAGGAAACAATAACCAAGAGGGAGAAGCAAAAGCAAAGGAATTAGTCAAGATAATATAGAGGGAGTAGAACAAAAAAGGAGAAGATAATGTATCAGCAAAAGAGATATTCCTAATACTTGGAAAGAAATTCAAAATTGTTGATAGAATGAATAGTTTTGGATAAAGTTTCTTTTGGCATTTGACATACTGTTTTAACCTAGTTAGCATTTTGATAACTTGGTTGATTAGTTTGGTTTGCCATCAGTGCCAAAGAGGGAGATTGTTGAGATCTGATGGAAAGGATCATTATTGAAGAAGAGAGATTGTTTGCAAAGAAAATCATTGTTTTGTCACTGATGTCAAACTTTCTATTTCTTGGAATGACAATTGCTTATAAGATCCAAGTACTATCACTTAGTTGATCGATGAAGAGGATTTAATCAATAAGATGTAACAAAAGTACCTAAGGGAAATGTTGAGTTATGATTTTGTAATGAAGTGCAAGGATTAGTTAAGACAATGGTGAAATGATGTATTGATAATACACTTGAAGATATAGAGGTTGGCTACACTTAGAAACTTTAGAAGAACAAGTTGTAATGAAGCTGTCTACAAAGCTTGACTAAGTTCATTAGTGGATGTCGAGCAAGCTACTTCATGCCAAGTAGATTTTCAGTAAGTACCGAGCAAATGCAAAATCTAGTGTGTGCCAAGTGAAACAAAAGGATCCAAGCAAGCTCAAGTGTTGAGCACGTAATAGGTGCCAAGCATCAGTAAAATTTAGCTCGTGCCAAGTGAATCCATAGTAGGTGCCAAGCATTAGCAAAACATAGTAGGTGCTTAGTAACACAGTATGTGCCAAGCATCATAATTTTAATAATGCCGAGCTGCTACATTATTTGAAAAGGCAAAGATTCACTAGATCTGAGCCAACAAGTTTGTTACCTTGAATTTTGTGAACCAAATGGAGGATAAGGATGATGAGCTAGTGGCACAGAATTTTAGATAAACTATTTTTGGACAAATACAAGTGGATTCTTCATGACGTTTTTGGAAGAAAGAAGATTATGAGTAGATTCATTGAATCTTACCTAATCCATTCAAACTAAAATTGAGAGTGGGAAAAGTATTCTAGAATTCTATTTAAGGAGTTACAGGTCAAGAAGCAAGTGTGGTTGTTGAAGTGATTGGTAGGATGTCAAGGTGAAGGCATCAAGAGAGAGAGGGAGGAACAAAGTACAGAGACTTTGCTTCAATAGGTGACCACAGAGGTGATTGCACTGCTACATCAAGCATGAAGACTTAAGGAGATGAAGCTTGAAAGGAGGACAAGTTGTCAGAGCTACAAAGACTAAAAGCCAGGCAAAATTTGAGAGCTAAACTGAGATATAAAATCTGCAAGTTAAGTTGTGAGTTGTATCAGGTCAAAAGCCCTTGTTGTTACTCTCCAACAATTGTATTAGTTAGGGTAAAAATCCTATGGACTTAGGTTGGTCTAACAGCCATTTGTAAATCCTTTAATAGGGTGGCATTCCAAGTGAATGTTCTAAAGTCCTCTATCCAGGCCCACTTCTAATAGGGTGGTTGAAATCCTTTAACCAAGTCACATTTAACAGTGTGTTGTAGCCTTTAACAGGGTAGGCCTTTCATAGGGCATCACTTTAGAAGAGTGAGAATTGAGTAGCATGTTATTGGTGGTTTTTTCCAAATTAGATTTCTACGTAAATCACTATGTTATGTGTTGATTCTTCACATTTTGTTCTTGCATGTTGATTTTACAGTAACTTTCTAAGTAGGAAAGTTTAAACTTGGATACATGATTAGTTAAATGAGATCACTATATTCAGTGAAAAAGTTTTATTAAGATATTTGGACCTTGAATAACTGATTCACCCCCCCCACTCTCAGTTATTCTAAAGCATTTCTAATAGAAATCATGTAAGTTTTGGTTTCATGTGTGTATTGATTATTCATATGTCATATGTTTGTTTGCATTTATCCTTTTCCTGCTCTTACATATCAATGCACATATCATGAATGAGTTTTGAAGTATTCATGCAATATATATACTCATTCTTTTATAGATGTACTTCAATAATGCATATATGCTTAATACTTCTACTCTTTTTGAGCATGCAAATCACCTTAGTTATGTCTATGCTTTAAAGTGAATTTCATTCTACTATATATGCCTTGTAGTATGCTCTTAATCTATTTAAATATGTTTTAAAAAATTAACATTTAATCTTTTTTTATTCAAATCATTTATTCAATTCTACCCATCCAATTATATTTATTTAAAATAAATATTCTCGATTCTAATTAATCAATACTAAATTCTAACCATAAACTCTAGATACTTATTTTGCACTATCTTTCATCCAGATTCATGTCAACTTTCCATTTCCACCATTTACTCAAACAACTCAATCTCAGCCCATTATACAACAACTCCTTTTTAAATTTAAATTTAGAATTCTTCTCATTCCATCATTCCCATCCATCCTAAATCAATTTGAACTATTCGATTCTCGCAACCCTCAAATGTAAATCAATCATAATACTTAAATCCAATTAATGAATGAATAAATGAAACTATCAAAAAATACATATAACTACATTGAAAGATCCCAAAGTCTTACAAACATCAAATATATCACAAAGTCAATGGGCCCTTGGTCTGTCGGTAAAGTTAAATGGTTCTAAATGAGCCCACTAGGGTCAAGTCTTTTTGTGTGCATGACTTTGACATCATTTTTAAAGTAAATAATTAATTAATAATTAATTATTTATTCTATTTACGTAAGCTTACTTAGGTTAATGCATTTATTTAATATTTAGTAGTTATTAGTTGTAGTGATGAGTTGTTGACAACACGAGAGTTTGTTCCTTTCTAGCATGTTCCACTTTCTTGTGGAAGAGTGCTTAGTTGTCAACCTTATCTTCTACATCCTTCCAACTTTTTCTACAAGCTTCCTTGAGGCCTTTATAAGTGGTCTCTCTCACATTGTAAATTCATCCATTCACATAGCAATTTCATTTTTCCTATTGTGAAGTATTTTCTCTTGCTTTGTTTCCTTCAAGCTCTTGCTCCTTAGGTTTCTCTTCGGCAAGCTATTTTCACTGTAGGTGATCTTGGCGATTGCAGAGTTGGATTTCATCAACTCCTACATGGTATTAGAACCTCCCTGTTGCTTCTTGTTCAAAGATTTTTTTGATGCTGCAATTCAGAGACACAAACCCTAGTTTGTTTTTGATTTTTTCTTCAATCGGGAGGAAGAGCATTTTTTTCAGTATTTGAAGAAAAAGGAGAAAGAGGGTTTCGCATAACAGATCTGATATTTTTTGGATTTTTTTCTTTATTTTTTGGAGGTGCGACAGTGGCGATTCAGAAAAAATAACTATAGAGGTGATTTTCAAACAACGATATCTCCCTCATACGGACTCATTTTTTCGAACAATTTTTTTTGTTTTGGGGTAGGATTTCATGATCTACACATTGGTGTAGGTGGGTTGAGATCTTTGTTCTTAAATTTTTCTACAACTTGCAATTCCTAATTTTTGCCACTTTAAATGCTTAGTATGAGCTCATCTGGACACATAATTAGGTTCTATTTTTTTTGAAAGTGTATATATTTTTGTCTACTTTCCAGATCTGCAATTAGATTAGAAGTTCTATAGACATAAATACTACTTTCAAAAATAGGTCATAAATTGGCTATTGTAATTGTACTAAGTAAAGAGTGCCCAATTTATACATTGTGTGTAGGGGGGGGGGGAGCATTTTCTTTTCTACAATTTACTTCAGATTAAGACCCTTCTACTTTTATTTTTTTCTTTCTCTCAATGGTGGATCCATCTATGACCCGTCTCACACCACACAACTATCACACTGGAAGGCACAAATGACACAACTTCTCATGTCAAGGGGCTTATGGTCATGTTTGGATGAGAATCAACCTGTTCTTACATGAGCTTTTGAGGTTCTTCAACATAGGAACAAAATGGATGAGGCCATGGGATTGATTGCACTGAACATTTCAGACAATCTACTATCTCACTTGGATGGTTTGACTACTCCACAAGCTTATTGGGTCAAATTTCAGACTTTGTTTGGCCAAGTGAATGAGTTTTGAGCACTTCAGCTAGATGCATAGTTGACTTCTTTGACACCTGAAAACTTTCCCACCATTGAGGACTTCTTGATGAAGTTCAAATCTTTGAGTACACTTTTGCAAGGATGTGGAAAAACCAAGACAGATGATGAGTGTATCTTTTTGATACTCTCAAAGTTGAGGGGGGCGTATCAGATCTTCTGTTCCACTTTTTACTCCACTATGGATGCCTTGGGTGATAGACATAGGATCCCTCCATTTGAGAGATTTTGTGATCAGTTAACCTATGAATAGTCCAAGATCACTCAAATGGATTCACTTTCAGGTTTAGAGTCATAGGCATTGCTTGCCAAGAATACACTG
Source organism: Cupressus sempervirens (assembly GCA_028749045.1). NCBI lineage: Eukaryota > Viridiplantae > Streptophyta > Pinopsida > Cupressales > Cupressaceae > Cupressus > Cupressus sempervirens. Next base: position 640,203,590 of record CM053788.1, read on the forward strand.
GAGCAGAAGTCGAAGCAGATATCAGATCCCTCTTCTACTAGTTCATCATCTTCTAAGAAGAAGGAGAAAAATAAGACTGAGACCCCTACCTATTCCTATTGTGGAAAATGATCTCATGATGAGGCATATTGTTTTCAGAAGATATTTGATGGCTATGAGAAACAAATTGCAGATTTGCAAGCTCTTCTTCAAAAGAACACTGTTTCTTCTCCATGCTCTTCTACCTCACAGGGGTTTTCCTTTCAGTCTTCTTCCACATCTTCACCATCTACATCAGATCTTGGAAAGGGTCATGCATTAAAGGCTACCATTGCATCTCCTTCACAGGTTCCTTGGATACTGGATTCAGGTGCTTCTCACCATATGACATCTTCTCAAGGTGTCTTCTCTACTCTTGAGGCTTCTCCTATTCCTCATATTCTCATGGGGAATAACACTGCCCTACCAGTCTATGGGAAAGGTTTAGTTCACATCCAGGATGGTATATTCAATGATGTATTGTATGTTCCATCTTTGTCTGCCAACCTTCTCTCAATTTCTCAGATTACACGCAGTGGATCAGGGAAGACTATTGAGTTCGCTATTGATTTTGTGTTCATTCGAGATCGTGTAATATGATGTCTTATTTCTATAGGGGTAGTTGATCCTTCCACTCATCTCTACACCTTCTCACACTTTTGTCCACCATCTCCATTGTTGGAGCACACTACTTCTCTTCCACAGGAGCATCATGTGGTGCAGTCTGGATACTTGAACCTTTGTATTGTTCCTAAGATACTTTTTTTGACTACCACACCACATCCAGTTGAGGGCTTTTCTCCTCTGTAGGATTGTTCTTTTGCTCTACTTGATCCTCTAGCTTCATTCATTGAGACTCCAGGTGCACCTATTGTGGATACAATAGTGAAAATTCATGACAATGTCATCGCACCTACCTTGGGGATTCCATTTTCAGATCCTGATACTTTTCCCTTTGGGCATCAGCTAGGCTTTCCAGTTTCCCCCCTCAGTTAGGGGTTCTCTTGTTATGTGCCCTTGTTCCTTCCGCATTGGAGTTTCATTGGTTCAATCATTTCTATAGGAGTTCCATCATTCTGGGGAGGCTTTGGTGCCTTTTCTATCTCTCATGGGGGCGGGTTGTATGGACTTCTGGTTTTGAGAGAGTCTCTTGAAACATTTTTGGTGGAAGTTGTCCTTGGGGGGATTGGTTGAGGCCTTCCTTCCTTCACTTCATGTTTTTTTTTTGCATGTTGTTTTTACCTCTTTTTGGGGGAGGGTTTTTTCCACATGGTTTTGTCTCTTTCCCTGTTTATAGAGGTTGCATTTTTTTACATTGTACATGGGTACCTAACATGGCCGCATTATTGGGACCCATTCTACATTTTCATCTTAGTTTTGGGAGCTTAAGGCATTCCCCTAAGTTGCATTTTGTCATGCCCAAACTACGAGGGCAAAAACACACACAAGTTTTTTTTTTTAAATTATAATTATTATAAAGCTCAAGTTGATAAGTTTGCTATCACATTTCAAGAAAAGATTCTCTTCAATACATCATAAGTTTATGAACTCTTGTGGCGAAATACATCGTTAAAATTTGATGCTCTCGTTATTAGGTTGATATCGACGTCTATATTGTTTCAAATTAATCTTAAAACAATAGATTTAAATTTCCTCTATAACATTATAGTTAAAGATAGATTTAACATTTATTACATAGCATCCTTTATCTCAAATAAGGTTAACATTATTAAAAAAAAAAAAATTTAATCAAGTTCAACTAGATCAAGTTCAATTACAAATTTCTTAGACAATTTAATCGATATTGAAAAGTCACTTAAGAAAAACAATTAACTAAAATTAAAAACTGAATTTATATGTCTAAAATTTATTAACTTAAAACATTTCGACTATCTTAACATAAAAATTAACTATCTAATCTTACTAAATTTAAATTTCCTTTCCTAGTAACTAACTAAATCTAATGCGTACTTACTAATTATAAAACAATAATACATTTAAACTAGTTAACAATTATATTAGTATAGAACTAAAGTTGCACAATTTAAATGATGATAGAACCCATAATTTAATATTAATTTAGCATGATACTTAATTCATAACAAAATTTAAACTCATCCTTTTAATTCTAAAAAAAATACCATTCAAACACCAATTCAATTAACGCTAATTAAAACTATAATTGCAACTAAACTATATTAAAATACATATATATTTAAAAATACTGACTAATTTAAAATCTAAACTATATTACATTTAATATAAATTTGATACTAAACTAACTTAAATTTATAACTACATGCTAAATTTAAAATAACTTACAATTTAAATAAATTAAACTAACTAACAAAATTATTAACTAACAACATAAAGAAATTACAAAACATAATATAAACCACTAACTAAAAACAACTTACTAAATTACACTAATTAAACTAACTTAAAATTAAAATTAACTAACACTAATCCCTAACATAAAATAAAATCTAAAACAAAATAACTTAATTAAACACTTACTAAACTATCCTAAGCCTAGCACTAACTTCCACCCAAACCACATCATAACTATGCTAATTCCCTCCGCCCCTATGACTCACCTACCCCCTGCCTTGGGTGAGCGCTTCCCAAGGTCAAGCGTTGTCCAAGCACTGCCCAAGGACAACACTCTGCCCAAGACCTCAGCAGGCACAGGCTCTAACAAAAAGGAGGTGCCCAAACAAGCAAGGTAACAACAGATTCAAACCAATTTAAAACCTTTTCAAAGTCTGCAAACATTGAGGATGTGACCAGGTGATGTCATCTCTATGATGACTATTGATTTCTTAAAAAAAAAATTTACTTTTCTTCCCATTTGCATATTGCGGCCAAAATGATGGGACAAGCTGGGGGTGATGTCATCACCTTTAAATCACAGCTAAAGAGGAAGGGGGGTCAAGTCTTATGATATGTCATTAAATGGGAAAAAGATTTTTAGGTGAGGAGATGAGGATATTCAAACATGAGTTCTTTAGTAGTAGTAATTTTTATATTGTTTATAATTTTTATTTTATTTTTCTTTTGAATCTAAATTAGAAATAAAGAATCATTCAGAGAATATTCTCTGTAACCAAAGGGGAAAAATTTTAAACTCTTTCCCATACAAAAACCAGAGAGTTTTTACTCTCTTGGAACTTTTTTTTTTGAAAATTTTGCAAGTATAGAATTACAAGGCAATGCAAATATAATTTTTTTTTTTGGTCTAAATTTTCTAAGTATAAAATTTTCAGTTGATTAATAATCAAGGGGGTATTAAATTTTTCTTTTTAGAGAAAATGTATAAGGACTTGTTACAACTTAATATACCAAGAATATGAATTATCCATTTTAACTCAATAATGCAAGAATTGTTTGATTCAAATAATTATGCAAACTAAATCTACATCCATGATCATAATTTTCATTTTTAACATAAAAGAAGACTTGAAATTTTACCAAATTGAACATCATCAATTCCATCCTATTTTTGATGTGCAACCATCTAAATTTAAATCACGATTAAATCACATGATAACCAATTATACTCAAACACCAGTTTTATTGGCAAACTTGATTCAAAGGCTCAACCGGGAAAGAATCAGGAAGAAAATTTGACTTCGTTGCCAATCCAAAAAAAATTTTGTAATACCAATTTACATAGGATATCAATCCCAAATTTCAACAATATAATTGAATTTTCTTCATGACCCTCATCAAGGGATTCATAACGATTTCTGCAACACATTCAAGAACCATGGAGGGAACATTATTCTGATCAGGTGACAGCAAGCATGACCAAGAATAATTCAACCATGCATATTCACACAAGGTTATCACTATATGATTCACAATGAATCAACACTAGGGAAAGGTGGATTCTTCCAACCAGGAGAAGTCAAGCACAACACCAAACAGATGCCCAATCAAGGCTATAAACTAAGAACGTTCGTTCTTCCATTTCAACATACCATAATCGTACAAGGTTTGTGCTGACAGGTAGGGGCCCATAATACCCTACCCTTTCTCCCTCTTCTCATCCTGAGAAGAGACTCTACACTGGTTGGAGTCCAACTAAATAGACCTTTCCCAAAATTGGTCACTTTTTCCCTATCCAAGGGTGAGTAATAAAAAAACACCCATGCAAGAAAATCTCAAAATTTCAAACATAAACATGAAAAGAAATCATCCAAAATAACATGGTTTTCAAATCTTCCCAACATACCCACAAACATACAAACATTCAAACAACAACAAGGTAGCATAAGCATGAAACAAGAATGAAATTTGAACAAGGGAGATGACAATTCTTACCTTCACCAAGAGGTAATGGCAATGAAAAAGTTTGAGTAGAGCTTTCCCCTTCCTTGCTCCAATCTTCCAAGACTCCTCTCTAAATGTAGAGATTGGGTAACAACCTCAACTAGTCCAAGAAGGGCCTCTAAATAAGCCTCAAGATCAACCACCAAAGGGATCAATAACTTCTCCCACCCACTTACAATTCTAGAAACTGCTAACTCAACCCACACTATGGTTAAACACTAAGTGGAGGTGGGGTGATGAAACTCATGGTAGCCATAGTCAATTTTCGCACAAAAGCAAAAAGAGGATTTTTGAGTGGCCTCAAAAGTCAATAAAAGGGGCTTAGGGGTTGGAAAAGACCCCTAACTCATACCCATACCCCTTGGGTATAATAATTTCATGTTTTAAAGCCTTAGGAATAGGTTTAGAGCCAAACAAAGGCTAGGAAATAATTAGAACCAACTAACAACTCTAAAATGCAGATTAAGCACTAATCCAAATTAAGGATGACTAAACTCGATTAAGAACCCAATTAGCAAACTAACACTAACTTAAACCAACTTGGGTCCAAAGGTTACACAACTAACCCTAATTAGCATACTGAAGAACATAACCAATTTATGAGTGTCAAGCGACACTAACAGAACATAATTACGAACACTAGCATTTGCTGAACATAGAAAGATACATATATACATCTCACACTACAATAATGAATTACGAACAACAAGGCTTCCAAAATTAGCACATAGAGATCAGTTTTGTTCCTTTGTCAGTTTTCTCAGCTAAAATATCTGCACACTCATTGCACACATTAGTAGTCCCGAAAATCACATGTACATATGCATGTATACGTATCATAAATTCACATAAATTGAAACATACATCAATCAGGGTTTCTTGCATCCTACTTATATCCTTAACCATAAAGATTCCAAAATCAATGTGTTAATCCTACCCTTTTACTTAATTCATCGACATACCTATACATAAAATATTTAAATGTCGGATATCAAATATCTGAAAATAACATCACACAACATGTAATAATATGATATGTTCTAAGCATCAGATAATGTCTCGACATCTCGAGTCATGAGTATCAAAATGATAAAGTAACAACTAAGGCTACAAAGGGTTGGGGCGAGGCCTCACACACTTAGGGGAGGTGTTAGAATAAATAAATAATTATTTATTTATTATTTATTCTATTTACTTAAGCTTACTTAGGTTAATGTATTTATTTAATATTTAGTAGTTATTAGTTGTAGTGATGAGTTGTTGACAACATGGGAGTTTGTTCCTTTCTAGCATGTTCCACTTTCTTGTGGAAGAGTGCTTAGTTGTCAACCTTATCTTCTACCTTCTTCTAGCTTGTTCTACAAGCTTCCTTGAGGCCTTTATAAGCAGTCTCTCTCTCATTGTAAATTCATCCATTCACATAGAAATTTCATTTTTCCTATTGTGGAATATTTTCTCTTGCTTTGTATCCTTCAAGCTCTTGCTCCTTAGGTTTCTCTTTGGCAAGCTATTTGCACTGTAGGTGATCTTGGCGACTGCAGAGTTGGATTTCATCAACTCTTACAATCATAAGGGATGAGGGCATGACAGTTTCTCAAGAAGATTTTGGTGAAATAGATATCCCTCAATCCTTGGCCCTTAGTTGAAGAGGTTCTTTGAATCTCCAACCAAACACACACACACACACATAATCAAACATATATATATTAATTGCGAGCTTTCGACAATGGCATGCAAGGTTTTGGCAAGAGCAGGTGAGCTTTCGACAAGATGATAATAGTTTTAGGCAAGGTCAAGGAAAACTATGACAAGGGTAGGAATGGTATGAAGATTGGAGAAATTGACAATGGATCTTTGATGGGCGGAAAGGTTAGGGTAAATATGGAGTGGGATTACGACAATGGCAAGATCATAAATCTTGGATATCATATAGGGTTAATTAGTTAAATGACATTGATCAGGTTCATGAAAAGCCCATTTCGTGCTTCCAGTCTAGACAAAGGAACCAAAGGAAAAAATTTCACCAGGACCAACCATGAATCCAATTTGTAACTCTCAAAGGAATAAATGGGGCTATGCCAAAATTATTCATACTAATCAAGGCACAACTAAGAGGTAGAAAGAGAATTTTTGGAGATGAAAAGGGTCTCTGCCAAAAGCTCTAGATCCAAATAGTTTTTCCTCTACAAGAAGGGACATAGTTGTGGCATTAAGACTTAATTTTGAAGCTTGGAGATTATTAGTCCAAACCTTGAGAGAGCGAACCATTATTTTAAAATGGGGCAAGGGTTTGCCCCCTTTTCCTAAATTGTGTAGTTGGATAATGAAGAATTGTGGAGAACATACTTCCATCAAAATAGTTCTGAATGGTTTGTTTCTAATTACCTTGATAAGCCCACAAAAAAAGGATAAAATTCTACTTGGTGATCCTTTCATGATGGATGGGGTTGGGTTCTTTATAAAAGATTGGATTCCCAATTTTGACCCTAATCAAACAAAAATAAAAAAAGTGTCAATCTAAATTCGCCTATACAATTTTTTGCATGAATGCTAGAATGAAGAATCACTCAAAGCTATTGGTGATAGACTGGAGAAATTCATTAGCATGGATGAAGCAATAGCGAAGGAGGATTTTAGTATGTATGCACATATTTGCATCATGTGGAATACTTCTCCTCCACTTCTGAAAGCAATAAAATTACACTTGGCTGAAGGTCTTTGTGTTAGGAAATTCAAGTAGAAGAAATGATTGAGCAATGCAAAAGTTGAAAGGAATGGGGGCACTTAGAAGAAAACTGCTTGATGAAGAAAAAAGGAAAGGATAAAGAAGTTGTAGCTCTTGAAGGAAGATTATTGACCTCAAGAATCAATGAAAATCAAGATGGGGGTCTATCACCTATGGTTAACACACAACAACCATCATCATCTAACAAAGGTCCAAATAATACTAATGACATTGATGAAAACATTCCAGATTTTGAAAATCGCATCGTCGAGGCTGTACCAAATAAGGATAGTCCAATGGTTCAAATCTTGAATGATAATACTCTGGAGAATTAAAAACCAATACATCTTCGAATAGTAAATTTTCCATAAATGATCCTCTTGAAACTCTACCTCAAGAAGTGCATCAAGGACCAAAGGTAGATTTAGGTATACAAGAAAGCACGAAGAACCCTACCAAGAGAAACTTGGCTATTGAATCTCATACACCTCCAGTATCCAATATAATGTCAGTGGAAGGGGTGGAAGATCATGATGAATCAAAAGATGAAGAGGACGATCAAGCAAACAAAAGAAAAAAATTCTAAAGAGAATATTGGCAACCAAAAATCAAGATGGGGAAAATTGATTAAGCAATTATTGGAAGATGCCAACAACATGAAAAGACAAAAGAAACTAAGATCTGGGAGAGGCATTGTCTCTCCCGAGAGCCCATGCAACTCCTAACCTAGAATGTTAGGGGCTGCAATGCCCCTAACAAAAAACACCTAATCAAAAAAGGTTTTGATTAGGCCAAAGAAGACATCATTTGTGTTCAGGAAACAAAGGTCAAAGTGGAGGTAGAAGCTCATATGTTTGGTGTTAATCAAAGGTGGTTAGGTTTCTTTGTTGATTCAAAAGGGGTGTTTGGAGGACTTGGTGTACTTTGGAACCTGATGACAGTGTCTATGGTTCCATAGTCAGAATTTGTTGATACAGTTAGTCACTCCCAAAAAGTTGTACACAGTACATAAACTCCCAACACAAGAACACCAAAGACACCAATAGAGTTACTCTTAGCTAACATGGCAGTTAACACACCTTTGACACCTATAGGATATCCTGAGATTTATATATTCAGCTAAATAACAATTCTTGGCACCAGTAAAATTGTGGGAAAGACCAAAGGCATAAAGAAGACTCAAGAAGTTCTTGAAAAAGTGATAAACAAATTGCAAGATATCATTCAAATATAAGTCATTGAATCAGACTAAGAGAAGAAAGTTGAAGAGGTGATTAAGTATTTAATAATTAGTTCAAAACTCTTAGGAAATTGCATCTACTAAGGCACAAATAAAGAATGATGCACAAATTTTTGATACTGCATTCAAGAACATCAAAGGAGATTGAGAGAGTCTTGACTCTTACATTAAAGAGTTAAGAAGATGCTTAACTAAGAAGAAGACCTTGTATCGAGTGTGCCTTGTCATACAGTTTCATAAATGATATCACTAAAATTTGAAGGAAAACAAGTAGAGTTTGATGCAGGAGCATCTTGCATGGAAAAAAAAAAAATTGAAAAAGAAAAAAAGGCAAAAAAAAACAAAAAAAAAAAAAAAAAAAGAAAAAATTCTGGAGGAGAGAGAAAAGTGACGAAAATTAGAGGAGAAATAATAAAAAATAAAAAGGAGAAAAGAAAGGAAAAGAGGATTTTTATTTTCGAGGTGCATAGGTGGCATAAATAGAAAAAAAAAAAAAAGTTGTCATTACATTAATCGAGGTGTGTAGGTGGCATCTTAGAAACTTGTGGAAAGTTTCTTAAATCTTGCATTTAATATTTGTTGTGATCCATAAAAGAAATGTAATTTTCTAATTGGGCCACATGGTGGTGCTTAGTTGTAATTCTAGAAGGTTATGGAAATTTTAGAAGGTTGTGGATATTGTGTAGGAGGAATTCTAGAAGGTTGTGGATAAGTCATGCATAGGGTGGTAAGTGCCTATTTAAGCAAGGCATATGAGCATTTCTAATCAAGCTCAAAGAGAAGCTCAAGGAGTAGCTTGAGGAGTGGAAGCTCAAGGAGTAGCTTGAGGAGTGAAAGCTCAAGGAGTAGAAACTTGAGAAGTAGAAGTTGTGGAAGGAGAAGCTCAAGGAGAAGCTTGATATCATCTTGTGGGTGTTGTAAGGATCTTCAAGTATAATAAAATTTCTTGTGAAGCATTTTTTTTATTGGTCTCCATATTGTTTCTTTCTTGATTATGAGTGGGTAAGGGTGGTGTGGCCCTCTATCAAGTGGTATCAGAGTGTACCTACATTAGTGGTATCAAAGCTGGAGTTCCTGAGTGTACAAGCAGATCGCCGAAGTGTGAGGCAGTTTGTACCAGGACCTTGGTTGGGCAAAGTTTATCAAAGCTGGTGGATTGCAAATCTGTTGTCCTAGACTTGTGATGTGGTTCCTGATTGTTCGTGCGAGGTGGCAGGTTGCGATCTGACTTGCAAACAATTTGGTTGTCACAAGGAGCGTGGGAAGGATTTGTTGCAGAGGGTTTACGAAGATCTTGGGAGATGACTCCAAGAGGATTAGACCCTAAGATGATTGCCAAAATCCATGATATAGTGGAGAGAAATTTTTCTAAGATGATTTCTCGATTGGATGATAGATTGGCTGATCAAGTTAAGGAGGTTCGTGAGAGAAGATGGCATCGCAAGGTTGAGGTGGAAGAGGTTGGTTTTGTTGATCAGTCTATGGAGTCTGATGCAGAACCTATAGAGCAAATAGAGGTTGTTGCCGAGTATATTCCTAACCTTGCTAATGTTGGGATGGAGGTTGGTTTTCATGATCAATTGGTTGAATCTGACATGGAGATTATGGAGCACTTGGAGGTGGATGATCCAGTTGTTGGAGGTGAGTTATGTATTGCAGAGCATCTTGTTGTGAGCAATGAGGTTGTTGGTTTTGAGAGTTTGGCATGTATTGATGGAGATCTACATGTTGGTGCTGATATGAAGTTTGTTGTTGGTGATGCAGGGTTTGTTGTTGTTGGTGTGGATTCACTAGTTGTTGATGTGAATGGGAGTTTGGTAATGAAGCATTACATTCAGTTTGTTCTTGTGCATGAGCTTGTTGATTGGATGGTTGAGATGTTGGTGTGGAAGATTTGCATGGTGGTTTTGTTGTCCCTATTGAGGTGGAAGCCTTTGGTGAAGATGAAGATGGTGGTAGATCTTTCTTTTGTGGAGTCAAAGTGTGGGACACACTTTTCTATTTACCGGGGGAGTCTGATGCAGGAGCATCTTGCATGGAAAAAAAAAAAAAAAAATTTGAAAAAGAAAAAAAGGAAAAAAAAAAAAAAAAAAAAAAAAAAAAAAGAAAAAAATTGTAGAGGAGAGAGAAAAGTGACGAAAATTAGAGGAGAAATAATAAAAAATAAAAAGGAGAAAAGAAAGGAAAAGAGTATTTTTATTTTCGAGGTGCATAGGTGGCATAAATAGAAAAAAAAAAAAAAAGTTGTCACTACATTAATCGAGGTGTGTAGGTGGCATCTTAGAAACTTGTGGAAAGTTTCTTAAATCTTGCATTTAATATTTGTTGTGATCCATAAAAGAAATGTAATTTTCTAATTGGGCCACATGGTGGTGCTTAGTTGTAATTCTAGAAGGTTATGGAAATTTTAGAAGGTTGTGGATATTGTGTAGGAGGAATTCTAGAAGATTGTGGATAAGTCATGCATAGGGTGGTAAGTGCCTATTTAAGCAAGGCATATGAGCATTTCTAATCAAGCTCAAAGAGAAGCTCAAGGAGTAGCTTGAGGAGTGGAAGCTCAAGGAGTAGCTTGAGGAGTGAAAGCTCGAGGAGTAGAAACTTGAGAAGTAGAAGTTGTGGAAGGAGAAGCTCAAGGAGAAGCTTGATATCATCTTGTGGGTGTTGTAAGGATCTTCAAGTATAATAAAATTTCTTGTGAAGCATTTTTTTTATTGGTCTCCATATTGTTGCTTTCTTGATTATGAGTGGGTAAGGGTGGTGTGGCCCTCTATCAAGTGGTATCAGAGTGTACCTACATTAGAGTTACATAATATTGTAACTAAATTACAGTCACCCAATATGCAGATTGAGGATTTCGAGAGTAGAATTGGAAAGGTTAGTGATGATATAAGTTTGATAGAGCTAAGAAGAGAAAGGAAAATCAAGAGGTTTTCATTGTTGAGAGAACATCTCACTCTAAAAATCAGTCACATTTAGAAACATCTAGATGAATGCCTCAAAGCTAAGGCATCTTATGAAAAAAATTGTTGACTTAGACTTGAATGTAGCTGAAGTTGCATCCTATGGACCGTGCACTCTAATTGGTATATTAAGAGCAATCCAAGACTCATGGGACAAATAATTCAATAACCTAAAGAAATTTTTTGTTTATTGCATTACACACATATCAAATCAGTCAGCATGAAGGCACGAAGGTAGATCTAAATTTTTTACCTGTATATAGTTTTTGTTAAAGTAATAAAGTATTTCCTTATTAATTAAATCATATTGATTTAATTATTAAGTTAGTTATTATCTATATTTTACTTAAGCTAAACTATGGGCATATAATAATTAATTCTTTTATTAATTATTATCATTCAACCTAGGTTTTACCTTTTAGGTTTTGATCTCCTATATAAGGATTGATCTCTTTGTAATAATTCATTCACTTTTGATAGCAATTTATCTTTTTTATCATCAAGAATGTCTCATCTATGGACCTGGGATTTCAAGCCTCCATAGCTTTTGCTTCTCTCTTTCCATGACAAGTGTTTGCATACAAGTGATTCTAGGAGTTGTGGGGTTGAGCTTTCATCAACTTCAATAATTTTTTACACACTTTTTTTTATTGATGTAAAAGGGGGAGTGATTGTAAGGAAAATTGTATATTGTATATGTAAATGAAGGTATAATGTAGAGTATAGAATAAGTGGGAGTATGTACAATGAAAAGATGATATGATATGTAAAGATGGCATATAAATAGAAAACGATCTACATTTTGAAATTTTGTATGGCCATGTGAAGAACTTCACAATTTTGAATTTTTGAGTTTTCGGGACTTCACCAATCTTCCCATATGTTGTCATCAATGCCAAAGGGGGAGATTATTGACAATTTGGATAAAAGGAGAATCGAAAAATGTATTTATGCTATAATTTATGGAAACAATTTTTTTTATTGAGTCAACATATTATGGAGATATAGTTTTGGTTTGATAGCTTAGAAATTTGTCAAAGTATCACAGAGTTTAACTATTAGCACAGACACATTTTTGTCTTGCAAAGTTGATACATTGTGAATTAGCATGTGTAGATTTGAGGTAAAGAAAGATAAGGTTATGATGATCATGTATGCAAGAGCACGAGTAATTATGAGCAATATGGACATAGATATCAAGGATTTAGTGATTGTAGGTATGCACAGGCAGAACATGACATAGATAAGGAAAGAAATATTTTAAGTTTTAAGGAATTATTTTGTTTACCAAAACAATTACTTAATCAATTAGGGACAACATCCTAGATATTAAACCTAAGTGAGCGAAGTATGATTTTCTATTTTGGGACATGTGTGAAGACATGAAGGAGAACATAATAGAATAACTTCATATAAAGGAAAAAACTTTGGACATGAAGTTGTGCGATGCTTTTTTGATTGTTATGCTATTGTTTTGTGATGCAAACTCGATGTTAGAGAAGAGAAATATTAGAGTATGAAAATTTATATACAATGAGCTTCAAAGGACAAATTAGATATAGAAGATATCAACATTGTCAAAGTTTTTTGTATCTATACCTTTTTGTGTACTAAATCTTATTGTATATTTCATTTTTGGGTAGTGGGGCTCATCTTGCATACATTTTGTAATTGTGCTAAAAAAATCGTAATAAGGTTGAGGTTTCTAACAAGGCCTAGCCCTCTAACAAGGACCGGTGCACTATACAAATGTAATAGACTCCTAATAGGGTCAACATCTTTCACAAGACACTTTTGATTAGTGAATCATTTTGTGGGTATCATCCCCATTGGGGTTTTCCCTTGACCATGGTTTCCCTAGTTAAAAAATTATGGTGTTATGAGTTGTATTGTGTTATTTCTTTGTTCACTTTTCAATATATTTACATGTGCATGTTATAAGATTATTACTGATATCCATAGTTGGGCAAAAAGTTGTGGAATATTGATTCAACCCACCCCCCGCCTCAATATTTCCTATTTATAACAAGTTGAGGACAAGAATCTACACATAAACAATAATCCACCAATAAAGGGTATCATCCTAATTTGTTTTCTATTCTCTCCCCCTCTCCAAATTCATCAAAAACATTCCTCCTAAAAAATTTCCTAGACCTATGAACAAACTCTTGAATCTACTTCAAATTTGTTCCCTCATCCATCAAACTCTTTGACCCACTCTTGATGCTCCTTATCTCATTATCCTACTAGGAGTGTCCACATATACCCTTTTTTTGGTGACGAAATACTATTAAGGCTTGGACAACCATACTTGTTAGAATAAACCACGGACAGAAATAAAAACTACATGCAAATATAACCAATAACAAAAATAATAGAACACACAGAAATGAACACAAGGCACCAAGATTTAACGTGGTTCACCCAATCCCTGGGCTACGTCCACCAAACAGCAAGTCCGATCTTATTACAATCCAGTGATTACAACCTGATTACAATCCGTAATCCCTTACAGCTCAATACCGCCGCAAGAACCAATTTTGTATCACCACATATCAAAAATACCCAACCCTAAGCCCTTTTTATACAAGTATTAAACCATTTTAGGGTTATAACATGTCGGCCATATGTCGGCCATAATATGTCGGCTACTTCCAAAATTTTTTTTTTTTCGGGGCGATGCCCCGAACCCCACTATTTATGATGTACAGTACTTTCCTAATCAGTCACCACAATCTAACAATCTCCCACTTGGGGACTGATCAGGCTCCACACTAAACAAAAATCTCCCACTTGGAGACTAATCCTATAGCAATACAACTACCGCATGGGGCTCCCACTGGATCAAACCACCCTGGACTCTGCTGTTCTTTTATTCACATTTAGTCTAAAAGACCAACTGAAGCTGAAGAGGAGTTCAGCTTCTCCCTTGTGACAACCTTTGTCAACATATCTGCTGGATTTTCATTGGTATGTATCTTCTCCAGCTTTAACTGTCCATCCTCCAAAACTGACCGAATGAAATGGTACCGCAACTGTATGTGTTTGGTCTTAGAATGCAGAGCTGAATTCTTAGCAAGATGAATGGCACTCTGACTATCTGTGAACAAAAAATTATCCTTCTGAGGATGTCCCAATTCTTCCAAGAAGAACTGAAGCCATATCATCTCTTTGGCGACCTCTGTAGCAGCAACATACGCTACCTCTGTAGTGGAGAGAGCATTAATCTTCTGTAGCCTAGAAACCCAGCTCACGGCTGCCCCACCAACAGTAAAGACATAACCTGTAGTACTCCGCCTGGTATCAATATCCCCAACCAAATCTGAGTCAACATAGCCCTGCAAATCAGTAGTAGAGCCCCCAAAGTGTAAACACTTATTGGATGTTCCTCTCAAATATCTGAGAATCCACTTGACAGCATTCCAATGCTCAAAACCTGGATGACTCATATACCTGCTAACGACTCCCACTGCATGTGCAATATCTGGCCTAGTGCATACCATAGCATACATCAAACTTCCTACAGCTGAAGCATAGGGTACCTTGGACATCTTATCCTCCTCTTCCTGTGTCTTGGGACACATCTCCTTAGTCAATTTCAAATGACCAGGTAAAGGTGTGCTAACAGCTTTAGCATTCTCCATAGAGAAACGTTGCAACACCTTCTCAACATAATCAGCTTGAGATAGCGTCAATGTTCTGTTCTTCCTATCTCTACAAATCTTCATACCAAGGATTTGTTTTGCTGCCCCCAAATCCTTCATAGCAAAAGCATGTGCTAATTGGCGTTTCAGCCCCTGAATGTGATCCATGTTAGACCCAGCTATAAGCATATCATCAACATATAAACATAAAATAATGTAGCTATCATCATCCAACCTCTTAAAATAAACACAGTAATCTGAATGACACCTATTATATCCATGCTCATGCATAAAACTGTCAAATTTTAGATACCATTGCCGAGGTGCTTGCTTCAGGCCATATAAACTTTTCTTCAATTTGCACACTAAGTTCTCCTTACCTTTGACCTCAAAACCCTGTGGCTGAGCCATATATATTTCTTCATCCAAATCACCATGAAGAAAGGCTGTTTTAACATCCATCTGCTCTAAATGCAAATCTTCAGTAGCCACAAGACTTAAAACAGTACGAATAGAAGTCATTTTAACAACAGGAGAAAATATTTGATCAAAATCAATTCCTTTTTTCTGTGCAAATCCTTTTACAACTAACCTGGCCTTAAATCTTTTCTTACCTCCTTCCTCTTCTTTCAACCTGTAAACCCATTTATTCTGTAAAATCTTTTTACCTGCAGGCAACTTGCACAAATCCCATGTCTTATTTTTCAGCAAAGAGTCCATTTCATCTTTCATTGCAGACTCCCACTGAATCTTAGTATCCACCTGCACAGCTTCATCATAACTTTCAGGTTCACCAGCATCAGTAAGTAAAATAGAATACAAAGAGGGAGAAAACCTTTGTGGAGGTCTAATTGGCCTTGTTGACCGTCTAACATTCACTGGTGTATGTGGTATTTGTTGTTGCGGTTGTTGCACATCATGAGGAATGGCTGGAACATCAGCTTTTGGAGTATCATCCAGCACTACATAATCATCTTCTTTCTTCTCATGTTGCTGCAACAGATCTTTGTACAACACTTTTTCATTGAATATGACATCCCGGCTTCTTATAATTTTATGATTTTCAAAATCCCAAAGCCTATAACCAAATTCATTAATGCCATATCCAACAAAGACACATTTCTTTGATTTAGCTTCTAGCTTGGTTCTATTTTCAGAGTCTATATGAGCAAAAGCTTCACAACCGAAGGTCTTGAGAAAAGAATAACTCACCTTCTTACCAGTCCATGCTTCCTCTGGAATACCACAGCCCAAAGGAGTAGAGGGACCTCTATTAATCAAATATACTGCAGTAATGACAGCCTCCGCCCACATGTGTAAGGGCAACCCAGCATGCAACCTCATGCTCCTTGCGCGCTCCATTATAGTCCTGTTCATGCGTTCAGCCACTCCATTTTCCTATGGAGTCCTTGGAACAGTTTTTTGTCTACGAATACCATTAGTGGAGCAATAATCTTCAAATTCATGACTGCAATACTCACCACCATTATCAGATCTGAGACATTTTAATTTCTTACCAGTCTCATTTTCAACCAAGCATTTCCATTTCTTAAAAGTTTGAAATACATCAGATTTCTGTTTAAGGAAATAAACCCATACTTTTCTAGTTGCGTCATCAATAAATGTAACATAATAATGAGAGCCACCAAGGGAAGATACCTGAGCCGGTCCCCATACATCTGTATGCACAAGTTCTAATTTCTCCTTTTGTTTTCCTTCCCTGTCTTTACAAAACTCACTCTCTTTTGTTTTCCATACACACAACTTTCACAGAAATCCATATTCACACATTTTAGACCTGGTAAAACTTTCCTTGAATGAAGTACTTTCATACCTTTCTCACTCATGTGCCCAAGTCTATTGTGCCACAGCGCTGTATCAGAATCCACAGCAGCTATTTGTTCTCCCTGCTCATCTGCAGTAATTGTTCCTGAATATTCATTTTTCTCTGAAACAATCAAAGTAGAAGGAACAATATGACCTGTACAAAGATATAAGGTGCCTACTTTCACACCTTTTGCTACTACAAGGGAACCTTTTGAAACCTTCCAATTTTTATCATTAAAAGTAACTACACAACCCTCACCACCGAGTTGCCCTACTGAAATTAAATTTCTACTTAGTTTTGGAACATGTCTTACCTCATGTAGTTGCCAATGATTCCCATTCTGCAACTTAATCTTAATTTTTCCCTTTCCAACAATCTGACAGGGTTCATTATCCCCCAAATAAACAAGCCCAAAATCCCCTTGGACATAATCAATGAAATAACCTCTATGAGGTGTAGCATGAAAAGAAGCACCAGAATCTAAAACCCATGAATCATCAACACTCTCTAAAGACAGAAGCAAAGCATCCTCTTCGGATTTGTTACTTACCACATTTGCCTCTTTGTCTCCATCTGATTTATCTCCTTCATTTTTCTTTCGAGTCCAGCAATCTTTCTTTTTGTGCCCTGGTTTCCCACAGTACCAGCAATCATTTGGTCCTCTCGATTGAGACCTCCTCCCCTTTGACTTTCCTCTTGATTTTCCACGATTTCCAGAGTTACTTCCTCTTTCAGTCGTTTTGCCCCTGCTTTGTGCATTTAAAGCACTTCCTGATGTAGATCCACCTGAGGATTTTCTACGAGTTTCCTCACTTAAAATAACACCGATCACATCATCATATTTTAGCGTACTAGATCCAGGAACAGAATTACTCACCGCCATTACCAAGCCATTCCAGCTTTCGGGCAAAGAACACAAAATCAAGAGAGCCCTAATTTCTTCATCAAAATTGATACCCACAGAAGATAATTGACTAGTAATAGTATTAAACTCATTTAAATGATCTGCAACAGATCCACCTTCTGCCATTTTCATATTAAATAAACGCTTCATGAGAAATACCTTATTTGAAGCGGAGGGCTTTTCATACAGTGTCGCTAGGGTTTTCATCAAATCTTCTGTCGTCTTTGCTTTTGTAATATTAAATGCCACCGATGGTGCCAAGCATAACCAAATGCTTCCAAGTGCCTTTCTGTCCAAAAGATCCCATTCAGCCTCTGACATAGTTCCCTGATTCTTGGCTTTTCCTTCCAACAGCTTCCACAAATCCTTCTGATATAAATAGTCTTCCATTTGCATCTTCCATAACTGGAAGTTCTGCCCATTAAACCTATCAACCCTCAGCTTACCATCATCTTCCATTGCTCCAACTCAACCGTGAGACTCCCACTTAACCGTGAGGCTTTCCTGCAAAGGATAACTGAGAAACAACTAGGCTCTGATACCACTTGTTAGAATAAACCACGGACAGAAATAAAAACTACATGCAAATATAACCAATAACAAAAATAATAGAACACACAGAAATGAACACAAGGCACCAAGATTTAACGTGGTTCACCCAATCCCTGGGCTACGTCCACCAAACAGCAAGTCCGATCTTATTACAATCCAGTGATTACAACCTGATTACAATCCGTAATCCCTTACAACTCAATACCGCCGCAAGAACCAATTTTGTATCACCACATATCAAAAATACCCAACCCTAAGCCCTTTTTATACAAGTATTAAACCGTTTTAGGGTTATAACATGTCGGCCATATGTCGGCTACTTCCAAAAAAAAAATTTTTCGGGGCGATGCCCCGAACCCCACTATTTATGAAGTATGTACAGTACTTTCCTGATCAGTCACCACAATCTAACAATCTCCCACTTGGGGACTGATCAGGCTCCACACTAAACAACAATACCAACTTGACTCCGCTTCCCTAATCAAAACCTTGACTCAATGGAAACCTTCGATGCCCTCAAAAGAATTTGACAGCACCCGAAAACAATTATGATACTTTGCATAATTAGAACATTGGTTGCTTCCTCACATCCTCTTGGACATTTAATATGAATTCTCTATTGGTCTTTTAACAAATCAATCGCTTCCTAAGGGATCCTCCCTATGCATTTACCTAAATCCATTGTCTAAATCCCCTTACAATATCTTACCATTCCTTGACATAATCCTTACAAATTTTGATCCAACTTACAAAAAAAGAGGTTATTTTCAAACTTGAGATAGTTGCACTTTATCTCTGAGACAATCACCTTAGGTGCCTTGCTTTGATTTCTCTACTTTCCATTTACTTGAAAATTTCAAAGATCCATCCTCCACTCTTTCTTAGACCCATAATGTTAGCCACAAATAATATTGTAATTGGTAATTTATGAATGTATGTAAAAGAGTCATATTAGTTGTTATGTTGTCATTGATTTCCAGTCTTAGTTGGCTAGACATTATGCTAATTTAGTAGAGTGCCATATCATTTGATTGATGAAGAGGATTTGAAGAAAGTATGTTAAAGGAAGAGTTGATAAGAATGGTATTCCATGGGCACTTGGATGAGTAGGACAGTGATAATGTAATGTCGATTTGATTGTTTTAAAATCATGTAATATTATAGTGCATTGAACTATACAAGCTAAATAGAGTGAAAAGGTTAAAGAAGGAATAAAATATTCATTGAGTGACTATAGTGCTCATCAAGTAGTTGGAAATGTAAAGAAGTTTATTATTGCCCAAGAAAGTCTAGTATTGACCGAGTACTCTATTACCTGAGTGAAATGGTATGTTCATTGAGTAGTCACTGGAAGAGAAAGATTGTAAAGATGGAATTTGAGGGTGACTTTTGATGGAAATATGAAAACTTCAAGATGTCCAAAGGCACGAGTCAAAGTTTATTGTTATAAATGTTTAGAATAATTGAGAGGGGGGGTGGGGTGAATCATTTAATCAAGTTCCATAAGTACCATTTGAACAATTAAACATTCAAGCAATTCACTGTTTTTCTTATCCTGCTATTGCTTGGTCTGTATTGTTCTGATAAACAAATTACTTTCCTAAACATAACATACGTTTTTGAATACAAACATGTAAATGTAAATCATCACAAAACATTCAACACAAGTTTGACACTAGGATTTTATGTGGAAACCCAATTTGGAAAAAAACACCAACAACCGTCACCACTTTTCACTCTTTCAAAGTGAGCTCTGTTACGAGCCAACCTTGTTGAAGGTTATAATATACACTATTAAATGTGACCTTGTTAGATTTAATCACTTTGTTAGCAGTGGCATTGCCAAAGGACTTTGATCATTCCATTTAGAATGTCACCTTGCTAAAGGATTTACATAGACAGTTAAGTACGTCAATAACTGTTAGGTCAATCTTTGATTAAAAGGATTTCACTACAAACTATTTAAAATTATCAGAAAGAAAATAGTAGGGTTTTGATTTCTATGTTTACAAGGGTATGTACAAGATCATGGTGTGCCAAAAAGTGGTAAACTAAAAAATATGTAGCTTTAAAATGCCTCAAAGCATTTCAAAATCTATTCTGACTTTTTTCCCACCCATCTTGATACCAAACAAAAATAATAATACCTTTATAAGGCCTAGTATTTCTTTGGATACAAACCCTACATGGTCAACTTAAAAATGTCTCAAAAACATGATTTTGGCTTACTCTTGTGTATTTTTTACTTCAAACATGTGGCTGATGACCGTTTTTCACCCAAATTTGATTAAATGAAAAGGGCTTCTTAAGCATGTTCTTATCTTTCCATAAATGTAATGTCTGTCAAATTATGAGTTCAATGAGTAATTATTATTCATTTTCTAATGAAATTACACATAAAGTGTTGATTGACACACAGATTGTAAAACAAATATAACTTTCAACCGGTATAACATTTTTGAAATCCAAAAGATATGTCACATTATATACTTCTTCTACTATTAAAAAAAAAAAAAATTTAAATTATGTAAAGTATTGAATTAGTCAAGGTGGTCAGGCATAGAGTTTTTTTAATTCTAAAAATACTACAGTAGAAAATTCATAATTAATTAATTATTTGGAGTAAAAATACCAAAAAAATATGTGTCACATTCAAGCACAAGTCTACTTCTTATATCTAGAATCATATTAAAAAATATTATCATTAGATTTTGATTAAGGTGGTCAGACATACGCCTACTTATTTTTGTCTTGAAAATTTTGTACTATTGCATTAAAATTCAAAATTTTGACCAATCATTTTTTTCTTTCTTTAGATAAGGCCTAGTAGTTCAGAAAATAAATTCAATTTCCTACAGATTCTTCTCTCACAAATTTTTGATTGAAATTTCATAACAAGTTTAAAATTGCACATCAAGTTGACATATCCCTGATTTGCTAATTTTTCATTGCCACTTAAGGGCATAGTTTGGTTTATTTTTCAAATCATTCTTCGGGTCATGTGCTAATTCACTAATAAGTCCCCTTGTCAACTCTATCTCTTAACTTGATCGAAAATCCTTCAAGAAGTCATCCCCCTTCACATCAATCTTAAGCCTTCTATTTAGATTTACTTCTCAACTTTAGCAGCATCTGCACAAGCATTCCTTTCTCTTGCTTCACACTCACCATCACACACTTGTGTTCACCCTTGTGCATCTCTATTCCACCTTTACCTATGCACATTCACTTAAACTTTAGCTCCATACCTCCTTAAATATGTAATTCTATCTTTGTCATTTTCCATGATCACCATAGATCTTAGGGTTTAAGATCTGGTTCATGAGATTCATTGTATCTATTCATCTTCCTTCTTTTTCTAGAAACTCCTCATTCTTTGAATTTGATCATAGATATAATACCTAATCCTTTCCTTTAATTTCATGATCCAACTCATCAATCTTATCTTCAAAACAGTTTCCATATCCTAAGAAATCAATTGAGTCGGCTGGAAATTATGATTCCTCAAACACATTCAAAAGTATTGTTACTCAAAAATCACTAAGTTATGAAACTCGGTCATCACTTAATCACTCAATCATTGTAAGAATCCTTGCTCAACATCAACTAGCTTTCTTGGTTGATACTGATGCTCAGTCAACACTAGATTTGCTTGACACTTACTGTGGCTCGGTTGACACTAGTATCACTCGACATACCTTAATCTTTTATTTTATTGTTCAACTAAGCTTTATATTCATGATATAAATAATCAATTTATCCTATCAAATTCTAACTAATTGAATGCCCATTTTAGCTTCCTTTCCATAACTCAACTTTTCCTCTAGGTGCTATTGTTATGAGCAATCTCACAAATCCTCTTCATCAATCAAACAGATATGACAATTAAATCAGATAACAATATGTCTTATCAGTAGATTGGACATCAATGAAAAAAAAGAATTTTTCCAATTGTAAGTTTCCAACAATCTCCCTCTTTGACATTGATGATAACCTCTCAATACATCTTACAATACATATTTGTGTAGGAATACAATCTCCCTCTTTGTTACCATACAATCCAAAAGATTTCACTATCATGAGTGATCAATATCCTTAGTTTCATTCTTATTCTTTCTCTGTTTGAGGTAATAACTTTTCCTCTTGGATATATCTCTCCTTTGTTTCTCTTAGTTTATCTCCCTCTTTGACAACAATGCCAAAGACACTTAGCATTCTTGGCTTCAATCATTTCATACATCTAAATTATATGAATATTCTCATTATGGTTGATTTCTATCATGTCTATGACTAATTTGTTATGATGTACTTGATTGTCTACCTTAGGCATCTCCCAAAGTATAGTTGTTTTCCATCAATGTGTAGGATATTCTAAGTAGCACATTTGTTGCAATGTACCTTATTTTCTTAAGTTTCCTTGTTTAGGAGAATCACCCCTAATTTACCTCTATGATATTCATGAGAATCTTTAGGTAAGGCTTTAGTGAATATGTCAGAAATTTGTTCTTTGGTGTGCACATATTCTAACTTCACTTCTTTGTCTTGAACTAGTTCCCTCAAGTAGTGCTACTTGATAGAAATGTGCTTTGTTTTTGTGTGCATTATTGGATTCTTTAAAATGTTAATAAAACTTGTGTTATCATAATACATAACCACTGGATTTATAATTTCTTCTTTCATTCATTTCAGTAACTTCTTGATCCATATAATGTTTGAATAGTTCATTGCAGCTGCCACATACTCAGCTTCAGTTGTTGATTGAGAAATACAATTTTGTTTCTTTCTTGTCCATAACAACAATGTCTTTCCTAAAAAGAATACACCTCCACTAGTATTTTTTCTATCATCAATATTTCCTTCCCAATTAGAGTCAGTGAATACCTTCAGTTCAAATCTATCACTTCTCTTATAATACAATACATAATCTTCTTTACCTTTCAGATATCTCATTATCCTTTTCATTTCCATCATATGATTCTCTTTAGGATTTGCTGAAAATCTAGCAACTATCCCAACTGCTAATACAATATCAAGTCTACTGTGAACAATATATTGCAATTTTCCAATCATGGATCTGTATAGTATCTGGTTCACATCAGCAGATTCATCGTTCTTAGATAGCTTATGTCCTATAGACATAGGTGTCCTTACTGGTCTTGATTCTTCCATTCCAAAAGTCTTTAGTATCTCCTTGATGTATTTGGATTGAGTAATAAAAATGCTAAACCTCATTCACATACTTGCAATGCCACAAAGAATTTGATTTCACCAAACATGGACATTTCAAATTCCTTCTTCATTTCACCAACAAATGATTTGCAAAATGCTTCTCTTCCTCCAAATATAATTTCATCAAAAAAGTTTTTAGATAGAAGTACTTCATTGTTTTTACCATTCTTCAAATATAGATTACTATTATAATTTGTCCTTTCAAAACCAATCTTCACCAAATAATTATGTAGTCTTTCATACCATGCTCTTGGGGCTTGTTTCAATCTATAAAGAGATTTTTTCAGTTTACATACCATATTCTTCTTGTCTGGATTTGTTTAATGTACACTTTTTCCTCAAGTATACCATTTAGAAATCTAGATTTGACATCCATATGATATACCTTGAAATTCTTGTAGGCTGAATATGCAAGTAGAGTCCTGACTCCTTCAAGTCTTGCCATAGGAGCAAAAGTTTCTCCATAGTGAAATCTTTCTTCTTGAGCATATCCTTTTTATTACAGTCTTGCTTTGTTTCTTGTAACTTCACCATTTTCATTAAGTTTGTTCTTGAAAACCCACTTTGTTTTTGTAGAACCAGAATCAGTATGCAAAGAACATTAACAAAATAAAGTAAACATTCACAAACCAAAAACTAAATTCACATATATGCTTAGACAAAGAAAGCAAACAAGAAGTGCAAACCTCACAAGAAAGAGCACTCCATGCTTTCTTGATTCTGTAGATGTGTCCTTTTGTTGTGGATGTATGCTCAAGATGCTCAAAAGCTGCTTCAATGGAGGTGGGTAATGGCAAATTGGTAGCTTTGTGAGCTCTCAATTTGGCATTATAAGGGTATGGTTGATGGCTTTGGTTCTCAAAATAGCATGGTAACTTTAGCTCAAATATTGTTGATGAAATGGCTTGGGATGGGATTCAATTTATAGGCTAAGGGGTAGAGGGATGGAGGGCTTAGATGCAAGGATGGATGAAGGCTTAAGGAGGGCTAAGATGCACTCAAAGGGGAGCACATGGATTGTGCTTGTTTAGCACCAATGGGAAGGTGACACTTGTCACAAGGAGGATGAGTGTGAGAGGGTAGAGTTAAGGGTTGGTTAAAGTCATGATGAGTGGGGTTGAGTATGTAAGAGGGATGTAAGAGGAATGAGTGTGGAAGAGGGAAGAGTGTGGAAGATGGGTGTAAGAGTCATGAGTGGGCTTGTAAGAGTCTTTATGTTTTGTAAGAGCACTCATGACTTAGTGGTTGGGTTTTTTTGAGGGAAGACTTTGGTTTGGTTTAGGAAAGTCTTAAACTTGTTTAAGGAATGTGACAACATTAGGGGGTGGATTAGGCTTGGTTTTAGGATTAGATTAGGGATGTTAGAGATGTGCAAGTGGATGGCATTAATGAGGGTGGGTGAGTTAGTGGCTAAGCTTGGTTAGCATGGGTGGATGGGGTGGATTAGGCTAAATGGAGGATTAGAGATAGGTTAGGGGTTTTTGAATTTGAGGATTTCATTTATAAAATAGATTTATTTAATAAATGGGGATTTTTGGAATTAGACAGAAGAATAGGATTTAATTGATAAATAATAGATTATTTGATTTATCAATTAGGACTATAGATGATTAATTAAATTAATCAACTAGGGGATGACAAAGGATTAATTAAATAGAAATTTAATTAATAATGCCTTTTTAGATAACTAAATAGGATTACTAAAATAGTGTAATCAATTTAGGTGTCTACAGTTTTAATAACATTTTTGTCTTTAGGTCTTGGTACTAAGGTCCAAGTATTGCTCTTCTCAATCTTTTCGATTTCCTCATTCATTGCCTGAATCTAGTTTCCATTGTCTAGAGCATCCTTCACTAATTTAGGCTCAAATTCTCAAAGTAATCATGCATCATCTTTGAGTCTTTTTCTTGTCATAACACTTGATTTAGCATCACTAATGATTTGTTTAGGTTTGTGATGTATTCTTACAAACTTGGCTAGCTTAGGTGGTTTCCTTCTCTATTCTTCAACAAGTTCATCTTGAAAAATAATTTTAAGCTCATTTTCTCTTTCTTGGTTAGGTTCTAGTCCAAATTCTGCATGCTCGACATTTTCTATCTAATGGTCAACATTTCATATCTGTGACTTGACATTTCTTGACACTCATTATCTGTAGATCGACAACCTATTATTATACTTTATCATTTCTAGTCTGCTAGGAAACTACAGCTTTGTTTGCTTGTCCATTTGGAGTGTTGGGAGCATCATCATCCACATAGATGAATGCATTGTAATCTTTAGGTTCTTCTTGCATATAAGGTTACTTCTTTCTGTAAACTCGTCAACTTTTATATTTGCACTTTCCACAATTTTTTTAGTGTCAGAGTTTAAACACTTGTAAGCTTTACTCTTGGTGGAATATCCTAGGAATATACCTTCATCACTCTTTGCATCAAAATTCCCATTCCTCTTATCTTTGAGTATATAGCATTTACTTTCAAATATTTTGAAATATTTAATATTAGGAGCATATCCATTCTATAGTTCAAAAGGTGTAGTATTTGTACCTTTCTTGACTTGTACTCTATTTAGGGTATAGACATCAGTACTAATACTTCTCTCCAATATTTCTTTGATACATTCTTCTCTAGCATCAATGTTCTTACATAATCCATTATTGATCTATTTCTCCTTTCAGCTATACCATTATGAGGAGGGGTCCTTGGTGCTAACATTTGTCTTTTGATTCCTCTATCATTGCAGAATATATTGAACTCATTGGAAATGAATTCACCACCTTTGCAAGATCTTAGACACTTCAAACTCTTCCCTATTTCTTTTTCAACTCTGGCTAAATACCACTTGAATAACTAAAAAGCATCATATTTAGCTCTAAGGAACATCCCTGTCAACATTCTAGAACAGTCATCAAAAAATAGTATGAAATACTTATCTCCATAATAGATTTGAATGTCAATAGGTCCACATGGGTTAGTATGAACCAATTCCAAAATATCACTTGATGTATAAATTTTTCTCTTGAAACTAGACTTGGTCATTTTTTCCAATTGACTTTGTCAGGCTTCTTTAGTTTAGGCAACCCTCTTACTTTCTTCATTTTCCTAATGTTCACCAAATTGTCAAATTTCACATAACATAACCTCTTGTTCCATAACCAAAAATCTTCTTGTTGTGCAAACAAACATGTCTCATTAGATAAATCTAGATAGAACAAGTTACCTCTTATTTGATTACCACTTACAATTACCTTACCATCAACATCATATATCTTGGCTGTCCTATGATGAAATTCAACTTTGTACCTAATTTGTTCAGCTATGAAACACTCAACAGATTATAGTTAAGTCATTCAACCTAGTAAACAATATCACGTTTGATCTTATTAGTCAATTGAATTGAACCTTTACCTTTTACAACATATGGAATATCATTACTAAATTTAACACATCCACCTTTGTATGGACCAATATCCTCAAATTTATCTTTATCACCAATCAAATGATTGGAGCATCCACTATCAATTATCCATTTGTCACTTTTGTTTACATATGAGATTATTGCAGTTTTCTCATCTTCATCAAAATCTTCTTTCATACCAACATAGACAACTTCATCATCATTACTTTCAGATTCATTATCAGTTTCTTCTTTAGTAATATAACTTATCTCTCTTATCGTCTTAGACATCTCTACTTCCTTTGTACTTGCTTTCCTTTCTTTCATCCTTATCCTCTTTGTTAGGACACCTAGCAACAATATGACCAACCTTGTTAAATGAAAAAAAAATAATAGGTAGTTTAACTTTATATTTACATCTGCCTCTTCCAAATATTTTTTCAAGCTCATCATCAGAACTATCACTGTCACTCTTCACATGTTTTCCTTTCTTTTTGCTAAGAACTAGTTGTGACTTAAGTAAATTGAATAGTAGTAGGTGTGGACATCTCGAAAGAAGTAAGTCTACCAATTACACCTTTCAAAGTCAAAGTGTTACTTGGGGTGCATCTTAGTTCTTGAATTACAAACACTTTAATGGCATACATAGGAAGTAGGGTCCACAATACCTTGCTTATCATTGTTTCATCTTCAATTGTTCCATTTGCACCTCGAATGGCATTGACAACTTCCTTGATTCTTGTGCAATATTGTACTATATTCTCACCTTCCATCATTCTCATTTCATCAAATTTACCTCTTAGGTTTTCTGATTTGGCTCTCAAGACATTGTCATCACCTCTATATATGGTCTTTAGTGTTAGGGTTTGATAGATCTAGAACAATATAAGAGTAAATAGTTATATGCATAAACAAAAGAAGAATATCAAATGAACACAAATAACACACATATTTAACTTGGTTCAACCCAAAACTTGGGCTACATCCACCTACACAACCTTCAACCTTTCTATTATCCAACAAAAATGTAAACCAACATTACAATGCATTATGAATCTCAGCCGCTTATAACAACATTTTAGGGAAACCTCTAAAATAGACCATTTTAAGGTTTTACAATATTGTTAGCCACATCATCAACACCCACTACATGATCAGTCACCACAATATCAACATTTAGTTTGTCCCACATTTTCTTTGTATAGTCACATTCTTTTATATCATCAAACTTGACATAGCTTAGGATTGAGGCAATCTCCAACATTGTTTTATTGTGTTCTTGCTTTTTCTTGAGTTGTTCAACTATCAGAGGAGTAGTTTTTATCTTCACATACTCATTGTCCACATAATTCATAACAACATCACCTATAATGGATATATGCAACCTCATCAAGGTTTACCATGCAGGAAAGTTCTCCTTGTTCAACTTTGGTACCTCTCTTTTGTGAGTCATGATCTCTAGCTTTAAGTACCTTCAAACTTATCTTTGTAAGCATTGTGCTCTAATACCAATTGTTAGAATTTTTTAGAATAACATAGAAGGGGGGGTGGGGGGTGAATTAGTTTCTCAAGGTCTATAAGTACCATTTGATCTTCATTGTTTTGCTTATCGTGTCGTTGCTCGATCTCTACTATTCTGATAAACAAATTACTATCCTAAACATAACATTCTTTGTTGAATGTAAACATGTAAATGTAAATCACCATAAAAAATTCAACACAAGTTTTACACTAGGATTTTATGTGGAAACCCAATTTGGAAAAAACCACTAGCAACATCTCACCACTTTTCACTCTTTTGAAGTAAGTTCTATTACGAGACAACCCTATTAAAGGTTACAATATACACTATTAAATGTGACTTGGTTAGAGGATTTAATCACCCTATTAGGAGTGGCCTTGTCAAAGGACTTTGATCATTCCATTTATAATGTCACATTGTTAAAGGATTTACATAGACTGTTAAGTCCTTCAATGACTGTTAGGTCAACCTTTGATTAAAAGGATTTAAATACAGTTTGCTTACATTTATTAGAAAGAAAATAGCAAGATTTTGATTTTTATGTTTACAACTCACTTTTGTAGGTTCTAGTTCATGTGCTAATTCATTGATAAGTCCCCTTGTCAACTTTGTCTCTTAACTCACTCGGTTATCCTTCAAGCAGTCATCCCCCTTCACATCAAACTTAAGCCTTATGTTCAAATTCACTTATCAACTTCAGTAACATTTGTGCAAGCATTCCTTTCTCTTTCTCACCCTCACCATCACGCACATGTGTACCCTTGTGTGTCTTTGTTCTACCTTTCTCTGTGTGCATTCACTTAAAGTTTCGCTTTATACCTCCTTAAATAGGTAATTCTTGCTTTTCCATTTTTCATGATCATCATAGATCTTAGAGTTTAAGATCTTGTTCATCAAATTCATTGTATCTTTTCATCTTCTTTTTAGAAACTTATCATCCTTTAAATTTGATCATAGCTATAACACCTAATCGTCTTCTTGAATTTAATGATCCAACTCATCAATCTTACCTTGAATATAGTTTCCATATCTCAAGAAATCAACTTAGTCGGCTAGAAATCACAATTCCTCAAACACATTCAAAATACTGTTACTCGACAATTACTAAGTTTTGACACTTAGTCATCACTTAATCACTCGATTGTTGTAAGACTCCTTACTCAACATTAACTATCTTTCTTGGTCGATGCTGGTGCTCAGTCAACACTAGATTTTATTGACACTTATTGTGGCTTGGTTGACACTAGCATCACTTAGCATACCTTAGTCTTTTATTCTATTGCTTTGTTACTTGCTTTACAGTTATGATATAAAAAATCACTTTGTCCTATCAAAGTCTAGCTAATCAAATGTTCATTTTAGCTTCCTTTCCATAACTCAACCTTTCCTCTAGGTGCTATTGTTATGAAAAATCTCACAAATCCTCTTCATCAATCAAATAGAAATGACATTTAAATCAGATAGCAGTATGTCTTATCAATAGATTTGACATCAGTGACAAAATAACAATTGTTCCAATTGGAAGTTTCCAATAGTTACAAGATCAATAAATGAGAAATTTCAATAAGGATATGATGATGGATATTGAAGAAGGATAAGGATGTGCACAAAGTTTAATGAAAGTTCTATTTTCTAAGTGGCTAGATACATTATGTTTGGTAAAATATGAGATCCATGATTATAATCAAGCAACAATAAATGGAAGAATTTAGAAGCACAAAGATGACTATTTAAGGAGATGTTCAAGACAATTTTTGGTTGTTGGTTGAAAGATGATTGAGCTGAGGTTGATTTTTACTGTTAAGGTGGTGATTGTGCAAAGTTGTTGAAAGCTAAAAGGAGATAGTTAAGTTAGGTGAACTGAGCAAAGTTGAAAGAATGAGAAAGACTATAAGTGTGAAGTAGAAAATCAAGAGAATAAAGTTATGAATCAGATGATAGAGATCAGAAAGAGATTGAGCAGAAAGGAGATATGAACAAACAAGGTAGTTCTATACCTAACAAATTATTTTTATACTATTACTTTTTAATAATTGTAGTTGAAAATTGTTAGGAATAAGGTGTCTCAACCTTGTATAATTCCTATTCTTATTATTTGTTTTGTAAAATGTATTTCTTGCAAATAATGTTGATGTGTCGACATCTTGAATTGTGTGTAAGGAGATCATGACTAAAACGGTTATGACAAATTCCTATGACACGTAAGAGCTATGTTAGGAATATTCAATGATAGGTGAAGACATGTGGCAACTAAGATATTTGAGTACTGTACACTCTACCCCAATAGTGGGGTTCGGGGCATCGCCCTGAGAATTTTTTTGGGGTTCCTATTTTCTTAGAGAATGGTAAAACCCTAATACGGTTTACCTTTTGGGAGTAGCCCTAAAGTGAAGCGCATGTTATAAGTGTTTTTAGGGTTGCGAAGAGATGCGATGCGAGAGAGTGTAATGTTGGTACCACGAGTAGTTACTGGAGTATTTTGTTGTTGAACTTGCATTGCAAGTGTATTGTAACCTCGTGTTGAAGATAATACATTGTGCAGGTTTTGAAGGGGTGGGGTTGTTTTACCGAAAAGTTTTTTTCCACCGAAAAATCCTTGTATTATGTGTTCCTTTCTCTGTCTATTTTTTGTATGCATGGTTGGCTACAATATTGTTGTTTACATGATATTAAATCTATAAGTGTAGAAGATTTTAATAAGATTTGCATCATACTTTCCTTATGAGATTAGTGTAGGAAGTTGTTTCCGCACCTGAGTTTCCTTACAAAAATATCATAAATCGAGTGGACCTAACAAGTCTATGAAATCCTATATGATAACATTGATTAGTGATGTTTGTATGTCCATTAGAGTAGGACACTCTTTAGACATGATCAAGGAGTGATAAGGTGTAGATGATATTTTGGTTAAAATCCTCTAACGTGGTCACATTAATAATGTGTATGTAATGTGTAACAAGGTTGGTTGTTAGCCGATCTCACTTCAGAAGAGTGAAAATCTTGGTTTTCTAGTCTTAGGTGGTTTTTCCCTTTACAAGGCATCCATGTTAAAAATCTTGGTGAATCTTGGTGTCAAATGTGTTAATGTTGTTATCTTGCAAGTTGATTTACATGTTATTTTCATTTTAATGCTATTCGGTAATAACTAAGTTAATGGTTGGTAACTACCAAGTTATATTAATGTTAGTCGATTATAATAGAACAATGAATACACAGTTTGGAGTAAAGTAATTGAAAGAGTTAAATGAGTACACCGAGTGATTGTTCATGATGTTTATGGATGTTGTTTGGTACTGAGTTGTTTGAAGGGACTGTAGGATAACTAAACATAACTGATTCACATCCCCCACCCCTTAGTTATCTAACACATAACACCTTCTCCAACACCTCTGTATGGACAAAATGTGCTACATTCTTAATTTATTGCTAAAGTCTCTATCTATGAAAAAGAGACCAGACTCTCCCTTATTGTATACATGTGCATTTGATTTCACAGTTCTCTACACATGGTTGATTCATCCCTCTCAATTTTAGGTTTTATTGAATGGGAAATGCAAGCTTTTTACATTTTCTTTAAGTTGTTGGATACCCTAGGTAGGGTTTTAACCAGTCTTACAAAAACTTGGATACCTTTCTTCAAAAAATGAAATAGATTGCATTCAATGCCAAAATGGAGATGAAATAATGCCTTATAACCTTAAGACAATCATAAGAGATTTTTTGAATAAATTTCTACCATAAAAATGGGTGGAATCAATCAATTAATATAGAAAAATTATGAGAAATTATAGAGAATTCTTGAATGTTATCACCAAACTTATGAGTAATGACCAATTACCATGTTTTGGATCAATTAAATCTCATATATAACAAAAAATTTCAATCACAAAACCTCCCCCTTATCGCCCAAAAATAATTGGTGCAAGAATTTGTCAAGCAACTTTGACAACTTAAGTGCAATTTTTGCAACTTTTTCCCTATTTTGATCTTGTTGTCAACCTATTAAGTCCAAATTGTTAAATTTCATGTTTTCACATCAAATATGGTTGAAAATGCCCAATTCCACTCATGGTCTTCCAATTTTGACCATAATACCCAAAACAACAACTTTGTGCAAATTGATAACTTTTTAGGACTGTTGAATCCTATGGCCCTACCATCAAATTAATTGGCTCTTAATAGCCTTATTACGTCATATTTATTTGGTCCATAAAGACCTTATTTAGATCTATAGTCCTTAAAAACATGAATTTCTCATATTTGACCTCTTGTAGGTCCATGGAGCAATGAGGTGCTCCTGGGCCAAAATGAATTTTAATGAAATCACCAAACCAAATATCTAAACAACCCTATAGGTCTAGGAAAAATAGGGAATTACTACATCACCCATCTCAAGAGAAATGAACACATCTTTTTCATTTGTATTCATAGTCATATGAATTTGTAAATTCCAAGCACACACATAATTATCACCATTGCCACATTTTGATAGGTTGTCATTCGTACTTGCATTAGGATTGAATCATTCCCCATCTCCCTCATATTTTTGCTTCAACATCAAATCAAATCAACTATCTAAAGTATGAAGTGTAGTGTTTCAGTTCTCCTTGTTGCACTTGCAAACCTAATCGATGAGGTGGAGATCTAAAAAAATAAAAAAATCTTCTTGGAAAGTTTTTTCAAGTTTTACAATCTTTCAAATTATATTTTAATATTCCTTATATTTTTCAATCTAATATATGGTTAAAAATGTAATAGACATGAGCAC
This sequence comes from Cupressus sempervirens, assembly GCA_028749045.1. Taxonomy (NCBI): domain Eukaryota; kingdom Viridiplantae; phylum Streptophyta; class Pinopsida; order Cupressales; family Cupressaceae; genus Cupressus; species Cupressus sempervirens. The sequence goes on from CM053788.1 coordinate 640,236,711, forward strand.
AATCTAGGGCCTAAGGTTGAAATATCTTTTTGAGGTTTTTTTTTTAAGGCAGTGAAATACCTCCACTTGAAAGACCTTCTAGTGAAAGTATTTCATTCCACAAAAAAGATTTTAAAAAAAAAAAATCTTTATTTGAAGGCCCTCTTGTAGTGCCTACCCCTAGGTCACATTTTTGTTATCGTTGTCGAACTCTGTTAGACTAGTTTTGTGTTGATAGTTAGTAGCATTTTTTTGAGACTATTAGATATTGTGTTATAGATTCAGTTGATATATGATGTGATTATTTAGACTCTACATTTCATATATGCATCATGATTATTACATTATTTTCAGTTATTGATGATGATTAGATTTGGTGATTTATTATCACATGTGTTTTCTTATGGATACTTACCCCATACTTGCATGTGTATGGTGTGTGTGTTTGTTCTCTTATTTTATGGCATTTCTGATGTGGTTAAGGAAGGGAGTCATAGTCACCTGCTAGTCAGGATCTACATTCGAGGCACCACTTCCTACCATTTCCTGTTTAGCTTGGTGTGTATATATATAGTATGTACATGCATGGATTTTATGCAGGTTGCAGGTACTGGGTATCGACTTCCTTGAATTGTCAGGATGAGCGTACCCTATTGAACTAACTCAATGGTAAGAGAGGGGAGATAAATTCTCAAGTCCAAATCCTAAACCCTTAAACCATTTGTCCTAGAAAGCTAGGAAAAGTATTCGAGATATTTTACCTTCTGAATGTGTCAGATGACATAATTCGTGATTTTAACCCTTTAGACTAATTTTGTATGGATTGTTCTATGATGGGTTTTCATATTTTATCTTGGAGGTCTATGGTGAATTTTCTATTAATTAAGTCTAAAATTAAAAGATTTAATTAATAATTTAATTATTTTGGAAGAATTGATATAATATCATGATCTTTAGATGTAAATGGGAAATTAATTGAGAAAAGAGAATTAAATAAAAGAAATTAAAATTAATAATAATAATAATAATTTAATAATAATAATAAAATAATAAATAAATAATAATAATAGAAATAATAAAAGAATTAAAATAAAAGTTATAAGTCTGCCTAGGAGTAAACACACCTCTTGATTGCACATATGTCAACAATACAGGAGTTAGCACACAAATTAAACACATGGTGTCAACAAACTTGTGACTCATCTGGAAGGTTGGAAAAGACTCATGCTTAGTTGTCAACACCTTCTGGTTGTTTCTAGAGACATTCTAGGTGCTTCCTGAGAGTTCTTTATATTCAAAAACTTCTAGAAGCTCGAAGAGCATGTTTGGAGGACCCGAGAACGTTGGAGAAGGAAGGAGCTTGCTCTGAAATTTTTTGAGGAGAATTGATTTAGCATCAGTGTCCAGGTAGACATTTGTGATTTTGACTTATGATATTTCGCTTCTTGCACTTCCTGTCTTCTTCATGTCTTCTGATTGTTTTATGAGGATTCCATGCGTAAATGATTTAGCTATATTTAGTCTTGCTTTGAGTATTTAATTTTCTGTATGAGAAACCCCCACATGCGTAGATCTGAGGAATTTATGGGATTAGGGTTTTAAAAGTTATAAACAAACCTATTAAAAGAATTATATAGGTAAATCTAAAAGGAATAGGTGAATATGATCACATATACACACATATATATACATACATACATACATATATGTAAGTTCTTTTAAAAATAAATCTGGAAACGTTTCTTTAAAAATTATATATATAGTAGAGAATCGCTATTGGAAATGTTTATATATATATATATATATGTCTGAAATCGTTCATTGTAAATAATTTATAAAAAAATAGTTTCAAAACGCGAAACGTATATTGAATCATTTTATAAAAACATATATTAAAAAAAAAATGCTACCAAACTTAGTGAAACTTTAGGTTAATTCTTTGGATCCCTTGGCGAGGCATTACATTTGGTATCAGAGCCCGAGTTTCTACATTGGGAGCTCTGGGTATTTTCGAACAAAACTAGCACTTTGAACTATCATGTGTATCTCTTTCAAACTGAACACTTGAAACTAGGTGAACTGAAACAAAACCTAAACTGTTACTTGCATATTTTTCATACTTCAACGCTTAGGTTTCAAACCTGAAATTATACTGAAAACCTAAACATGGGCTAAACTGAAAATTGAAACTTATTCTATTTTCAAAACATGTATCTTTTATCTATGTTTTAAGGTAGTATGCCTTTGATTATCTTTGTGAGCATTATGTTGCTCTTGTTTAGAATGTATTAGGGGATCTATTTTAGTAGTTGTTAAAAGAATGAATGTTGGATCAATGTGATTTTCGATTTACCATTAAACTAGAATCATATTGCTCTAAGTGTATTGTAGTGTTCTTAGTGGATTCATATCCTTCTACGAGGATAAAAGGGTTCAATGGGACCCGCACAGTGAGTTCTTTAGTATTATCATTCATGTAGGCTTCTAGGAGTAAGCCTAATTCTAAGGGGGGTGGATGTAGTGCTTGCCCCTAGGTTACATTTTTGTTGTCATTGTCAAACTCTATTAGACTAGTTTTGTGTTGATAGTTAGTAGCATTGTTTTGAGACTATCAGATATTGTGCTATGGATTCAATTAATATATGATGTGATTATTTAGACTCTACATTTCATATATGCATCATGATTATTACATTATTTTCAGTTATTGATGATGATTAGATTTGGTGGTTTATTATCACATGTGTTTTCTTATGGATACTTACCCCATACTTGCATGTGTATGGTGTGCGTGTTTGTTCTCTTATTGTATGGCGTTTCTGATGTGGTTAAGGAAGGAAGTCGTAGTCACCTGCTAGTCGGGATCTACACGATGCACCACTTCTTGCCATTGCCTATTTAGCTTAGTGTGTGTATATATATATATAGTATGTACATGCATGGATTTTATGCAGGTTGCAGGTACCCAGTATCAACTTTCCTGAATTGCCAGGATGAACATACCTTATTGAACTACCTTATTGAACTAACTCAATGGTAAGAGAGGGGAGATAAATTCTCAAGTCCAAATCCTAAACCCTTAAACCATTTGTCCTACAAAGCTAGGACAAGTATTCGAGATATTTTACCTTCCAAATGTGTTAGATAATTGAAAAGAGACAAGAGAATTAAATCACGAATTATATATATATGTATATGCCAAGATCAAATCGAGTGCAAGGATACAACGTATTCCTTTTAGATTCACCTAAATAATTATTTTAATAGGTTTATTTATAAATTTTTAAACCCTAATCCCATAAATTCCTCAGATCTACACATGTGGGGGTTTCTCATACAGAAAATTAAATACTCAAAGCAAGACTAAATATAGCTAAATCATTTACACATGGAATCCTCTGAAAATAATCAGAAGACACGAAGAAGAAAGGAAGTGCAAGAAGCGAAATATCATAAGTCAAAATCAAAAGTGTCTACCTGGACATTGATGCTAAATCACTTCTCCTCAGAATTTCGCAGAGCAAGCTCCTTCCTTCTCCAATGTTCCTAGGTCCTCCAAACACGCTCTTCGAGCTTCTAGGAGTGCCTGAATATAAAGAACTCTTAGGAAGCACCTAAAATGTCTCTAGAAACAACCAGAAGGTGTTGACAACTAAGCATGAGTCTTTTCCAACCTTCCAGATGAGTCACAAGGTTGTAGACACCATGTGCTTAATTTGTGTGCTAACTCCTCTGTTGTTGACATATGTGCAATCAAGAGGTGTGTTTACTCCTAGGCAACCTTATAACTTTTATTTTAATTCTTTTATTATTTATATTATTACTATTTATTTATTATTTTTATTTTTATTATTAATTTTAATTTCTTTTATTTAATTCTCTTTTCAATTCATGATTTAATTTGTGATTTTAACCCTTTAGACTAATTTTGTATGGATTGTTCTATGATGGGTTTTCATATTTTATCTTGGAGGTCTATGGTGAATTTTCTATTAATTAAGTCTAAAATTAAAAGATTTAATTAATAATATAATTATTTCAGAAGAATTGATATAATATCATGATCTTTAGATGTTTTAATTTTAATTAATTAAATGGGAAATTAATTGAGAAAAGAGAATTAAATAAAAGAAATTAAAATTAATAATAATAATAAAAATAATAAATAAATAGTAATAATAGAAATAATAAAAGAATTAAAATAAAAGTTATAAGCTTGCCTAGGAGTAAACACACCTCTTGATTGCACATATGTCAACAACTCATGAGTTAGCGCACAAATTAAGCACATGGTGTCTACAACCTTGTGACTCATCTGGAAGTTTGGAAAAGACTCATGCTTAGTTGTCAACACCTTCTGGTTGTTTCTAGAGACATTTTAGGTGCTTCCTGAGAGTTCTTTATATTCAGGCCCTCCTAAAAGCTCGAAGAGCGTGTTTGGAGGACCCAGGAATGTTGGAGAAGGAAGGAGCTTGCTCTACAAAATTCTGAGGAGAAGTGATTTAGCATCAGTGTCCAGGTAGACACTTGTGATTTTGACTTATGATATTTCGCTTCTTGCACTTCCTGTCTTCTTCGTGTCTTCTGATTATTTTCAGAGGATTCCATGCGTAAATGATTTAGCTATATTTAGTCTTGCTTTGAGTATTTAATTTTCTGTATGAGAAACCCCCACATGCGTAGATCTGAGGAATCTATGGTATTAGGGTTTAAAAAGTTATAAACAAACCTATTAAAAGAATTATATAGGTGAATCTAAAAGGAATACGTTGTATCCTTGCACTCGATTTGATCTTGGCATATATATATAATCACACACACACACACACATATGTAAGTTCTTTTAAAAATAAATCTAGAAACGTTTCTTTAAAAATTATATATATAGTAGAGAATCGCTATTGGAAACGTTTTTCAAATATATATATATATATATATATATGTATATATATATATGTATATATATATGTATATATATATATATATGTATATATATATATATATATGTATATATATATACATATATATATAGATACATATATATATATATACATATATATATAGATATATATAAATACATATATATATATATACATATATATATGTATATATATATATATGTATATATATATATATGTATATATATGTATATATATATATATATATATATATGTATATATATATATATATATATATATGTATATATATATATATATAAGTTTGAAATCGTTCATTGTAAATGATTTATAAAAAAATAGTTTCAAAACGCGAAACGTATGTTGAATCATTTTATAAAAATATATATTAAAAAAAATGCTACAAAACTTAGTGAAACTTTAGGTTAATTCTTTGGATCCCTTGGCGGGGCATTACACCTCCTTTCCATTTTTGCAAGTTAATTTTGTTCAAAATGTTATTTTACATTTTATAAATTAAAATCTAAAGTACTTTTTGAGGTAACTTCGAATGAAGGTTAAAGTTCAAAAATAAGGTGTCTCATGTTTGGGAATCACTATTTTAAATTTATGCCCGTGTGAATAATTTTTTAAAGATAATGCCAAAGAAAAACATACTTGAGTGGTTAACTTTTACCCCAATAAAGTGTTGTTTAAATCAAATAAGAAAATTTAGCTAGCTAGAGAAGGTTGTATATAAATCAAATAGGTCAATTCACTTATACTCTTTAAGTCCTATAAAAAATTAAAATGAATTGTAATTTAGAGACCACTTCTATTATTGTTAACAAAACCAATATAGTACAAAGAGGTAGTAAACAAGCAATTTATTTCTTATTACAATGGATTTGGGATAAATAATCATATCATAAGATAGTTAGAAGGCTTGTGAAATGTGAATATTGTATTATAGACATAAAGAACTATATTTCTCTTTATTGATCCTACAAACTATGTTCATATAGAGATAGAAATACTCCAAACAATGTATGTCAAAATTTGTGTACACCTATTGACTTGGTCTTCAAATGTGAATACAAATTATATAATTATTTCCCTATCTTGCATCAAATCAATGTACAAAGAAGAGAGAGAACAATATAAATATAGCATATAAATTTGTAAAATATTGAGTGATATCGATACAAATTGTATCTCATTACATATTCTAGGGTGAATAATTCTATTATTCATAAGAGAATAATGAAATAAAATAATATCCTTGTATATAGTCAAAATGGATTAGCCAAACAATATTATTAAATAATTATTTTCATATTATTATAAAATTGAAATGCATACACTCCAGATCAAGCTCAAATTAGATTTACAAAATCGTTGTTTTCATATTATCAAAATTAGAAGGTTGCAGGCTCAAACCTTTAAGATTGTTTTATTACAAAAATAATTGTTTCCGTACCATATTGTCCAAAGGACTATGTACATTACAATCTTACTAACACCCTTCTTTCTAGAATGGTAGCCTAAATTTGAAAGAAATTTACATTTCAAATGGAAACCTTAAGTAATAAGTATTCTACTTTTGAATTGCTCAACTGATATTGATATGTTATATTGATATTGAACATATATTATATTTATATCTTCAACTCTTAGATGTGAATCGCATTGTACCCACTTAAAAGGCTGAATTTTTTATTTTTCATCTAGAATAGGATCCCAAACTCTAATGTAGAACTATCACACAATCAAATTTAAAATTTAACCTAAACTATGTAAGAATGTTAAATTAGAAGATGTGTGAGCTAATAAGTTTATATATAACTAACTACATTAGAGATGGCCTCTTAAACTGAAAGCTCCTTAGCTTGTAGTGTTCCGTCTTAGATAGAATCCTCCTAAAAGGTTGCAACTTTGCCTCTTAAATAGAAATCTTGAAATCCTTGTGATCATCTAGACTTGTAGCCTCGCAATCCTTCTGATCATCCTAAAGGATTTGAGCAATACAAATCAACAAAGCTCAAAGAATACCTACATGTAAAAACCTATCACAAAGAAGAAAAAAACAAGAAGAGGCAAGTTTTTGCTCTGAAAATATGAAAATTGTATTCTAAGAAATGAAAAAGATAAGAGATAATTACAAAAGATCAATCCTTATAGAAGGAGATCGAAACCTCAAAAATGGTAACCTAAAAGGGAAAAGCCATTGAATAATTACTAATTAATTATTAAATGTGAATGTATAAGTGCATAAAGTGAAATCTTAAGAAGGGAGAAAAGGTAATTTAATAAATTAAATTAAATTAACCTTTTTCTCTAACACCCCCCTTAAGATGAGCAATAATGCAGCTACAAACTGTAGACACCTACAAATCCTTTAGAAAATAAAATATTTTTATTTTCTGAAAAAAGTCCCTGATGACATCATCATTTATTAACTAATTAATTCATTTATTTTTATGCCATTAAATCCCTTTATCTTAATTAAAAATATTTAATTAAGGAATCCCTCCCAAAAATGTTTAAATCTTATTTAAACATTATTTTCTTATTTATTAATTATTTAATTAATAAATTGACCAAAAATTCTAAAATAAATAAATAAATTTTTTTTTGCCCAAAACTTGGCCAATTTCCTTAAGACCACTAACCTCTTCCAAAATCTTCTATTTCTTCTTTAATTTCGATTAAAGGCTAATCCCATAATTTTCTACCCCTAATCCCAACTCAAAATATTTAATTAAGATTAAATATTAATCCTCATGTTTATTAAAAATGTTTTAATAAATATCTCCTCAACCCAAACCCTTGAAATAAATAAAACTTTATTTATTTTCTAAAAAACCTTTGTTATCCTCATCCTAGGAAGTTCTAGACTTTTCTAGAAAGTCTTCATCCTCATCCAAAGCCTAGACTCTTCTAAAAGATGTTAATCCTTATCTTTAATCCTAATCCTAATCCCCTTCTAACCTTGTCACATTCCCTAAACATGGGTTAAGACTTGCTAACCCAAGCCAAAGTTAACAAATATCTCCTCCTTCACCCACCCTCATTTATTGCCATCCACTTGCCTATCCCTAAGCTAATCCTAAACCATCCTAATCCATCCTCTAATCATTTGCACAATCCTAAGCAAGCTTAAAACCTTCCTAATCCAACCCAAGTCGAAATTCCTTACCCTCCAACATAAATGACCCTCAAATATCTCTTACACTCTCCTTCAATGCTCTTACAAAGCACTTATGAAGGGTCTTTATGAAGATATTATCCTTTGAGCCTCCTTTGTTGACTCATCCTTGCCTTTTCCTCCATCCTCTCACCCTGTGACATGTGTCACTCCTTGGTTGGTTGTAAAAAAACACAATCCATGTGCTCTCCTCTCATTCAATTTGAGCCCTCCATAAGCTTTCTCCTTTCCTTCCATCTTAGCCCTCAACCCCTCAAGCCTCTTACCTATAAATTGGATCCTTCCCTTTCGCAAAAACAACACAATCTAAAAAGTAAAGCCATAATGCCATTTTGAGAAGCCATTTTTTACATCAAATCCATTCGCCAAAATCTATCAAAAATCCTCCATTGAAGCCCATTTGAGCATTTGAGCATACATACATAATCAAGTCATCTTAGCTATTAGACACACCTCTACATCAAGTGATCATCCTTATTGAGAGAGCCTATCCGTGGCTCATATTCTCATTTGAGGACTTCACTTTGTCTCTCATGAAGTTATGTTAAATTAGTATGCAAATGCTTTTTGATTGTTTTAATTTAGTGTTTCTAACATACTAAAGTAGCATATACATTTTGGCACGCCCGGTGGGACCCCACATGGGTCATCTTCATTAGCTTTTTTAGTCAAGTTTTGTATGTCATTTGCTAATTTTGGCTAATTTTGCTTGTTTTTGTGATTGGTAGGATTGTATAAATTGGTTTTGCAGGTCCACATGACCATGAAGAAGACAAAGGAACTAATAGTCTATCTCATAGTGTTTGCAGATTTTTCAAGCTTATAGGTGGACGAAGCACTTGGAATTCTTCTTCCTCTTCTTGTCTATATTCTTCTTCTATTCCATCTACTTCTTCTTCTTCTTCTTGAGGGATATTGGCTTTTTTTTTTTTTAAGGAAGCAAAATCATACACACTTTTTTTTTAAGTGTTTAAAATGAACCCCCAAATCATACTTAAATCCATTAAAAACTAAAAATTTGCAAAAAAAAAAAAAAAAAAAAAAAAAATCTTTTAACAAGTGAAACTAAACAAATCCAATCATTTGCATCCTTGCAACATCAAGGTTTTAGATGCATTCATGCAAAGTTAGGAACACTTCATTTTTGGAAATTTAAAAAGAACTTCAAGTTTCCATTTCAAAAGGTTCAAAATCAACACTAAGTGCACACTAAAATCTAAATCAAACTCAAAGCATCAATCAAGGATAAAATGAACCTCATTTGCAAATATTTTAAAGTTCTTTTAAAAATCTTATGAAAGCTAAGAGTTCTGAATGGTTGCCAAAATTGTCCTAAAAGATTTGTTATTTGTTCCAAACAAATGTCTTGTTGCAAAATTTTGAATGTTTCCTAAGTTTTTCATGCATCAAAACAATCTAGGAATATCATTTTTGTAGGCTTAAAACATGCAAACTAGAACACAAAATCTTGAATGAAAATCAAAATTCAAAGAGTCATTTTCACTTTTGAGTCCAAAACAATCTTGAATGATCTAAGGTTAAAACAAAGCACTTCAAAGTTTTTAGAACAACACGCAAAATCTCAATCTTGAATGCTCAAAGGAAAAAACTTGAATGTTTAATCATTTGTCTTTGAATGCATGTTGCTAAAATCACTCTTGAGTGCCATAAATTAAAATCAAGTTTGTTTTATTTTATTTTATGAATGCATGATTAAAACAACAAATCCAATCTTGAATGCCATAGATCAAGTAATCATCTTTTGGGGCATAAAAAGAATCCACATTTTATAAACTTTCTAAGTTATAAAAACAAATAAAAACACTTTGAGTGAATTTGTTTTTGGACTCACCCTCTTTAATCACTCATCATTCTAACCATTGGTTGCAATATCAGCGCCATATATGGGGATGGATCTACTTAAGAAGGTGTTAAGTGCTCCACAAAAATCAAATGCCACTCACTTGAGTTTTTATTGGTTTTTCTAAGATAAAAAATTTCTTGAATGCACATTAGTCTCGCTAACACTTCATTTGGGCATAAAAATTGAACAAATCTTGACGTGGAGGGCCTCCGGGCGAGCGCTTGAAATCGAGCTTTACACACATCTTTGTTTTGGGCTTAAAACAAACTCACACTCAATTTTGAATGCCTTAAAGAAAATCAATCAATACTTGATGTGGAGGGCCTCTGGGCGCACGAGTTTACTTTTTGTTGACCCTAAATCTTCTTGGTGTATTCATTCTTCGATCACTTCCCTTTTGTTGGTGGATTTCAAATTGGAATTGAACATTTGCATCTTAAATCACGTGTGTTTTCAAAAAGTCTAGATCAGAAAACTTAAAGCGTCAGTTGGAAAAGAACTCTGTCTTTTAGCCCAAGATCATCCAAGTCTTCTCTCCCCTTGTCATATTTCGAGGCCATCTTGGGTGCATAAGATTAGGATCCAAAATCTTGTCTTAGCTTTTAAGAGGCCTACTTGGGGATTTCATCACCCCTTGGGATGACCTCAACTCCAACGTTCTGGTGGAGTATAAAGATCGGGAGGTGAATCCAAAGACACCTCTCTTGGGATCAAAATTCTGATACTTGGGCTAAGCCTCAAGGAACTTTATACCCTTGAGAAGTGAAAGAGGAGAAGTGGGTTACCGCTCCTCTCGATTGTGTGACATTGTTTTGGTCTCATCTACGGATTTGGGCCTCACGTACCTTGGGTATATCAAGGACTCCCTAGCTAAACCAACTGTCAACCTTGTAGACAACCATCTAGGATGTTAATGTGTTTGAAGTGACTGATCAAAACATTTGTAGAATATACACACTCCATGGCGCAGTTACTGTCTTCTGAGAATCAAAATTTCTATCTGGTTGTTCCTATCTATTGCTTGATCTTTTACTTGTTGAATGAATGTTTGCCAAACTCGGTCAATCCTAGCTTAGGGCACACTTAGCGTAGTCACTACCTGTTTTAGAAGATGAACAAAGTTGAAGCAAAACAACCACAATCTCTCAAAGCCAAACAGATTCAGGAATTTATGTCAGAACAACCCAAACCCAAATAGAATTTTTACAAAGCCAAACTCAAGCCATCTCAGGTATACTAAAAAATTTCAGCCAAGAGAAAGGAAGTAACACCAAGCCCTTGAATTACCAAACTCCACAAAGTAGAAGACAAAGCTGCCGATGAAGCCCTTCAAGATGCCTGGTTAGATCGCACTATCAGATTTAGCAAACATCCAGGAGTTAACCCTGCTTATGTCTTACCAACTAGGCATGATTTCTATGATTAGTCCCCCTTGTTTCTCCACATCTTCTTGCATAAGTTTCACTTTAGAGTCATCTTTGTAGGAAAGCCATCCATTCTAGGCTATCCCTTTAAGCATTTTAGCTCATCCATCTCATCTAGTTCTTTGCCTTAGAACCAAACCATCTAGCCAGCAATCAAAAAGTTCACATCCAAGCCTTCAAAATTGTTGTCACATTGCCAGAACTTGCTTTTCCTATCATCTTACAAATCCACTAGTCTCACCAAGGTTATCCCTCTGAAAGAGATTTGTCTAGGGTAATCTAGCCTTGTCACTTGTCATCCCTCATCACCTTGAACTAAAGGTTGGGATCCACAAGTGGTCAATCTCTTTTTTTTCCTAAGGGATCATCAGTCTATCCTTAAGTTGACACAATCACCACCAAGCTTGCACATAGGAAAGCATACCTTTCATGTTTTGGAAACATATCTTTGAAGTTTGAATCCCCAACCCAGTCTTCCTTAGGTTTGTCATATAGCTTTGCCTCAGCCTAGGAAATCATTTGCATAGAAAAGCCTCCCCCCTTTGCATCCATCAACATTGTTGTACCTCATCCCTAGGAACATTTTCATGCCACCCGTCACTCGCTTAGCCAAGAAGAAGAAGGAAACAATGGAGCCCTATCATTTGGATCAGACAATATCGCTCCCCTTGAGCACTCAACCATCCTTTAGCCCAGAGAATGCTATACCATCACCTACTGACATTGAAGCTTTCATGAACCAACCAGGAAATGCAGTATTGGTGAATGCCATTATAGACAAGAACAAAGAAACAATCATGGCAAACTTTCAGAGGGACAATGTAGGAGCCTTCAATTTTGGAAGACCTCCTCCCTTATTAGATCCTTCTCACCCTCTGTTTGGGTAGCTACCACCACCCATAGGCTCTTACGATCCAAATCATCCTTTTTATATACCAACAGAGGAGCCTAAACCCACCTCATATGATCCAACAAACCCAAACATACCAGCCTCCATCAAGTTGAAATCTCCATTCTACAAGCCAATCCAGCTACCACCACTCCACCATTGGTCCATACCACTCCATCCCAAACCCCCTTCGCCCAAAACACCTCAGCATTCACTCCCTTCACTATTGATGTTGCTGCTCTCCAACCCAGCCTTCCAAATCCACCCATCTCCCAAATTAGTGCTAGCATCTTTGGCCAACTTCAACAATATACAACCGGGATGCCACCCATGGGGCCAAGTAATCAACCTTTCATCACCCCCAACTTGTTTACCTCAGCTCAGAGCACAATTCCATCATTTCTACTAGGTCCTTGGAGCTCAGTGCCATCAGCCACAAATCCACAAGCTATTGCCCTCACTCCACAAAGCTACCAAACCCCACAAGCTACTACCAATGTTCTGCCAAGCTCTCAAGTGACCCAAGCTCCTGCCACCACTTTACCAAGCTTTCAAATCCAGCCACCAAGCTATCAAACCCCATCAATTCCATTTTCAAGCTTTCAATTCCCACCACCTCCACCACCAACTAATCCATTACCTCCTATTACTAACTATTTTTCTATGCCACTTCTAGAAGAAAATCCACCACCACCAACCACCAATTACTTGGCCTCTTTTGCCATGCAGATACCCTCCCAAATGGGGGCACAACCCACATATATTGGTCAAACTCCTCAAATCCAAAGTCAAGTTCCACAAGCTCCTCGATCCTTTCCCCAAGCTTCACAACCATCTTATACCTTACCTCCACAAAGAAATCCATTTATCCCATAGCTAGCTTATGTTCCTCAATCCCAACCTCAAATCCAATATCAATAGAAAGCCTCACAACACATGCAACAATATGTGCCACCTCCACCTCAGTAACCCATCATCCACCATTCAGTTGCACAAGACATGTACAATCCCTACCAGCCCATACCTCAAAGCCATCTATATTCAATTGCACCATTCAGTGCATATCTCCTTCAGAGTGCTCCTATAGTGGAGGCACCACAGCCATCACCCATTAATTTAGAATGGGAAGCCATGAAGACAGCTTTGAAGAACATCAAGGAGGGAAATGACCCAAAAACCTTCAAGTTTGAGAATGTGTGTCCTTACCCATTTGACAGAGCCATTACCATGACACCATTTCCTAAACACTTTGAGATACCCAAGTTTGACAAATTTAGAGGAAAAGGAGACCTTGTCACACATATCAAAGAATTTTATATGCACTACCAAGAAGTGGCATACAGTGACGTCATCCTTTTGCACCTCTTCCCCAAAAGTTTGGTCGAACCAGCTCTTGAATGGTTTTATAAAATCCCATATGGCACAATCAAAAACTTTGCTGAATTGTTTGAGGCATTTGTAGCCCAATATGCCCATCTTGTTGAGACAAAATTATCAGTGGTTGATCTTGTCCACACCAAGCAAAAAGGTGGAGAAAGTCTTGGTGAATATTTACAAAGTCTTGGTGAATATTTACAAAGATGGTAAACCCTTACCACTCGCATATCTTGCACCCTGCCAGAGCGCCATTTGGTGAAAATGTTTATTGATAATGCCCATCCCAGCTTAGCTCACCACATGACCATGAACTATTTGCAGACCTACAAAGATATCAAAGAAAAGGGAATGATCCTTGAGCAATGACTCATTAAAGATAGTGTGGTCAAGATTTACAAGGAAGCCAACCAAAATCAAACACATTCAAATGACAAGTCTAGGTATTGGAACAAAAACAAGCACGTTGCAACAGATGGGGTCATTGACACTAGACATGTGAATATTGTTGGTACTTCCCAAAATCAGTCCAACCCACCTTATCAACCAAACAATCAAGAAGCTATCAACAACCAACAATAGAATCAAAAAAGCTTTCAAAGCCACAATCCAAAGCCCAACTTTCAAGGGTCTAACAATCAAGTTAATGCCATCAATGTAGCTATAGGACCAAAGCCCAAGTTCCAACCTGCACCTCGAAACTATACACCCCTTGGTGAGCCATTGGATGTCGTTTTTGAGAAATTAGTCAAGGAAAACCTCATCAAATTTCCTCCTACCCAGCAAATCAACCCAAGCCAATCCAAAGCTGCATGGTATAGAGACAATGAGTATTGCAAGTTTCATAGGGTGAAAGGGCACACCACCCTCAGATGCATGAAGTCGAAAGATTATGTGCAGGGCCTCATTGATCGGAAAGAAATCACAATTGGAGCACAAACCTCTCCCAATGCAGGCTTGTAGATCTATCAAAATGCTTTTCCTCCTCACAACAACCAAAATCCTGGAAACGCACCCATCCAAACCAACAACAACAACACTAACAACCACTAGCCAAACCAACAGCACGAGAAGAACAATGACCACACTTCATCCTACATAGACTATGGTAGCCTCATAGGTTGTATATTTGAGAAAGAGCCTTCTGTCAATGTTATCAATATCCAAGGCCCAAACAATGAGTGTACAGTCAACACTCGAAGAGCGCGATTGAACATCAAAGCCCCATCAGTCCCATCATCACCATCAACCCTAGCAACATCATCAGCTCCATCAAAAAGTCAGTACAATATCTTGGAACACCTTCGGAACATGCCAGCCCAAATCTCCATTTTAGACCTTCTCCGCACTAGTCCTGTGTACAAAGACATCCTTGATAGTGCTCTCATAGAATCCCGTGTCCCTTCGGATATCAATGTGACTGATTTTTGTAATCTTGTTGGACACCTTTCATCCTCATGTGCCTTATCATTCAAGCCCACTGACATACCTGTCGTCAAGCCAGATCACACCCTTCCACTTCGCATAGCCATTATGGTATCCAATTTCGTCGTAAAAAGAGTAATCATAGATAATGGATCAGACTTGAATATTTGCACCCTAAAATTTATAAAACAAGCTGAGTATACTGAGGCAGATATCATCAATGAGGTTATCACCATTAAAGCTTATGATAATATGGAGAGAACCACAAACGGAACAATTTTGCTACCCATCAAGGTTGGGCCAGTCATCCAGGAAATAATTTTCCATGTTGTTGATCTAAACCTACCATTTAACATCCTCCTTGTACGCCCATGGATCCATGCCATGAAGGCTATTCCATCCACATATCATCAATGCCTGAAATTTCTGCATTAGGGCACTAAAGTGACCATCCATGCCGATCCAGAACCCTTTGCTTATTGCAATGCAGTTGAAGCCTCATATACAAACCATTTCCCTGGCATCGAAATTGGCCAATCCATCGCTAGTTCATCCAACACCTGTAATGACCCAGAAACCATCCTCGCCTCCATCCTATCTACCCTAAAGATCAACAACAAAGGTTGTGGAGAGTATAGCTTGTCTGATGCATTTGCAGTTGGTGCATTGCCACTTGATCCACACACCCATGGATGACCCACATATCATAGAGCCAAGGAGACTCCACCTCCTCGACACACACAGCTTGGCCCAACAACCTTTGTATCCTCGAGAATCCCTCTTCATGAGGAGCTCACTCTGGATATCAACAATTGGTTACATAAGGATGCATCTCCAAGAAATCAAGCACACCTTGATCACTTCAGCCAGAAGTATCCCCAAGCACATAAGCTCATCACTGAAAAATGGAACTATCAAGGTGGTGGTCCAGGACCAGAGGAAAGAGGCATGCAGTGTCCCATCAAAGCACACAAATGGGAAAAGAAGTTAGGTCTAGGCTTTGGCATACCCACAACTGGGGGCACCAATACAGACGGTCATGCTTTTTTGAACATCCATTGTAACCTTGTAGAAATCGAAGACATTCCGAAGGAAGTTGAAAAGAGAGCCTACGATGATATCCTAGACCAAATTTCCCTGGGAGACTCTGTTCTCCAAGAACTATCCATCCATTTCATCGACCTACCACTTGCTCACCCTGAACTCATAGATTGGGACCAACCAAGCGTCATACACATTGATGTGTTCACATTAGAGGAAGCGCTTCTAAGATTCATGGGAGCCAAAAATCCTCACAAGAAAACAAAGCTAGATTCTGCCTATATCTATAAGCTAGATCTCAAGGGGTATTTTGGAGAAAATCCCCAACCTAGTTTCGATACACCCTAAACTAGAACTAAGGTGAATCCAAGACTAGCTCAGGCAGCGAAGAGAGCCCCTCAGCGAGAAAATCCAGAGTCACAAGTAGAACATGAGGATGTAGCATTGCCTCCTCAAGATAATTGACTAGAGGTGTCTTCTATTCTAATTGAGGTACTAGAGAAGTCAACATCGGTTCTTTAGAGATCCCCATACTTGTTCACATTGTTGCATCCCTATCACAAGACCGAGCTGATCTCCTCTTTGAGGTCTTAAGAAAGAACATTGGCCAATTTGCATGGTCATATCAGGACATGCCAGGACTTGATCCAAAGCTTGTAGTTCATCATCTTGTAGTCAATCCAAAGATCAGGCCCGTCAGACAAAAGGTTAAAAAAATGCACCCCAAGGTGGCATTACTAGTCAAAGCTGAATTAGAAAGAATTTTAGCTGCTAAGGTTATCCGACCTATTGACTACTCAGAGTGGATCTCCAACATGGTCCCCATCACTAAGCCTTCTGGTGACATCAGAATCTGCACTAATTTCAGAGATCTTAACAAAGCTTGTCCAAAAGATGATTTTCCCTTACCCAACATAGATATGATTGTAGACCTTACAGCTGGACATGAAATTTTGTCCCTCATGGATGGATTTTCTGGGTATAATCAAATCAGGATTGCAGAAGAGGATCAGCATAAGACAACATTCACTACCCCTTGGGGAACCTTTTGCTACAACATGATGCCTTTTGGCCTAAAGAATGCTGGAGCTACCTATCAAAGAGCTATGATAGCCATTTTCCATGATCTTATCCATAGCATTTTGGAGGATTATGTGGATGATATCTTGGTTAAATCTCACACCTTCATGGATCATCTTGCTGACCTAGAGAAAGTCTTTGATAGGTTAGCCAAATATCATCTCATGCTGAATCCCAAGAAATATGTCTTTGGGTCACATCTGGCAAGCTTCTAGGCTTTATAGTTTCTAAACGAGGTATAGAGATCGGCCCCAAGAAGGTCAAGGCTATCTTAGACATGCCTCCTCCCTAGACACTGCGACGGCTTCATACTCTTCAGGGAAAGCTTCAATCCGTCTGGCGCTTCATCTTCCAACTTGCAGATAAGTGTACGCCATTTGCACATCTACTAAAGAAAGATGAGAACTTCAAGTGGGATTCTTTATGTCAACGTAGCTTCGATCAACTCAAGCAGTATCTCGCCAATCCCCCTATCTTGGTTCCACCAGTTCCTAGTCGTCCCTTCATCTTGTACATGTTAGCAATGCCTATTGCTCTAGGGGCACTTCTAGCACAACACGATGACTACGACAGAGAAAGAGCCATCTACTATATCAGTAGAACCCTAGTTGGTTATGAACTCAATTACACTCATATGGAAAAAGCTTGTTTGGCAGTTGTTTTCTCAACTCAAAAGCTTCGCCACTACATGCTAAGTCATACCATCCAGCTAGTATCCAAAATTGATGCTCTCAAGTATATGCTCTCTAGAACAGCACTTACAGGTCGTTTGGCCAAATGGGTTATGCTCCTTAGCGAATTTGACATCCAGTATGTGGACAAAAAGGCAATCAAAGGGCAAGCTATAGAAGATCACCTAGTTGATGCACCTCTAGTAGATACATATCCTTTGGTCACAGAATTTTTAGATGAGCATATCTGTCTAATTGAAGAACAGCCCCCATGGAAACTTTATTTTGATGGCTCATACACATCTCATGGATCAGGGGCAAGAATATTGTTGGTCACACCTCAAGGAGATTACATTCCAAAAGCTTTTAAGCTACAATTTCCTAGCACCAACAATATAGCTGAATATGAGACTCTCACAGTAGGATTAAAGATAGCCGCAGAATGGAACATCACTGAGTTAAAAATCTTTGGCGATTCTCAGCTCATCATCAAGCAAGTCCTAAATGAATATCAAACCAAAGATGAAAAGCTATTACCCTACAAAGAGCTAGTTGATCAGCTAACCCAGCATTTTACAAAGCTTCAGTTTATACAAGTGCCTCGAATGCAGAACAAAGTAGTGAACACTATGGCTACTATCGGCTCGCTCTTGAAAATACCCCAAGAGGCTACGCAGTATGAGTTTTTAGTCGAGAAGCTCCTCACACCTGCCTATGCGAATGAGGATTCAAATCTTGTTTGCATCTTGGTTGGTCCCCAATCCCCTTGGTACCATGAAATCCATGCTTACCTTAAAGATGGTATCATATCCCCTCACCTCACACGAACCCAACGCCAAAACCTCATCCAAAAATCATCCTGCTATGTCATCATAGCCAATACCCTATATCGTCGAGGTTATCACGATACTCTCTCTAAGTGTTTAGACCAAAACGAGGCCGCGATGGCGTTAAAAGAATTACACTCCAGACTTTGCGGTGCCCACATGAGCGGTATTGTCCTAGCGCGACAAATCCTTAGAGCAGGCTACTATTGGCCTACCATCGAAGAAGACTCCTGTGACTTTTTCAGAAAATGTCTCCCATGTCAGCAGCACACCAATCTTGTGCACGCTCCAGCACAAGATCTACAACCTATTGCACCACCTTGGCCCTTTGCATGTTGGGGCCTTGATCTAGTTGGAACTACACAGCTCTCTCATCTGATGGACATAAATGGATAATAACAGCTACAAACTATTTCACTAAATGGGTGGAAGCAGTCCCCCTAGTCTCAGTTATAGGAGTTCAGGTCTCCAAGTTCATCTTGTACCACATTGTTTGCTGCTTCGGCATCCCATTCACCATCTTCATCGACCATCGAGGTAACTTTGAAAATATCAACATGGAAGAATTATGCACTTCCCTCCACATCCATCATCGCTTTGCTAGCCCATATTTCCCACAAGGTAACGGCCAGGCAGAGGCAACTAACAAAACCCTCCTCAAAATCCTAAAGAAAGTTGTCAATGATTCCAACCGCGATTGGCACCTACAAATAAATCCAACCCTATGGGCCTATTGAACCTCCTTCTGTACATCCACAGGAACAACTCCATACTCCCTAGTCTATGGTGCCGAAGCAGTACTACCCATAGAGGTTGAACTTCCCTCCTTGCACATATCTTTGCGAGGGCAAATATCAGATGAAGAATATAGAGTAGCTCGGTTCACCCAGCTAGATCTCCTAGACTCACAGTCTACTAAACTCATCTCAAAAGGAAGTTTCAAAAGAAGGTGCTTCCACGACACTTTCAGTCGGGCGACATGATCCTCAAAGAAAACATGAAAGTCCAAGCAGATCAAGAAAAGAAAGGTAAGTTTGAACCTACATGGCTTGGCCCTTATGTTGTCATTGCTTCCTTCGACTCTGGAGCCTATCAGCTATCTACACCAGAAGGAGAACTCTTGAATGATCCTACTAACATCATTCATCTCAAGAAGTTCTATGCTTGAAGATCCTTGGTATACCCAGCTTTTGAAAAATATAAAAAATAGTAAAGAGAAATAAGCGTCCAATGGTGAAAACTTGGCAATTCAAGCGCCTTGGATAGGTACCTTGGTGAAAACCTGGTAATTCAGGTGCCTTGTGTACTAAAGACTAATCCATTATCTATCACTATCTTATCCCTCATACATCCACTCACCATCCCATAAAACACCTGCTTGTTCCCTTGGTGTTCCAACCAAATATCCAAAATCTAATGAAGCTTGTAAATACCTCCTGTACAGCTTGTAAATCTTATACCTTAGCTTGTAAATCTTGTACCAAAGCTTGTATCATCCCTTGTATCATACCTTGTATATCCAAATCTTGTCCACAGCTTGTACCATATTCCAAACTTGTATTATATGCCATCTTGTGTCCCCCTCTTGTAATTATCCTTGTTTATATTCTTGCTTGTACCATATTCTAGCTTGTAAATAATCTTGTATCCTAGTTTGTATCCTATCACATGCACAAAAAGAATCCAATTTTCCTTAAGCTTTTCACAAAACCCTCAATTTATCCAACTATCCATCTATCACACATTGCAAACATCCAACACACTCTAAAACATTTCCATCTCACAAAACCAACACATGAACAACCTTGTACATTTATAACATATCTTGGTCTGTCAGCTTGTACATCCTCTTTAGCTTAGTACCATTGTATCTATCCAGCTTTCATGTTAGTTCATCCTTGATCAGTATCTTGCACACATCGCACAACCCTTGGTTAGCTATTCCAATACATCCTTTAGCTAGATCTCCTATCACCAAAGTGTTATCCTTATTAGTTCAGCTTGCCAGACGCATCACTCATCCAGATCCATTAGCTTAGGTGCTCTTCGATAGATCCTTGTAGGATATAGCTTTCCTCATGTCTAATCTTGGTCCGTTCGTACCTCGTCCTACCCATCTCGTTGGCAAACGGTTCTCTTTTGAATTTTCACTTTCTTTTGATTTGGAATCTTCCCTTTGGGTCTTGAAGTATCTTTTCCAAGCAATCTTTTTGTTCCCTCCTCAAGGTTGTCATGATCTTCCATATCATGGTATACTGCGAATGGGGCAATCTGAGTGTAAGGTTTTGATCAAGTTTTTTGTTTGTTTTTCTTTTCTGCTTGTGGATTACCTAGTGTCAGTTCCACGTTGCTTCCTCTGGAATTCATGTGTGCTATTGGGGCAATCCTTGCGTGTTTGTTTTGAGTCAAGTCCGTCAATCCTATAGACAGTTGGTGAAAAGGCCTTGATGTTCTTGGTAACCTTGGCGATTAACCAACAGTCCTATAACAAATCTAGTGCTCAACTACATGGTGGTACTTCTCTTTGAAGTATCCCCCCGCTCAAAAAGCTTCAATGGAATCCCTTCATCTCCATTATTCCCCATCCATATCCAGCATCTGTCTCTCCTACCCCAGCTTATGCATCAGTATCTCTTTGAATCAATCATCACTCTTAGCTTTAGGGATCCACAATCCTAGTCTTAGGATCCACCAATCAAATCAATCCACCAAGCCTCATCTTTCGAGATCCACAATCCTAGTCCTAGGGATCTCCGAAACCCATCTCTCGCCAATCTAGCTCTTTAAAATCCTGTTGCATCAGCTTTATCATCCCATCATCCATCTCCCTATCCTAGATTCTTTTTTATAGCACTCTGCTCCTTCATCCTCCCCCCAATCCTAAAAGTCTTAAGCTTATTTACTCTTGTGCCTATGATTTTTTCCCCTCTATCATTCTCCCATAGTGAGAGTTTGAGCTAACTAAACCTCTTCTCTTAAGCCACTCTTCATCGTCCCATCCACCAAGATTCTTGTACTTTTCAAGAAGTCGTCGAGCCTCGCTTTCTCTCCCCACCGCCTTCTTGAGGGGGCATCTCGTAGTCCATTCTCTCATCTTCTGCTCTAGCCTTGGGCATCTTATTTTCTTATCTTTGATGCCATACCACTTGCGGCATCACATCAAAAAGGGGCAAAATGTAGACACCTAAAAATCCTTTAGAAAATAAAATATTTTTATTTTTCTAGAAAAAAGTCCCTAATGACATCATCATTTATTAATTAATTAATTATTTAATTAATTAATTAATTAATTAATTTTTATGCCATTAAATCCCTTTATCTTAATTAAAAATATTTAATTAAGGAATCCCTCCCAAAAATGTTTAAATCTTATTTAAACATTATTTCCTTATTTATTAATTATTTAATTAATAAATTGACCAAAAATTTCAAAATAAATAATTAATTTTTTTTTGCTCAAAACTTGGCCAATTTCCTTAAGACCACTAACCTCTTCCAAAATCTTCTAATCCTTCTTTAATTTCGATTAAAGGCTAATCCCATCATTTCCTACCCCTAATCCCAACTCAAAATATTTAATTAAGATTAAATATTAATCCTCATGTTTATTAAAAATGTTTTAATAAATATCTCCTCAACCCAAACCCTTGAAATAAATAAAACTTTATTTGTTTTTTAAAAAATCTTTGTTATCCTCATCCTAGGAAGTTCTAGACTCTTTTAGAAAGTCTTCATCCTCATCCAAAGCCTAGACTCTTCTAGAAGATGTCAATCCTTATCTTTAATCCTAATCCTAATCCTCTCCTAACCTTGTCACATTCCCTAAACATGGGTTAAGACTTGCTAACCCAAGCCAAAGTTAACAAATATCTCCTCCTTCACCCACCCTCATTTATTTCCATCCACTTGCCTATCCCTAAGCTAATCCTAAACCATCCTAATCCATCCTCTAATCATTTGCACAATCCCAAGCAAGCTTAAAACCTTCCTAATCCAACCCAAGTCGAAATTCCTCACCCTCCAACATAAATGACCTTCAAATATCTTTTACACTCTTCTTCAATGCTCTTACAAAGCACTTATGAAGGGTCTTTATGAAGATATTATCCCTTGAGCCTCCTTTGTTGACTCATCCTTGCCCTTTCCTCCATCCTCTCACCCTGTGACACGTGTCACTCCCTGATTGGCTATAAGAAAGCACAATCCATGTGCTCTCCTCTCATTCAATTTGAGCCCTCCATAAGCTTTCTCCTTTCCTTCCATCTTAGCCCTCCATCTCTCAAGCCTCTTGCCTATAAATTGGATCCTTCCCCTTTGCAAAACAACACAATCTAGAAAGTAAAGCCATAATGCCATTTTGAGAAACCATTTTTTACATAAAATCTATTCACCAAAATCTATCAAAAATCCTCCATTGAAGCCCATTTGAGCATTTGAGCATTTGAGCATACATACATAATCAAGCCATCTTAGCTATTAGACACACCTCTACATCAAGTGATCATCCTCATTGAGAGAGCCTATCCATGGCTCATATTCTCATTTGAGGACTTCACTTTGTCTCTCATGAAGTTATGTTAAATTACTATACAAATACTTTTTGATTGTTTTAATTTAGTGTTTCTAACATTCTAAAGTAGCATATACACAAACAATGCAGAAAGAGCAAGGAGACTACAATGTAATGTGGAAAGCAAACTTGGGTCCGGACAACACGACCTGATGAGGTACCCAATCACAATCAAATCTCTATGAAATAGAGAAATAGAGAAAACTTAGGGGAAAAAACCCTACTCCAAAAAGAGATAGAAAAGAACGCACAAATGAAACATTTCAAGAGAATCTCTCAAGACCATAAGTACAATGAAAGCCTCCATAATAGAAGTTTAAGACTCCATAGCCCCCCCAGAATGGTAGAACTCCTATGTTGATAAACATACCAATGTGGTTTCAATCTGAAGGAAACAAAGGAAGTGGACAAGGATGATAAAACCTATGTATGTAAGGTGCAGTTGGAAGTCCTAGTTGATTCTCAAAGGAGAAAGCATGAGAATCCCGAAATAGAATCTCCAATGGAGGTGGGATAACAGGTGTGTTAATCTATCATCTAAGAGGAGATGCATGTCCTCTGATATATCCTCAACAACTGCAATAGGTGGCTCGATGACTGGAGCTGCAATAGTAGGCAATGTTGAAGAGTAATCATGTGCAAGAGATGGAATCTAAACATGAGGTGGAGCTGTAGAAGTCACAACATTGGTCTTAGGAATGACACATAAGTTCAAGCGACTTGACTTCACCTTAGTAGACTCTCGTGAAGAAAGAGAGTGAGTCTCCAATAGTGGAGATGGTGGACCAAAATGTGAGAAGGAATATAGGTAGGAAGCATGATCAACAGTCTCTATAGCAATAATATTGTCTGTCTCACTATCTTTGATGTGCACTGAATCTTGTGCAAACTCAATTGTCTTCCCTATCCCATTGTGTGTAATCTGATAAATAGAGAGAAGGTTAGAGGACAAAGATGGAACACAAAGTACATCATGAAATGTACCATCATCAATGTCAATATAACCTTTCCCACATACAGTCATAATAGTGTTGTTCCCCATCAAAATGTGTGGAGTAGGAGAAGCCTCAAAAGAAGAGAACAAATCCTGAGAAGATGTTATATTGTGTGAAACACTTAAATCTAGTAACCATCTAGAAGAATGAGGAATAGTAGTTGCACAAAGTGCATGACCCTTTCCTATATCTTTACCATCTAACTGAAATGATGATGATGAAGAAGATCTATGAGAAGTAGAAGGAATATCAATGTTGCTCTTCTGAAAGAGAGCTGTCAAATCTAAAACCTATTTAGCATAGCCATCTAACTTCTTCTCATAGCAATGTGACTCATCATGATTAGGCTTATTACAATAAGCACACTTCAATCTTTCTGGCTTTAGTTTACCTTCTTTAGGAGGAAGTGGCCTTGATGAACTGTGAGTGCTAGAATCAATTTGACTTTGTAGAATGAGATTTATGTGTCTTCTCCTTCATCCTCGAAGATGGTCAAGCTATTAATGCATAAGTCTATGAGCCTGTGAGAGAATCCAACTGAGAGAGCTTAGCTTGCTCTTGAGTCAAAAAATCACAAAAAATCTCAAAGGATGACATGGTAAATCTATTACCCAAAAGCATCTTTGGTGGAATAGAAGGTAGAAGCAAAAATTTAAAAGTTTCCATGAAGTTTCGAAAGAATCAGGTATATGCACTCAGTATCAGTCTTGGTCTTTCCATAACCCTACAATAAAGATCTCTGTTGATTGAACGTCATCAAGAAGTCCTTAATGGAAGGAAAAAAAATGGTACAAGAGAGGTAAGCTCTGCCTCAATCTAAAGTGCCCTGAACTCATTCACTGTACCAAACAAGTTTTCAAACTTGGTCCACATAGTTAGAGGGGTATTGCACCCATCAAGATGAAACTCTAGATTGTCAAATACATGTAAAGCAATCAACCCCATTGCCTCATCCATTTTGTTCCTGTGTTGCATGACCTCAAAAGGCCTCTGCAAAACTGGTTGCACAATATCTAAACAAGACCACAATCCTTTTGACCAAACAAGTAATGTCATCAAAGTCGTCCATGTGTGATAGTTATGAGGGGTTAGAAGTTCTAGACAAGAAGAGGTCGTGGTCATTGTTTTTGAAGGTATTGGATTGTTTTTTATAGGCAAAAAAATGACCAAATGTTTAAAGTACTACGTCCACTCAATATTACTCCAAACTGATACCAAATCTAGAAAGTAGACCAAAAATTGTGCACTTAAAAAAAAAAATAGTACATGAATATGTGTCCATATGAGCGTGAACGAAGCCTTTGAAGTTGCAAAAATTGAAATTTGCAATTTTTAGAAAAAATCAGAAAAATAGATTATAAACAACCTATAGCATTGTGTAGATCACGGAATTCTACCCCAAAACAAAAAAAAAATTGTTCAAAAAAAGGAGTTTGTATGAGTGAGATATCATTGTTTGAAAATCACCTCTATAATTTTTTTTTTCTGAATTGTCATCGTCGCATCTCAAAAAATCAAAGAAAATGCCCAAAAAATGTCAGATTTGTTTTGTCAAAATCTCGTTCTCTTTTTTCTCCAAATATCGAACAAGCTACAACAGCGCTAGCTTTGATACCATGAAGGATTTGAGCATTACAAATCTACTAAGCCCGAAGAATACCTGTATGTAAAAACCTATCATAGAGTAAAAAAAAAAGATAGATGCAAGTGTTTGCTTTGAAAATATGCAAATTATATTCCTAGAAATGAAAAAGATAAGAGATAATTACAAAAGATCAATCCTTATAGAGGGAGATTGAAATCTGAAAAAAAGGTAACCTAAAAAGACAAAATCATTTGATAATTAATAATTAATTATTAGATGTGAATGCATAAATGTATGAAATGAAATCTTAAAAAAATAGAAAAGGTAATTTAATAAATTAATTTAAATTAATTTTTTCCTCTAACATATATGCTTGCTTGCAAGTACATTGTCTTCAACAAAGCTTTTCGAAGATCAATGGTCTTCTTCGTTAGATGGTTGTCGGTCCTCATCTAGGCTTTTAGAATCAAAATCTTCTTCATACAAATATGAGGCAAAACCCCAAAGAGCAATTACCAAAGGCATGGCTTTCTCTCGAGTAAACTTCTCTCCTTATAACTACAGCCAACAGTTGGTTGATGGGAATGTAGAAGGCTATGATGATACCACTCAGTAGCGAATTAGTTGGAAAGATGACACCAAACACCCCAATAAAGAAAAGTTGCCAGCAGATGGCATTAGCTACAATGCTAACATAGTAACTAACCTCACCCATTGGGGAAGCCTTGGTCTCTCTCCCAATGGCCATGAAATCATGATTTGCAGTCATACCAACCAAACAGAAGGCAACTGCAGAGCAAGACATGATGAGTTGCATCTCCATAACAAGAGTATATGTTATCTGGCGTGAGGTTTCCTTATGCGAGCTCAATGAGTGGGAGAATCGATCCATAAAGGGCGGCCGCACCAAGTGTGACGATAAACCCTACTATATACTGCTGATGGTGGACTCCCTATGGTGTGTCGTTCCTTGTATTGAAAGAAAGCATAACGACAGCCATTGTGAGCAGAGTCACGGCATTGATTGAAAAAAGAAGTTGACTTCTGCCCAACTATCAGATAAGCAAATACTGCATTGAATGCCAGTTGAGTGGCAATCACCAAAGTTGGGGTTGAGAGAGGAAGGTAATTGAGGCCCCAAGCGTACATGAAGTTGACCAAGCCCGTGAAGAGACCCAGAACGATGGAAATAAGGCAGAGCTTGAGAATCACATGATTCTCTTCATAGCCCTTCTTTTTCTTGTAGACTGATGAGATCCGGATGGGCAACATAAGTAGGGTATTGAGGAACAGTAAGACAAGAAGTGAGGCAGTATGACTTAGCCCTGTACTAAGATTATATGCTGCTTGCATCATAAATTGCCTTCACAAATCCTTCTCCATACTATTAGTTCAAAGAGAATTACCCTATCCCAAAGGGGAAAAGAAAGCAAAGAAAGGGAAAACATGTCTAGCCGAGGAAATTGTACATTGTAATAGTGGAATGCAAAGAAACCCAAGCTTGTTTGGACCTCCTACTGGATTTCCATATTGGTATTGTTAGGGAGAATTATTTAGATAGTGAATATAAAAGGTAAACAAATTTGTTGATATTAGAAACCTAATAACTAAGAGACAACATGGTAACAGATCTGTTGCTGCTAAAAAGCTCTCCCATATTACTAGTTGCTAACTTTCAACTATCAATTTTTATTATTTATGAAGATGATATTTTTCAAGTTAAGGTAAAATTGATCTTCATTTTTCTTCTAAAGTGAGGAGATCATGTCAGATTCTAATGTTAGTTTGCGTAATAGTAAGTGTAACTTTGTGTTAGATTCTAGTAGAGAGAGATTGTAGAAATATGGATAAAAGCAAAGAGTGATAGCTGGAATGATGGAGCAAGTTTGAGGTATGTAAATAAAGAGAGGAGATAAAAAGTAGAGTGAAGGGTGATAGAGTTAGAGAGATAGGTGCAGATCTTGAGAGAAGAAGAGATATTAGATAGAGAGGTAGAGAGAGGGGATTGAGGAATGGCGATAAGGAACAAGATATGTATAAAGATTGAGAGAGATAAGGTAAGTGTGAGAATTTTGATATGAGCTTGTTGATAGCTGAAAATTTGATAGAACCAAGAAATTTATTAGTTCTATTAAACCCTAGAATCTAAATTATAACTTGCAGACATCTAAATCACTCTCAATCATCATATCGATATATATACAAGAAATATAACTTAATGTATAGGAAAGGAAAATCATATATCAAAATGTGACTTATTTGGTGCAACATTTTAAAAATGCATTCCATTTGATGCTCACTAATCTCTTTTAATTGACCATGTATAAGAATTTGTCATTTCAATCCATTTGACAATGGCCAAATTTGGCACAAACAAAATGCTTCTATAGGAGCCAAAAAGGTAATTTGACATTTTTTGGTACATTGTCTTTTTTACGGACCCAATAAGATCTCTAGTATTACCACTCCAATAGCTAACATATGTTGATGTCAAAAAAATCCAAGGTTGCCTCACACTAGGATGTATGAATAAGAAGTCACTCAACTTGTATATAACCTACTTGCAACTATGTAGAATCCAACAATGATTACATAACTTATCAAAAACACAAATATTTCACATACAAAATCATAATAAAATATAAGATCCCAAAATTCAATTACATTCTCTCTTTTCCTTAATATATTAAAACAACTTTCTATACAAAATTATACCATTTAGAAGTTCACCCAATCATTTAGAAGAGTTGATATTTCTAGATAAACCATATAGTTGTCATAATCTTATGTTCAATAAAAAATAATATACAAGTGAGAAAGATCACCAATGCACTAGTATTAATGTAATAGGGCATAATCTTATTATTAAAATTAACTCATAGTGGGATGCATAAAATCATATAAAAAACATATAACATTATATTTCCCACCATCATACTAATAATATACCAAAGTAAGATAATAACGCCCATTCAAAGATACACGCAACAAGAACCATATAAGACTCGAGTCTTTTACTAAGACGTTCCACCATCTCAATGTCAAGCACCTCTTACACATGACGATTTACATACTTTATAATAAGATTCAATCGTGATCAAGGAGATAAACTAAAATATGGTGACATTCATCATGAATCAATTCAGATTCAGATTTTAGTAGACCTGATGTGGTAGGCGTGGTGTGGGGATTACATGTAAGTCCACTTTCTTTTTCAATGTCACCCCAAAGTCTTCATTCATATCTAGATCCTCTCCATTCATTCCATCTGGAATAGTCCAATCAAAAGAATGGACAAGCGAAGCCAAAATTAAATTAACCATCCTATATGCCAGAGGAATGCCCATGCACATTCTTCTTCCTGTTCCAAATGGTATCAGTTCAAAATCATGTCCCTTATAATCTATCTTACTATTTTCACCCTCTAAAAATCTCTCCGGGCAGAATTTTAAAGGATCCACCCAATTTTTAGGGTCCCTTCCCATTCCCCACACGTTCACCAACACTTGGGTATGTTTAGGTATCGCATATCCGTTGATTTCACAAGATTCCTCAGCTCTATGAGGGATGAGAAAAGGAAGAGGTGGATGCAAGCGAAACCCTTCTTTGATCACAGCATAGAGATAAGGCAGCTCATCTATATCACATTCTTCCACCTTTTTAGAACGCCCTATCTTTTCTTCCAATTCTTCTTGGGCTCGTTTCAGTCCATTGGGATACCGAATTAGTTCTGTCATAATCCATTCAATTGTTGTAGATGTTGTGTCACTACCAGCCACTAATAGTTCCTGCAAAGTAAAAGTAAACATTATTATAATAATTTTAGAATAAACATAAAATGATTGTGAAAATAATTATAAATAATTTTTTTAAAGTATTTTGATCATTGACTGTAATCTAAAATATTGATGCACAAAGCCAAACAGTCTAATTTAGAAATCTACAGATACATTGAATTAATGAATTGATTAAAACACAGCCAAACAGTCTAATTTAGAAATCTAGAGATACATTGAACTATGGATTGGAGGAATCTGATCATTAATAAATTAATTGATCTATTAAATAGCTTTATTAAATTATGACATTTTTTATTAAATAGAAGATAATTATGATATTATTATCATAGTTTAATTTTATAGTTTTTGTATCAAATTTATTGATACATGCTTTATTAGTGGTTTAAAAAAGTATACGATTCAATTGATGAACTGAATAGACTCTATAATGAATGGTTTACAGGTCAAAATAGTACTAAAGGTTTTGCAAATGTAATAGAAAGTTAAGTGGACTTAAACTTGGAAGAAACTTCATTGTAAAGCACCCTTGAATTGGAGTAGGTATTCAGAGATTTCCTTAGACAGTCAAAAGGTTCACCTCTAGAAACATCACCCAAATGTACTATGCAATTATTAATTCTCCTAAAAAATGGATTATTATAAACCACTACTTATAAAATACAAATTATTAAGTTTGACTAAAAATTATATAATTAAATCCTAACAATAATATGATAATTTGACTAAAAAACTACACAATTAAATTCCCATAATAATATCGTCAGTTCAATCCCAATATCACCTTCTTAACAATAAGAATATGAGAAGATGACAGAAAACTTACATAAATGAGCAGTTTGATATCCGTAAGACTCAATTCACCATCTTTCAACTCGAGCAGCACACCCAGAAAATCCTCCTTGTCTGATTCTTTCCCCTCTAGCCGATTGCTAATAAATGAATCTAAAAACTTATAAACAATCTTGTAACACTTGGCCAGCTGACGTTTAACTCCCTGAGGATCCATGAAGGCCAGAAATGGAAAGGAGTCAGCCAAGTTGGGTTTACCAGCAAGCATGAGCGTAGTAGTGAAGGCCTCCTTGAAATCCATGGAGTCTTTGTCGTTGGGATCCAACATGCTTCTACTGAAGATCATGTTGGCAATCAGATTGAGGCCAGTGAAGAACACCATATGGGGAATGTTTACACTCTTTCCCTTCATCTCAAATATCATTCTAGTCATTCCACAGACTTGACCTATTCTGAGATGTTCCAGAGATCGCAGCATCTTTCCAGTGATGAGCTGAGTGGTAGAGATGCGCCTCAGTTTCTGCCACCGAGCTCCGTATTCACCCATGACAAGAGATGACTTGTGGTGAGAATTAACCATGGCTGCCTGTGAGAGTGGCCGCCCTGCAAATACGTGATCGTGGGTTTTGAGAAATTCCTTGGCCATGTCAGGAGATGAGACCACCACTGCTCTGTTCATGCCCAGAGAGAGCATCATGAGAGGCCCGTAGTGCTGAGATAGTGCAAACAGAGATTCATGGGGTTTTTAACCAATCTGAAATAAGTTTCCCACAATGGGCAAACCAGGAGGCCCAGGAGGAAGAGGAAGAGAATTCCCAACCTCTCTCTTTCTCCTCCATATCAGCAATATTAAGAGCACTAGAGCACTGCTAAGCAGCACTGAAAGCCAAGAAACTGATGTATCCCCCATCTTCAGGACTATATTAGATTACACAGCAATGAACGTGCGGGTGCTCGTTAAAATGGTGTGATTTTGTTGCTCGATACTAACACCGACATACTCGCCGACCTGAGGATCAATTAACTGGGCGGCAATGGTAGATTTCGTAAACCTCACAGTGGACAAAGTTGTTTGACCTATAGGTAGCGTCGTATGTGCCTGAAGTATAGCTATATTGAATAATATTATAATGATAGAACTTAAATAGGCAGTATGTGGGGCTTTGGAGATTTATTTTAACGATCCTGTCCAATTTCACTGTTTTTGTGACAGGTCTGTTTGTGGTTCTCTGGTTTTCTCTTTCAAATATTTTTTCTAATGATTGTAATGGGTTGCTTACTGTTCTATTGATAAAAACTGGCACTTGCACTAGTCGGATCCCAGGGTTACCCGGCTTGTAAATTACCCAGTGTTACTGTGAGAGCAGTGTCAGTCTTTCTCCATTTCACAAAGTAGTTTGCATTGCACTTCTGGAAACAAAAATTAGAAATTTAAATCAGTTGCTGCAATCAGTCTGCCATCATTGCATATTATCATAGTTTAGCAGTTCATATGCTGTAGTCATCAATATTGAAGTAAGAATAAAATTCAATCATTCTAACGGCAATTCAAACCAAATCAAACCAAATGTAGTGCCTGCCCCTAGTTTGCATTTTGTTATCATTGTTGAACTCTTTTAAGGCTAGTTTTATGTTGATGGTTAGCAGCATTGTTATGAGATTAACAGATATTATGTTATGGATTTAGTTTATTATGTGATAAGATTACTTAGACTCTACATTTCATGTATGTATGATGGTTATTTTTAGTGTTTACAATTATTGATGATGATCATTACATTGCTTTCAGTTATTAATGATAATTAGTAAGATGATTTATTATCATATGTGCTTTCTTATAAATACTTACCCCATACTTGCATGTGTATGGTGTGCGTGTTTGCTTTGCATGTTTGCTTTTGTATGGCGTGTCTGATGTGGTTAAGGAAGGGAGTCGTAGTCACCTGCTAGTCGGGATCTACACGATGCACCACTTCCTGCCATTGCCTGTTTAGTTTAGTATACATTGTGTTTGTATATGCATGGTTTTTATGCAGGTTGCAGGTACCGGGCATCGACTTCCCTGAATTGCCAGGATGAGCGTACCCTATCACATTATCTCAATGATAAGAGAAGAGAGATAAATTCTCAAGTCCAAATCCCAACCCCTTTAAGCCATTTGTTCTAATTGAAAATTTAGGACAAGTATCCGAGTTGAGTACCCTCCGAATACGTTGGATAAAATAATTCGTGATATTAACCTTTGGTTTGATTTTGTATGTATTTTGGCTATGATGGATTTTCATATTTTTACCTTGTGAGTCTTGGTGTATTTTCTATTAATTAAGCTTAATTAAAAGATTTAATTAATGGTTTAATTAAATGAAAAATTAATATGATATTTTAATATTTATTTTATTTAATTAATTGGAAAATTAATTAAATAAAATAATTAAATTTGAAGATAAAAGTTAAAAGTTTAAATTTGGAATGTGACAATATTTATTTTAATAATAATATATTTGGAATTCATTTTTAAATAAATAACTAAATAATAATATTATTAAAACTAATAAATATTTTAGCAATTAAGTTTTGGAAAATGAAATTTAAAAGTGGAAAATATATTTTAAATTATTAAAAGATTCTAAATATCATGTGATTAAAATATAAATATATTAAGATTAAAAAGTGGAATTATTAAAGTTAGTGCATGAGATTTAATAAATAAATAAATAAAATTGGGAAGAGTAAATTAAATATTATATTAATTAATGTGTATTATTTTAATATTTGCTCACATAGGAGTTTGTAAATTCTCGGGAGTTGTCATGTAGATAACACAAAAGTTTGCACTCTAAGAATGCATTAGTTGTCTACACTTAGGAGTTAGCATTTTTATTTGAGCACATGGTGTCTACAACCTTAAAACTTATCTAGAAGGTTAGAAAAGGCTCATGCTTGGTTGTCATGCTTATCTTTTAGTTGTTTCTAGAGACACTCTAGATGCATCTTAGAGGCCTTTAAATTGAGGCTCTCCTAGTTTGTATAAGTGGAATGGAAGCTTCAAGCTACAAGCTTATATTCTTCTTCATGCTCATATGCTTCTATATGCCTTCATGTTTCTTCTAGCACTTCTAATCACTCGGAAGATTTGGTTGGCTTAGATCTTAGAGGAATTGCGAATGACAGAGAAGGAAGGGATTTTCTATGGACTTCTGAAGCATGGTGGATTAGCATCAGTGTTCAAGTGCACTCGTGATAATCTCACACTCTATTTGCACTATTTCTCTTTCTATCTTCATCATGTCTGTTAGATGTGTCTGAATACTCTTGTGATTGAATCTATAATTGAAATTGGTATCTAGATATTTTATTTGGATGAGAAGAAAAAATTAGAAAACCCTAAATCCAACTTAAGGAGACATTAGATCTAAACGGGTTTGGGCTCGAATTAGAATTAAATTGAGAATGATGTTTTCAAATTTATAGTTAGACTTATTGGATGGATTAATAATCATGTTTAGAAAACAATTATTTAAAGGGGAAAATTCTTGTTTAGGAAAGCCCTTTTTGTTTTGATCTAAATATATGTTCTCTTTTGTAAAATCTACATAAATACAGTGATAATTGAAAATAAATTTTGTATATATAGATATACATATACATATACATATACATATACATATACATATACATATACATATACATATACATATACATATACATACATACATACATACATACATACATACATATATATATATATATATAATTGTGTATATTGAAGTGAGAAACTTAGTAAATCCGAAATCGCATTTAAAATGCGAGTCAAGAAACATTATTAACAAAAAAATGTTAATTGAACCGTTCTATGGATGAAATATGTATATATTATTGGGAGGGCGGATTACCACCCCCCCCCCCCCCCCCCCCCGTGCCCATTTCCTCCGTGGCGGAGTACTTGCGCAGGTCGCAGAGTACCCGCGAGTACGCAGGGTACTTGCGACCCGCGGGCCGCACGGCTCATACGTTTGATACAATGATTTAATCGCTTGGCCTCCCATGTGTGTTTCTTTCCTTTTTAATGTGATTCGACGGCATTGTTAAAAGTTTTATACGTACGGGTTTGTGTAATGATTGGTTATAATGATATTTCGAATTTGAAATAATCATTATATTGAAACATTTTTCATATTGAAAGTTTATCAATATATATATATATATATATATATATATATATATATATATATATATATATATATATATATATATATATATATATATATATATATAAGTGTTAAATATATTGAATATATGATTTAATTTTTATATAAATATATATATATTATTCTGTTGATATCTAATGTTATAGATCTAATCTAAATGAATTTAGGGGGATAATATTTGTTAATATTGAATTCACAATGAGTCTTTCTAAAACACAATAGGGATCTTTTCAAATATGGAATATACTTTTAGGAACATTTCAATATATTGATTTGATGGGGTTAATTTAATATAACTTGTTATTAGTTGTTAACAAGTTAATATTAAACTATTAATTCAAATGTTAACAGAAGTTGATCTTAGATTCAACGAGGCAACGCTAGTTGCTGTAAACTATTGCGAGTGACATTATTACAAGAAATATATATATATATATATATATATATATATATATATATATATATATATATATATATATATATTGAATTATTAATTTGAGTATTGAAGAATTAGAACATGAAGTCTAATGGTTGACTTTTAACGTTAATATATATTAAATAATTGTGAGATCATAATTTATATTATTGGATTAAGATTGAATCATTATGTTATTGGTTAACACGTTTGATTTATTAAATAGCCTATTGATATACCTTAATGATGTTAAGGGTAGTCAAATATTAACTAATGAAGTTTATGTAAAGATTCTCTAGATTGAATAATAATAGTTTTGATGAATGTTTGTTGGGTCTAACAAACTATTAATAAATTCGATTAGAGTTAATCTAGAAGAGATTATTTAATGATTGAAGTTTTGTAAAGACATTAGTTTCTGGGATTTGAAGTATAATTGATCAATTGATATGCATTGAGCTGATATCATAACCATGATATTAATAACTAAGTTATGCGATAGAGTTTTAACTTGAAATGATTATCATTAATACTAAATCGTTAAGAAAGATGAATGTAGTCATTATGGATAAGATTTTTAAAATAACTTGTTAATATTATTATTATTAAAATATTAATATTTGTGTATTGGATTGAAGATGACTTTTCACGTACAAACTATTGTTAGTCAACTGATATTCTTTGGGTTGATAATTTGGTTGTGAAATTATTAATTAAATCAATTAACTAGAGCTAATTGGATTTAATTAATAATTAAGTTATGTAATGAAGATTTAATTGTTATAAATCTTGTAGCGAGATTGTAAATTATCTATATTGAAGTTGATAAGTCTTATGACTTGAATTATGACCTTAGATATCATATGGATGTCAACGATGATAACGATTAAATTAAAAGACTCAAACTTTAGTAACCCTTAATTAAGATTCTAATTGAAGGCTATTAGAATAATAATAGGTCATGGATGGTGTACCTATGTTAATTGATGGATTTAATTGATCATTCTAAAGATATCTTATACGAAGAATGATAATTGGTTCTCTTATAATTTAACGATTAATGATCCTTGTCCTATGTGAAAAGTTGAAGTAACGATAAGAAGAGTTGATCAATTTGAATATGGATCTTAGTTAAATAAAGAGAACAATTTAATTAAAGGTCAATGATGAACAATTTAATGAGTAAATGTTTATCCTTAAGTTGTTCTTAGAAAGTAATTCTTAATAATGGAAGGATAATGTTATCGGGAAAACAAATGGGTTGACTTGTAGGTCAAATGTTGAAACTTAGACATTTGAAGTATACTTGAAAATGGAAACTGAAACCCCTACACTTGAAAATGGAAAAATGAAACTCTACACTTAACTCAACTATGAGATTATAGCAAAACCAAAACATGTGTTTGCATCGTTTATTCTTTATGCTTCTTGTTTTGGATTTTTGGGTTAACTAGTGTTGACCAGTCTTAGGTTGTTACTAGAGGCTCGGAGGTTATGATATGTGATGGCATGTTGATCTTATTTGGTCTTGATCTTTATAAGCCAAACCATGGTAATGTGATTGTATACTCTATGAAATGTTTGTATTTGTTCATCAGTCTTCATGTGTGAAGCTGAGATGTATATGAGACACTTGAGCTAACCATATTTTTGAGTCATCGATCAGTTATCCTTGGTTTATTTTCTAGTCGCCATGATGGGACTGAAATGTGAATTTATTCTTGATGATGTCATTATGTGACATGTTTGACTCAACCATTTCGAAGTCTTCAATCAGTATGATTTTGAGATATTTGATCAGTATGATTATTTCGAGATTATCTTGGTTGCTTGTTAAGAACCAATGGATGTGATGATATATTTTGGTTATTGAGAACCAATGGATACTTATGATTATCAGTGATGCCTTCAGTTGCCAATAGAGAACTGTTGTGGTCATGATTTTCTATGGATGCTTTTCGAATGCTCATGGAGATTTGATGATTCTTATCTTGGAGATTTGATGATTTTATTATGGATATTTGATGCTTATATTGTGGATATTTGATGATTCTTTTTATGGATTATCTTTTGGATTTTCTTTACAGTCGCTTGTACAGGACCATGGAGATTTATGATTCCATGAGCATTAGGGTAGGTAATCTACTTGTAGTGTTGGGAAGTGGCTTGCAATGGGGGTCGGGGCCCTAAGTGGCTGCCAGGGTAACTCATTGTAAGTTTGGTTAATAAGTGATAACATTTACACACTAAATGGAGATTAAATGAACCTAAAAAGATAAGAGTTTTGATGTTCTCGCCCATGCCTTGAGCGCTTGTACAGGCTAGGATGGGAGTAGTGAGACGCATGGTTGCAACCTTGCATTCCATAGTATGCCTTGTCAGTATGAGAGGATACTAGTGGCCGAATGAGATCTGTATGGACCCATGGAGTTTAGCTAACTGCTAGGGTAACTTGTACGAGATAAATGCGGTGACACTTTCTCGCTTGCAGAGTAGGTTTCCTACATGTCATTGTGTGCCTCTGGGAATTAGATGTTGGTTTTGTGTGATAGAACCTTAGAGTTAGTATACTTTTAGGTTTCCTGGACTTTAAGAGATTTATGCTTTGTGGTTTTGATAGCCTGTTTGGGACTTGAGATTATCTCCTCAGCACGGTGGGAGTGGACCACTTAGGTACCATGCGGTCGGGTGTTAGTGTTTTATCACTCTTATCATTTGAGATCCGTCCGAGACACCGTGGCTAATGCTTTCTTGGTTGGTATTTATCTTCACTCTGTTTTTGGATCATTATGATAGATGATATATCTTATGATGGATGTATTTACTGGTATGTTTCTTATATTGATGATTTGCATATGTTAAATGATAGTATCTTATGCTTTACTTTGCATGTTAGTAGGATGTTTTTATGAGTGGCATTCCTACTATGTTAATAGCCGATGATCTCTTCGATGCTTTGGAATGTTACGCACGGAGGAATGGCTAGGATCCATGATGGTCTAATGATGCTATTAATGGTTGGGAGGAACTGTGCACTTAGTTAGTTATGTTTTGTGATATATGGTTATCTCTTATGATGGATGTTTATATCTTTTGTGATGTTGTATCATGTATGATATGTGGTTTCATTTATGTTATTGCATCATGGATGATGATGTACTTTATTTACATGGATGTTTATTTTTTTAAGCTTTTCATACCATATGTCATGTATAATGGATGATTGAGCAATCTAAAAGGACACTTGTATATTGTTTAAGAACATTGGATGTATCATAGATGTGATGTTAGATGGATAGTTAAGATTAGAAGTAATTCAACGTTATGGGGTCTTTAAAGAATGTAACTTGTCATGTTATGTTATTTTCAGTTGGATGTTACTATTGCTTCTGCAAGTGTTGTGTATGGTTTTACTTTCATGTTTAAAAAAAAAATTGTTTGGCAAACTTAGTGAAATTCTTTGGATCCCTTCACGGGGCATTACATTTGGTATCAGAGCCCGAGTTTCAACATTGGGAGCTCTGGGTATATTTGAATACCACTATTTGTCAACTAGTTGAACAAAATGAAAACTTTGAACTATCATGTGTATCTCTTTCAAAACTGAAAACTTGAAACTAGGTGAACTGAAACAAAGCCTAAATTGTTACTTGCATATTTTTCATGCTTAACACTTAGTTTTTAAAACTAAAAATTCTACTTAAACCTAAACATGGGCAAAATTGAAAATTGAAACTTATTCTAGTTGCAAAACATGTATCTTTTATCTAAGTTTCAAGGTAGTATACCTTTGTTTATCTTTGCAAGCATTAAGTTGCTCTTGTTTAGAATGTATTAAGGGATATATTTCAATAGTTGTTAAAGGAATGATGTTGGATCGATATGGTTTTCGGTTTACCATTAAACCAGAATCATATTGCTCTAAAGGTGTTGTAATATCTTCAGTTGAATCATGCCTCCCTACAGAGGAAAAGGTTCAATGGGACCCGCAAAGTGAGTAACTTAGTTTCTTATTTCTTGTAGGCTTCCAGGAGTAAGCCTAATCCCAGGGGGGGTGGATGTAGTGCCTGCCCCTAGTTCACATTTTGTTATCATTGCTGAACTCTTTTAGGGCTAGTTTTATGTTGATGGTTAGCAACATTGTTATGAGATTAACAGATATTATGTTATGGATTTAGTTTATTATATGATAAGATTACTTAGACTCTACATTTCATGTATGTATGATGGTTATTTTTAGTGTTCACAATTATTGATGATGATCATTACATTGCTTTCAGTTATTAATGATGATTAGTAAGATGATTTATTATCATATGTGTTTTCTTATGAATACTTACTCCATACTTGCATGTGTATGGTGTGTGT
This sequence comes from Cupressus sempervirens, assembly GCA_028749045.1. NCBI lineage: Eukaryota > Viridiplantae > Streptophyta > Pinopsida > Cupressales > Cupressaceae > Cupressus > Cupressus sempervirens. The sequence continues at coordinate 640,276,118 of CM053788.1, forward strand.
GTTTGTTTTGCGTGTTTGCTTTTGTATGGCGTGTCTGATGTGGTTAAGGAAGGGAGTCGTAGTCACCTGCTAGTCAGGATCTACACGATGCACCACTTCCTGCCATTGCCTGTTTAGTTTAGTATACATTGTGTTTGTACATGCATGGTTTTTATGCAGGTTGCAGGTATCGGGTATCGACTTCCCTGAATTGTCAGGATGAGCGTACCCTATCACATTATCTCAATGATAAGAGAGGAGAGATAAATTCTCAAGTCCAAATCCCAACCCCTTTAAGCCATTTGTTCTAATTGGAAATTTAGGACAAGTATCTGAGTTGAGTACCCTCCGAATACGTTGGATAACGTAATTCGTGATATTAACCCTTGGTTTGATTTTGTATGAATTTTGGCTATGATGGATTTTCATATTTTTACTTTGTGAGTCTTGGTGTATTTTCTATTAATTAAGCCTAATTAAAAGATTTAATTAATAGTTTAATTAAATGGAAAATTAATATGATATTTTAATATTTATTTTATTTAATTAATTGGAAAATTAATTAAATAAAATAATTAAATTTGAAGATAAAAGTTAAAAGTTTAAATTTGGAATGTGACAATATTTATTTTAATAATAATATATTTGGAGTTCATTTTTAAATAAATGACTAAATAATATTATTATTAAAACTAATAAATATTTTAGCAATTAAGTTTTAGAAAATGAAATTTAAAAGTGGAAAATATATTTTAAATTATTAAAAGATTCTAAATCTCATGTGATTAAAATATAAATATATTAAGATTAAAAAGTGGAATTATTAAAGTTAGTGCATGAGATTTAATAAATAAATAAATTAAATTGGGAAGAGTAAATTAAATATTATATTAATTAATGTGTATTATTTTAATATTTGCTCACATAGGAGTTTGCAAATTTTCGAGAGTTGTCATGTAGATAACACAGAAGTTTGCACTCTAAGAATGCACTAGTTGTCTACACTTAGGAGTTAGCATTTTTATTTGAGCACATGGTGTCTACAACCTTAAAACTTATCTAGAAGGTTGGAGAAGGCTCATGCTTGGTTGTCATGCTTATCTTCTAGTTGTTTCTAGAGACACTCTAGATGCATCTTAGAGGCCTTTAAATTGAGGCTCTCCTAGTGTGTTTATATAAGTGGAATGGAAGCTTCAAGCTACAAGCTTATATTCTTCTTCATGCTCATATGCTTCTATATGCCTTCATGTTTCTTCTAGCACTTCTAATCACTCGGAAGATTTGGTTGGCTTGGATCTTGGAGGAATTGCGAATGACAGAGAAGGAAGGGATTTTCTATGGACTTCTGAGGCATGGTGGATTAGCATCAGTGTCCAGGTGCACTCGTGATAATCTCACACTCTATTTGCACTATTTCTCTTCCTATCTTCATCATGTTTGTTAGATGTGTCTGAATACTCATGATTGAATCTATAATTGAAATTGGTATCTAGATATTTTATTTGGATGAGAAGAAAACATTAGAAAACCCTAGATCCAACTTAAGAAGACATTAGATCTAAACGGGTTTGGGCTCGAATTAGAATTAAATTGAGAATGATGTTTTCAAATTTATAGTTAGACTTATTGGATGGATTAATAATCATTTTTAGAAAACAATTATTTAAAGGGGAAAATTCTTGTTTAGGAAAGCCCTTTTTGTTTTGATCTAAATATATGTTCTCTTTTGTAAAATCTACATAAATACAGTGATAATTGAAAATAAATTTTGTATATATATATATATATATATATATATATATATATACATATATATATACATATACATATACATATACATATACATATATGTATATAATTGTGTATATTGAAGTGAGAAACTTAGTAAATCCGAAATCGCATTTAAATGCGAGTCAAGAAACATTATTAACAAAAAAATGTTAATTGAACCGTTCTATGGATGAAATATGTATATATTATTGGGAGGGCAGATTACCCCCCCCTCCCCCCCCCCCCCCAATACCCATTTCCTTCGTGGCGGAGTACTTGCGCAGGTCGCAGAGTACCCGCGAGTACACAGGGTACTTGCGACCCGTGGGCCGCACGGCTCATACATTTGATACAGTGATTTAATCGCTTGGCCTCCCATGTGTGTTTCTTTCCTTTTTAATGTGATCCGATGGCATTGTTAAAAGTTTTATACGTACGGGTTTGTGTAATGATTGGTTATAATGATATTTCGAATTTGAAATAATCATTATATTGAAACGTTTTTCATATTGAAAGTTTATATATATATATATATATATATATATATATATATATATATATATATATATATATATATATATATATATATATATATATATATATATATTTATTTATATTTATATACATATACATATACATATATATACATATATACATGTATATGTATATATATGTATATGTATATATATATAAGTGTTAAATATATTGAATATATGATTTAATTTATATATATATATATATTATTCTGTTGATATCTAATGTTATAGATCTAATCTAAATGAATTTAGGGGGATAATATTTGTTAATATTGAATTCACAATGAGTCTTTCTGAAACACAATAGGGATCTTTTCAAATATGGAATATACTTTTAGGAACATCTCAATATATTGATTTGATGGGGATAATTTAATATAACTTGTTATTAGTTGTTAACAAGTTAATATTAAACTATTAATTCAAATGTTAACAGAAGTTGATCTTAGATTCAACGAGGCAACGCTAGTTGCTGTAAACTATTGCGAGTGACATTATTACAAGAAAAAAAAAAAAAAAAAAAAAAAAAAAACAAATATATATATATATATATATATATATATAGAATTATTAATTTGAGTATTGAGGAATTAGAATATGAAGTCTAATGGTTGACTTTTAACGTTAATATATATTAAATAATTGTGAGATGATAATTTATATTATTGGATTAAGATTGAATCATTATGTTATTGGTTAACACGTTTGATTTATTAAATAGCCTATTGATATACCTTAATGATGTTAAGGGTAGTCAAATATTAACTAATGAAGTTTATGTAAAGATTCTCTAGATCGAATAATAATAGTTTTGATGAATGTTTGTTGGGTCTAACAAACTATTAATAAATTCGATTAGAGTTAATCTAGAAGAGATTATTTAATGATTGAAGTTTTGTAAAGACATTAGTTTTTGGGATTTGAAGTATAATTGATCAATTGATATGCATTGAGCTGATATCATAACCATGATATTAATAATTAAGTTATGCGATAGAGTTTTAACTTGAAATGATTATCATTAATACGAAATCGTTAAGAAAGATGAATGTAGTCATTATGGATAAGATTTTTAAAATAACTTGTTAATATTATTATTATTAAAATATTAATATTTGTGTATTGGATTGAAGATGACTTTTCACGTACAAACTATTGTTAGTCAACTGATATTCTTTGGGTTGATAATTTGGTTGTGAAATTATTAATTAAATCAATTAACTAGAGCTAATTGGATTTAATTAATAATTAAGTTATGTAATGGAGATTTAATTGTTATAAATCTTGTAGCGAGATTGTAAATTATCTATATTGAAGTTGATAAGTCTTATGACTTGAATTATGACCTTAGATATCATATGGATGTCAACGATGATAACGATTAAATTAAAAGACTCAAACTTTAGTAACCCTTAATTAAGATTCTAATTGAAGGTTATTAGAATAATAATAGGTCATGGATGGTGTACCTATGTTAATTGATGGATTTAATTAATCATTCTAAAGATATCTTATACAAAGAATGATAATTGGTTCTCTTATAATTTAAAGATTAATGATCCTTGTCTTATGTGAAAAGTTGAAGTAACGATAAGAAGAGTTGATCAATTTGAATATGGATCTTAGTTAAATAAAGAGAACAATTTAATTAAAGGTCAATGATGAACAATTTAATAAATAAATGTTTATCCTTAAGTTATTCTTAGAAAGTAATTCTTAATAATGGAAGTATAATGTTATCAGGGAAACAAATGGGTTGACTTGTAGGTCAAATGTTGAAACTTAGACATTTGAAATATACTTGAAAATGGAAACTAAAACCCCTACACTTGAAAATGGAAAAATGAAACTCTACACTTAACTCAACTATGAGATTATAGCAAAACCAAAACATGTGTTTGCATCGTGTATTCTTTATACTTCTTGTTTTGGGTTTTTGGGTTAACTAGTGTTGACCAGTCTTAGGTTGTTACCAGAGGCTCGGGGGTTATGACATGTGATGGCATGTTGATTTTATTTGGTCTTGATCTTTATAAGCCCAACCATGGTAATGTGATCGTATACTCTATGAAATGTTTGTATTTGTTCATCAGTCTTCATGTGTGAAGCTGAGATGTATATGAGACACTTGAGCTAACCATATTTTTGAGTCATCGATCAGTTATCCTTGGTTTATTTTCTAGTCACCATGATGAGACTGAAATGTGAATTTATTCTTGATGATGTCATGATGTGACATGTTTGACTCAACCATTTCGGAGTCTTCGATCAGTATGATTTTGAGATATTTGATCAGTATGTTTTTTTCGAGATTATCTTGGTTGCTTGTTAAGAACCAATGGATGTGATGATATATTTTGATTATTGAGAACCAATGGATACTTATGATTATCAGTGATGCCTTCAATTGCCAATAGAGAACTGTTGTGGTCATGATTTTCTATGGATGCTTTTCGGATGCTCATGGAGATTTGATGATTCTTATCTTGGAGATTTGATGATTTTATTATGGATATTTGATGCTTATATTATGGATATTTGATGATTCTTTTTATAGATTATCTTTTGGATTTTCTTTACAGTCGCTTGTACAGGACTGTGGAGATTTATGATTCCATGAGAATTAGGGTAGGTAATCTACTTGTAGTGTTGGAAAGTGGCTTGCAATGGGGGCCGGGGCCCTAAGTGGCTGCCAGGGTAACTCATTGTAAGTTTGGTTAATAAGTGATAACATTTACACACTAAATGAGGATTAAATGAACCTAAAAAGATAAGAGTTTTGATGTTCTCGCCCATGCCTTGAGTGCTTGTACAGGCTAAGATGGGAGTAGTGAGACGCATGGTTGCGACCTTGCATTCCATAGTATGCCTCGTCAGTATGAGAGGATACTAGTGGCCGCATGAGATCTGTATGGACCCATGGAGTTTAGCTAACTGCCAGGGTAACTTGTACGAGATAAATGCGATGACACTTTTCCGCTTGCAGAGTAGGTTTCCTACAGGTCATTGTGTGCCTCTGAGAATTAGATGTCATTTTTGTGTGATGGAACCTTAGAGTTAGTATACTTTTAGGTTTCCTAGACTTTAAGAGATTTATGCTTTGTGGTTTTGATAGCCTGTTTGGGACTTGAGATTATCTCCTCAGCACGGTGGGAGTGGACCACTTAGGTAGCACGCGGTCGAGTGGTAGTGTTTTATCACTCTTATCATTTGAGATTCGTCCAAGACACTGTGGCTAATGCTTTCTTGGTTGGTATTTATCTTCACTCTGTTCTTGGATCATTATGATAGATGATATATCTTATGATGGATGTATTTACTGGTATGTTTCTTATATTGATGATTTGCATATGTTAAATGATAGTATCTTATGCTTTACTTTGCATGTTAGTAGGATGTTTTTAGGAGTGACATTCCTACTATGTTAATAGCCGATGATCTCTTCGGTGCTTTGGAATGTTACGCACAGAGGGATGGCTAGGATCTATGATGGTCTAATGATGCTATTAATGGTTGGGAGGAACCGTGCACTTAGTTAGTTATGTTTTGTGATATATGGTTATCTCTTATGATGGATGTTTATATCTTTTGTGATGTTGTATCATGTATGATATGTGGTTTCATTTATGATATTTTTTTAAGCTTTTCATACCATATGTCATGTATAATGGATGATTGAGCAATCTAAAAGGACACTTGTATATTGTTTAAGAACATTGGATGTATCATGGATGTGATGTTAGATGGATAGTTAAGATTAGAAGTAATTCAACATTATGGGGTCTTTAAAGAATGTAATCTGTCATGTTATGTTATTTTCAGTTGGATGTTACTATTGCTTCCGCAAGTGTTGTGTATGGTTTTACTTTCATGTTTAAAAAAAAAATTGTTTGGCAAACTTAGTGAAATTCTTTGGATCCCTTGACGGGGCATTACACCAAATTGTTTAAGTACAGAGCAGACTTTAGATTCCATTGTCCAAATCCTAAATTTCAAACTTTAAAAAGGGATGAATGATCTATAATTGAAATAAATCAATTTCAAACTTTAAAAAGAGATCAATTATCTATAATTGAAATAAATCAAGTGTCATAAAAATATGAAAGCACTTCTAATTTTTTAACATTATAATAGAAAATATCCGAAAGTCGGTTTTCCAAACTACATAAAAAGTTACCTTTTAATTATCAAACTTATTAAATATAAGTTATTCTAAGAATATTATTTATTTTTATTGATCAGAATAGAAATAATCACATTTCCAAAGTAATGTGTTAAATTATCCAAACTACTACTTTCTAATCCAGACCATTCATCTGTCCGCGAGAGAAGAAAATGGGATTCTTGACTCCTAGTTTCTGTGTCAAATGAGATAAGAACCATTTTACTTTTTCAACGACTCAATAGAGTGGAAATTGTTACTATTTAAAAACCATTCATGTATGCTCTTAAATCGCATAAAACTGGAGTGTATTCCGGGTGGTTTCCTTCAGTTAGAAAATTTTAACATTCTTATGTCATAGGACTTTTAAGTTCGATTTTTCGAAGTCTATAATTAGTTCATTTATTGGTGATATTAAATGTAGGAATTCATATACCTGCACACATATCTGAGAACTGTGATAGTTTATGCGATTTCCCGGGCCTAGAACTAGAACTCTCTGTGTATTATCGCTATTATCATCCTCAATCTTCCGGGAATCAACAGTACTTTGAGGCATTTTGTGAAACAGTTCGCGGACCTTTTCTATGTTTGCACATTTTATATATATGTATGGCAAGGCAAGCGCAAGATAAATACTTTGATGGATGCTAATACCCTGTTCCAACACTCTCAGTTAAATTGATGCTATACATATACAGTTGACGAAATAGTTTTGAGAGAGCTGGAGACCTCTAAGATGTAAGTAGTTGGTAAGAGCATCCAAACCAGATCTTTTCGAAGAGCTTCTATTGAACAAATTATAGCGAGCAAGGTACAATCCATCAAAGAGCTCAGAACAAATAAAAAGAACAGCAAGCTTAACTCTTAATGCTGTAGAAAAGATAGCACCATTTAATATTGTAACAGCGAAAGCAAGGAAACCATCCCTTACCAGCAGATCGCTGAAGAAGAGCACTCAATTTAGGCCTGTTGATATATTCAATCCACATGACATCGTTTAGAGACATTCCACAAACAATTCAGAGGCGTTGTCTATGATTGCACATTTTGAATGCATGTCAAACATTGCATTTCCAACTATAATATCTGACAAAAACCTCCCGAAATCATGTTTGCATTGGAAATAAAATGGAATGTCAAAATGGAAGATAACAAAAAAGTAAAGATCCTGCTTCTGTCTTCCGCAAGGGTTCAGACTGAAGCTCCCACTACTTTTAACAAGAAAAACAAAATGAATTGCAATGTATCCAGGATGTTCTTCGCATTTTTAAACAGTTCTGCAAAGCTTCTTCGCACATAAGATGCTGATAAATAATCTCACTCATCCATTATCCTATTCTTGTGTGACAGATTGTTGAAGCTAGAGTTGGCCAACTCAAAATAAAAATGCTGAATACAAAAGCCATTAAAGACTTATAGAACGAGATTTTTAACAAAATATTTGCTAGCCTTTGGAGTTGATCTAAATAGAAACGGATCAATACAGTTTTAGTTATTATCTGTCTTCTAAGAATTTAAATCACCTTTTCCTATTCTTTACTACTAACTTGTGGCATTGTTAAAACTCTTTTGAATTATGCATCTCAGTGCAAATACCAATTTGTTAAAAATATATTGATGCGTTCTAATGAATTTTAATGAGTAGATTTAACATACCTACTAAAGAACAGGGGATGTCAAGTATAGCATCTTCTAGTACACCTTCTATGGAGTCAATCTCTGGGTTGGCTGATTGAATATCTTCTGCCAATGTTGCATATTTCATAGCTACAAAGTATAATGGCTTGTCTTCATCTGTAACAATATAGAATGATGCAAGAGCATCTTGGGTTGTCTTGTATCCTGCTCATTTTTGTTCATTCTGCTAGTTGGTGCCGAGTTACTGTAGCACTCAGTTGGTGCCAAGTTACTGTAGTACTTAGTGGATACTGAGTTACCCAGTGTATGCCGAGTGATTCCTTCATGTGCCGAGTTACTCAGTGTATGCCGAGTGACTCTTCATGTGCCGAGTTACCCAATGTACGCCAAGTGTCAGCATTTGGATGTGATTTCTGCGAGCCAACTTGCGGGATTTATTTCGATCGCGACATTTATGTTAAGATCTTTTCTTGGGATGTGTCCATACTGTTGTTGGGTTGGCCTTCCTCTTATGTAATGTTCTAGAATAATCTGTAAGCCATTTTGGCAAGTATACATAGAGTGTTTAGGCATAGAGTTAGGCAAGTTTTTGGAAGAGGACTAAAGAGCATAATTGGAAGTGCAAATTTGCAGTTGGATCTTTGAATGTGAATGTATTTGTAATTGGCCGTAACCCAGAAGGCCTTACAGCTAAGCATGTATGAAAATGTTTTGATGAATCAATAAAAGTATTTCACTCTTCTTCCTCCTTTGGTTGTTGTTCTTTGTGTTTGCTTCCGTTGTGTTAACTCTTGCTGGATGGTTTGGATAGCTGGGTGAGCCTTTGGCCCTAGTTATTCATCCTTTGCTTGCGTCATAGGATATCCTACAAGGTCCATACTCATGCTCCTAACTGCTGGTATAGTCATGCAGCGATCATCCATTTCCATAGGAAATGCCTCATAACCATTGTAAAGGTATGATGCTAAGCCCCCAGATTTTTAGATCTTCCTAAACTGTTGGACAACAATCCACACATGTCTCTCATAATCCTCGTAAAGGTATAGTTTCTCCTATCCTACAGCACCCCAGACTATTCAAACATCCATCTAGCTTCTACCCTATGTTTTCCTATTTTCAAAGCGTTTATCTCTTCAAAATCAAACAAATTCTTCAATGAATCATAATCTTCCAATGGTTCTTCTCTAGACCTTATCTTCTTAACAACTTCTTCTCTAACACACAACTTAATAGGAAGATAACTCTAATACCATATTAGAAAAATAGAACAGCAGAAGCAAAGAAATAATATACTATTCCATCTTGTTATTCTTGAATAATATATGCATATTTATACAATAGCTTGACCCACTAATATAATATATGTATATTTATACGATAGCTTGACCCACCAACATTCTTAAATGACTGCTAATTAGATTGACAACAAAGTACATGATTGACAATACACACATAAACTTGACAGCTAACTGGAACTTATGGACACCTAACTCAAACACGTCTACAACTAGATATTGATTCAAACTAAAACTCTTTAACTTATACCTAAGCTGAACTTGTGTTGTCTGCAACTCAAACAAGATTTGCCAGGTGTACAACAATCATTTATATACTATTGTTGAAACATTACCTCCAACTTAAATGATTGGATTTCATTTCCGCATGTGGGATCACTCATATGATTCTGAAGGTTGTGTTATTCGGCAATGGATCAAACTTCACGCCTTGTCCAGTGCACAGGGAAGGCTAACCCTTGCCCAAATAAGAACAGATGTGATGTTTGGTCCTGTTTGGTCCTTGCAATGAAGGATTCAGAGCATCCAAATTATTCGTATTGACTGAACGTCTTGAAATGTCAGCTCCACCCACCTTTTCAATTACATTGTATTCAATTCCACAAGGCCCATACTGTTCAAGTGGGATCAGAAGATGTAGGTTCATATAAGATATATTAATGTAGTGAGATGGATGTAAACTACTCATTTCGATTCCAATTCCAAGGTTTGCTTGTTCGAAAACTTCATATGAAATGTTACCTGTTTTTTCTAAATTGAATAAAGTTCTATCATGCCCCATGATATGATGATCCACATGTACTGCAGTTGTTTAGGTAAACGCCCTAACCAACGGGGGTGATGTTGTCTCTGAAATGTCGCTTGAAATGTTAACAACATCACTTGTGATACTTGTGTTGGCCATATTCCAGGGATTTATCAGCAATTAAAAATTTAGGTAATCTACATGCACGGTGCACCAATGATGTAGTTATTAAATAAATCAAGCACTACCTTTATAGGATCTAATTTTAATATGAAATTAATAATGTATAGAAATAATTTAGGAAAAATAAAATTTCAATTCATGGAATAGATTTGCCATCACAAATATTGAATTTGTTAAATAAAGAAAAATAAATTAATTTGTACCGAAGGCTAGTTTCGGATGAAAATTACAAAATTTGCTACAGATAGAAGCCTTGAACACATATCCATAATAACTCTACCATTTGTGCATGTAGGTTATCTACATACCTGACTGCTGGTATATGGCGAAAACAAGAATACTCAGCGATGTTGTTACCATTTCAAGCGATACTTCAGAACACATCGGCCCCCTCGGTTGCAGCTGAGAAAAGAGCATCAAACAAATCAAGCGCCGCAAGCGAAGAGCATTGCCCCAAGCATACCTATGTTTCCCCTCCTGATAGTCAGTTAATTCCAAAGATAAATTTGGAAAAGATCTTATCAAAGGAGGAAAAGGCTTGTGAAGATTGGGGATTCTCTAACCCAATCATGGCTCTCCAGAGCATCTTCTACGCCGCCTGGAGTCCGCCGCGATGGACATAGGAAGAACACGATCAATTGGCAGTGAAATTGAAAACAGCACCTTGTACGACGAAAACGATATGCTCCTCTCCAAACAGCACAGTGGTCAAAAAGCCTCTTTCTGGCGAACTGTGCGGCTTGAGAACCCCACATACTCGGCAGAGACGAGCATATTCTACTCTGCAAGCAGCCCTAAATCCCTTTGCACCGGCCGGGCCCCTCCATCCCGGCACTCCATCCTCCGTTCAGGGCAGTCAGCAGGCACAAGTACAATCGTATTCCGACTCTGCCGTATTCTGACTCTGCCGTATGTTGTCAGACACTGCCCTCCGCCATCCCCTTGCCTTTATGTTGTAGACACTGCATTTCCGGCCGTTTGGTGAGCGGAATAGGAATACGTATTTCACAATAAGAATTCTGGAATATATATTCTAGAATAGAACGTATTCTTGTTTTCTGTTTGGTTCAGCCAATATTTGATGGAAATTTGCGAATTCAAAAATTTATGTTTTTTGAAAAAAATAAAAATGGAATAGGATTACGTATTCCAATACCACCTATTTGGATGGAATTGCAAAACCCTATTTTTGGGCCAAAATTAGAATACATATTCCATTTTTGCCTCGTATTCCAATCCTATTTTGGTGCATCCAAACAAGGAATTCGAAATTTTTAGAATACGTATTCCAGAATACGTATTCCTATTCCGCTCACCAAACGGATCCTAAGAAAGAGAGGACTTAGATTTTTTTTGAAAAGTTAGAAAAAACAAAATAAAGTGTATTATTTACATTGTTGTTAAAAATTATCATTTTTAGATTCTCCGCTAAAGTCTATTATTTACATTGTTGTTAAAGTTACAGTGTATATTTAAATTATATTTACATTGTTCTACAATTTTAAAAAATTCTCTATATAATAATATAATAAATATTAGTTATTTTAGATAAGTAAATAGAATTTATATATTTTTATTATAATAATTATATTATTAATTTTTTGTTTTAAATATATAGTAATATAGAAATAAAATAAATGTTCTTTATTTTATAGAGATTATAAATTTTTTAAAGAAAAATTAGTTGCTTGAGAGATAAGATTAAATCAATTGATTATTATATTAATTATATTATGAAATTCAATTAATAATTTAGTACATTAAAAAATAAATAAATATTTTTGTATAATTATATTTAACATAGTTAAGATTTTTAACTGATTTTGAAAAAGAAAATAATTTTAAAAATTGAAATGAAATAGTTTAAAATTAATAATTATAATAAATAAATAAATAAAATTTAAAAATATTTTATTTTCTTTTATAAATACAACATAAAAATACATATGTTTTCAAACTTGTTTATTTTTTAACATAGATGTTTATGTGTTGTCTCCATTGTCATGTAACATTAATAGTTCCACATTTATTTATTAAACTTATTTAATGACAACAAACTAAGCAAGTATCAATTTGTGATATTCCTCTCAAGAATTAAGTGTGTGATTTTGAGTCAAACTCATTGACCCATGTTTCATGAGTACTGATTCAACATGAATCCATCTCTCATGAGTATAAATGTAACACTTAGCACTCATTGGATCTAGGTGATGCTTACAAGGGTGAAGCACCAAGACTTTCTGAGAGATCACCCATCCTAGTACTACTCCAGCCTGAGTGCGCTTAATTATGGAGTTTCCTCCATGGAAATGATCTCCTACTTATCAAGTATCAATTTTTTCGTACAAAATAATTCATAAGATAACCATGTTGAATATAATTTCTTAGATAGTTAACCTACTTAATCATTTCATTTTATATATTCAATATCTTGTCATCTTATTTTCTTCTAAGTAAGAATGAGAAAGATTACATGATTCTTAACCATATAAAATGTTACAATTTTTTTTTCTTAATTTGACCATGTTATTCATAACCATACACATATATGTTATTTCAACATTTGTGTTATTGCAACACTAAAGTTGGATCAAATGTTACATGCTAACTTTAATCAAATAACACATGGAAAGTTCAAGACAACATAAATATATGAAGATGATGAACAACTATTTTACCAAAATATAACTCAAAGCATCACAATGCTTTCACTACGAGACAAAATCAAATCCCTTGTAAAAGCACAAAATCAAGGATGTAATATTTGGATGATAAAATAATACAATATGTTTTGAAAATCCTTCATAGTGAAGCTCTTAGTCTTGACTTATATTGACCTCTCTTCTAATTGGAACCAATTTTATCACTTTGATAAATTTACAAAAAAGTGTTGATCACCATCCTCCATATAAACATCATCAACACCTGCAAATGTATTGTGTTAATAATAAAATTCATTTTCAAACTAAAGACACAATTGATTGAAGTTCATTTCGTATTTTCCTTACCATCTCTACTTTGCATTGTGTTTGTTCTTGCTATTGTTTGATTAAGATCAATAAAATATGGTTGCATGTTTTTTTGAATTTTTTGTTGATCATCTAATTCAAAAAAAGCATTAACATTTAATATATATCATCAATAAATTTAAAATATAGTTGTCAATTTAATACTCATAATTATGTTTATTTCATAACTTCATTACCATATCTAGCTTCTATTGCATCATTTGTTGTTGATGCCTAATTAGATTCAATGGAATCTGGTTACATCTATTCTTGATTTTTCTATTCATCATCTAATCCAATAATATGAACATTTAGTATGTAAACTTTGGCAAAATAAATTTACAAACTAAAGACTCATAATTCATTGATTTATATAATGTCATTACCTTGTCTAGTATTTATCACATCCATTGTTGTTAATGTTTGGTTAAGATCAATAGAGAAGGGCAACGTAAGTTGTTGAGCATCTTGTTGATCATCCAAATCTACATAAAAAACTTATATTTAACATTTTAACTTATATAAAATGTTCAAGTATAAAATTAATTTATGTAAATAATCTAAACAATATTAAAATTACTATCTACCTACAATAACTTGTTCAAAGGTATGGGCAAGGATAGTATTGATCATTGACGGTTGATCTCTAATAATTGTATCTTGTACATACAGAAGTGGTTAGAACTACGAACCAAGTATTTTATTATAAAAGTAACAAAGACACTTAATAGCTAAAAGCTTACCATTTGGAAACTTCACTTCACCAATTGTTGTATGGTTTAGATCAATGGAGAAAGGTAATTGACATCGTGGAATACTTTCTCGATCACCCAAACCTACAATGAAATATGATTAATACATGAAATGAAAATAAGAATTATTTCTATGTAATTACAAAAATACTTTTTCTTAAAAATACACTCACCTTGTTGCCTGATAATATCTCTTTCTCCTTGAATAGCTATATTTGAGCGATTTGTGACCTTTTTCTTTTTTAATCCTATAGAGGGGAACTAGAAATTTTCATTCTCCTCAACTCTACTATTTAAGTTTCTAGAGAGGGATTTACACTTTTTGTAAATGGAATGACTTTTTTCATTTTACTTGGACTAAACCATGGTGCTATTCATCTCATAGATATGTTATCTAAGCCAGGGATTGGTTTAAATTTGAAAGATGAAGCAAGAGATGCATGAATTTCTCTAAATTTGTCAACATATTGACTAAAGATGTCTTTTTCATAATCACTAGTTGGTAAATTTTTTAGCAATGAATTTAAATAATCAACAGATTTTTGAAACTTATCATTGATAGTAGTAGATAAATTCCAACTATTTGCAATACAAATGTAATGACAAAGGCAAAATTACTGACAAATATTGAAATTTCATTAAAAATGATAGTTTTGAAATTTACCAATTTTTCACCTTCACCAACGTTAACCTCAAGCACATCTTGATTTCCAAAAAGTATACAACCATCTACAATTGAAATATTATGTAATTAATGTTGAGAATCATAAAATCATTTAATATTTAACTATAGAGATCATATTGATCATTACCAATAACATTAATGTCATGACTCGATCTTCCTATGACTTCCTCATCATCAACGACCAATGGAGTAGAAGCTTTTGTAATTTTAAATGAGACTAATATAGTTAACATATATTTTTTTAAATAAAATATAAATAAATTAATGCTAAATTTTAAATGATACTTACCAACAACTTTATCGTGTGTGTTTCTCTTTAGAATATATAAGATCTTCAACACACGTTTGCATGTGTTTCCTCTTTTTGCCCATTCACAATCACACACATGCAAATTTGGTCCAAATTTCCTTACGAAATACCATTTTGCTGGAATAATTTGACTTCTAACTTTGTATGTGTTTGGTAGCTGGTCATCTTAATAGCAATTAGTATTTGGTATTAATTTTGATCTTTCTAATGCAGTTATGTAATGTCTTTCCTTTTTGAAGTTGGTTAAAAATTCAGATTGTTGCAAATATCTTTTATTTTTATAGAATGGCTCTACCCTATGAAGAAGTGTATAGATGAGCCAATCCATTCTTCTTGTGCATTTCCTAGTATAATCACTTAGATGTTGACTCTTGATGTGGGAGTGATATGACTCTATCGAAGCATTAGTTTCTTGATTTGCATGAGGGAAGCTTCAAAAGCTTTTTGCCCACATCGCTAGAAAAATAAATATGACATCTTAGCATATAGAATAATTAATTTAAATTATATAAATTCATAATAAAATATAAAAGATAATCTTGATGGTCGTACCAATGCGACTCTCATCATGGCACCAATAATTTTGAAAGTAATTAATGAATTCCTTCTCTTCTTTGAATTCCTCTATGAACTTCATTATCAAATCAGTAATGGCATCTTCATTTTCATGCATTGCATACATTATCTCACCCAGTTTATCAAATATTCTTGTTCCAACATCTTTATTTTTAACAAATCTGGATTATATACAACAATATAGAGTTATGATGTTATGTATGTGATTTTTCATATATTCTAATAAAATATTAACTTACTTGTACACATTCTTCAGCCACGCCCTGCGCACATGCCAGATGCATAACAACACTCGACACTTAAAGGATAATCTACAAGACAATTAATTATCAAAGTTCATAAGTAGTATTCTAAAAAAAAAAATTCTTAGATTGAAACTTTTTTATGCTAAAAATTGGAAAACATATATCTATACAAACTAAACATTAAAAATTTGCATTCTTCTAACTATAAACTAAGGTTGGAGAAAACCTTATTGCTTCAATCTCGACACTAGCATCATCTGTCATGAATGCGTTGACATGCCAATCTTCTCTATATTGTTTCCCTCTTTTATAAATCTCTATTAGCCATTCATTTATATCCTCAACTTTATTTCTTGAGGATATAGCCCATGCAACCGGTACACTGGCTTCTTGTTCATCAAATACAAACAAGTATAAAGTTGATACTACACATGAAAAAAGCAACAATATATTAATTTTTTAGACAAATAAAACTAATGGCTAAATTAAAATCCATTAATAAAATTAAAATTGTTCTACTCACACAGTATTTGTTTGTTGAGAATGTGGAGTCCATTGCAATAATTGAATCATGTGAATGTTTCACTATCATCTCTTGCATCCATGGTGTTTGGATGCCTATGATAAATGAAATATTTTCTTTATTTTTTGGTATTTTATAAAAAAAGAAGTTATCTTTCTCCTTTATATGCCACAGACATACACTTTTTGCATCATCCTCATTTTTCTATGAATGTAGGGAATGTACTCTTTTCCATGCATTTAACACATCCTTTCTTAGCAAACAAGTATCCCTCTTATTCATCAACTTTGTCAGACCAGAATCTAGGTAATGTCATTCACATATTGTGTCAATCCCCACACCCATTAATAGTAAGGATTCAATATATGATTTACATTTAGTTGATAACCTTGGTGCAAAACTACTCCTTGGATCACTAGAAGGGTCATTTTTTCCATGACAAAATTCACCATTGGCATCTTGATGACTAAATTAATTATATTTAATTATTGCAACATCTGGTCTACCATACATAACCCTAACATTAAAATGAGTTTGACAACCCCTTTTTTGAATAAAGTTGTGACTTCTTTCCTCACTTTTTAGTGCATTTCTTTTATCTAGTGGCCCAAAAGCACAATGATAATTGTTTAAACATGTGAAAAAGTATAAGTTAATGGATATAAAAAAAAAGTGACATGCTTAATCAATTTATTAAAGCTAGACAAACCTTGAATACATCTTTGTGGCATGATTAGTAGGTTCTATCAAATTACCCTCCAAAATCCTTTTACGTACAAATGTTGTTTCAGTACTATCCAATAAATTATCCCCTTTGAAAAAGTGAGGGAGCCTCTCAAGAGGGATAGCAGCACACCAATCTATTTTTTGTTTACTATCATCTCCAATAGGTGTCCATTCAAGTTCACAACTTGAGAAATGACTTCCTTCATTTGGGATGTCTTGCACATCTAACTTGATAAGTGATTCCCACTTATTCTTTCTACCCATCCTAATTTTTTTTTAATATTGTTAGTGACCCTTAATATTGTTTAAATATGTAGAAAAAGTTTTATAGCAGTACCATTAAATCTATATTATAATACATGAATTTTTTGAAGTACACAAAAGTAAATGTAATTTGAAGATTAAAAAAAACCAAGATGATTATAAATAAAACAAAAACTTTATGAAAACATAGGTATTTAATTCCATTTCTTACTTCAAGGAAGTACAAATTTATGAAAGTAGAATGGATGTAAAATTTATATACATCTTAAGTATCTTACTAATTCTACATGGATGTAAATATACCAACATGTGTCAAAATGAAATAGTTAAAAAGCTTTTGGAATAAACTTTGTATGTATTTTCTTTTGTCATGTTTTATTATGCTCTAATTATTTTCATTTGGCAACCTCTTTTTTGTATAAACTTTCGTATCCTTTTCACCTTTTTAATGTCTTTAGGTTTTTTTCTATTATCCTTGGGCCCAAAAGCACAATGATATCTATTTAAGGACATGTAGAAAATAATATATTAATCAACATGATATATATATATATATATATATATATATATATATATATATATATATATATATATATATATATATATATATATATATATATATGACATGCTTAATTATATGGAAAATGTTAAGCATACTTTGAATACATTATGGTACTATGGTCAGTAGGGTTTTCAAATTTGGGCTCTTTATGAGCTTTATGTAGAAGTGTCGTCTCGACGCCATCCTGCAATATACCTTCTCTTTTGATAAAGTGAGCAAGTCTCCCAAGAGGGATAGCAACACATAAGTCAAGCTCTTGGATATTTTCATTTCTGATAGGTGTCCATTCAAGATCATTCATTGAAAAAAGATTTCTTTTTTTTGGAATGTCTTGGATATCTAATCGAATGAGTGATTCCCATTTCAACCCCCTACTCATTTTGTACAATATTTAGCTAATTAGTTCAAAGAGATCAATGCGCTCTTGAAAGAGAACGAAAGAAGGCAACAATGAATTTATCAAGGATAAGAGGCAGTGGTAATAAGATGGACAAGGATGAACAAATTTTCAATTTCATAAGTCAAATGCAGGACCAAATGACCAAACAACATGAGCAGAATAACCGGCCGATGCAAACATTACTGCAAACTATGAAAGACATGGGTGGCAGATCTGTGTCCAACAATGGGATGGAAGGCAATGGTTCTGAGTCATAGAACAAAGGCACATGCCCTACACAACCTTCATTCATACCCAAATAGGTCCTTAGTAATGGAGGCAGAGAACTAAGGCTTGTGAAAGGAGATCTCGATGCGAACATGGAGGCTTATATGAAGATTGATCCAGAAATAAGACAACAACTCCCATTTATCCAGTTTCACAACTTAAAGAATGGATCAATGGGAAGTCAAACGAACCATTTTTTCAATAAGGATCTGTAGAATAGGATGTCTAGATTGACACTACCAACATTTGATGGCACAAAAAAAGGTTCAGCACAAGCATGGATCCAAAAGTTAGACATTAATATTAATATAGTTGGCATTGGTATAGTTGGATATTAATATATATTAATATAGTTGACATTGGTATACTCACAACATATTTTTTTGTTGAAAAAGTGGAATCCAGTGCTATAATAGAGTTATGTGAATATCTCACCATCATCTCTCGCATCCATGGTGTTTGAATACCTATAATAAATGGAATGTTTTCTCCACTATTGGGTGTTTTAGAGTAGAAGAAGTTGTCTTTTTTCTCTACATGCCATAAACTTAAACTTTGGCATTAATTTCATTTTTTTGTGATCGAAGGGAATACACCCTTTTCAATGTATTCATTACATCTTTTCTTAACAAAAATGTGTCCCTCTTATTCATTAACTTCATAACCAAGAGCCACATAATGTTTCTCACATATTGTGGAAACCCCACACCCATCAATAAAAATGACTCAATATAAGATTTATATTCATTTGACAATCTTGGTGTAACTGTACTCCTTCGATCACCAGAAATGTGTTATATATGAATGTACATTAATTTAAGCTTATAATAATTTTGAATGAACTTGAGTACAACTAACATGGGATGTAATCTCAATGGGATAATTTTGAGATGACCAAGAGAGGCAAGAATAATGACAAAAGGAAAGAATTGTATTGACATCAATGACAAGACATCTCCAAATATGTGATAAAAATCTCTGAAGTACACATAATTTACACAATATTTTCTTTTCCAAGTACGTTATCTTTTCCAATTCATTTTGTCTAATTTTATCATCCATTGGGTGAGATGATTTAGGTGATAATCTAGGAGGAGCAAGAAATGGAGAGTAGTATTGATTTCCTCCAAAAAAATTATTTGCTAAGGTAGTTCCATCAATATCTTCATGCGTTATGTGAAATCTCAAAGTTTCAACCCCATGTTGCCTCAATAATCTATCATTTATCATCTCATCCATGCTTTTATCTTTGCTTCCAGTGAATAACATGTCTTGCTCAAAAAGTGAGGAGGGCCTAGGTATGTTCAATTTACTAAGATTGCTAGGAGTAAACTCAATTTCTATTTTCCCCTTAGGTGTTTGATCATGATAGGTTCTTTTCCTTTACATTTTTGACAAGTTGGAACTAAGGGTAATTGACCAAAGTTAACTTGAGGTTGTTTACCATGACTCACTTGAAACCTAGTCATAACCGGCATTAGAGGGAGAGGGAAAACACTAGTAAATAAGAAGACTCCAAGAAGCATTGGTATCACTCTTGGGTAGTAAATTAATCACTTGTCCAATTAATAAGGTGTAATAATGTAATTGTCTATCACTCTCATTAACATAATGTGCCAATAGAGGTCTCACGATTGGTTAACACAATATGACACTGTTGGTCTCACAATTGTGGAATTATCCAAGAGTTATAATGTTCTATAATAAAATGTAATAATATGAGATAAATTGATATGAGATGACTTTCTTCACTAGGGAAATCTCTAACTTTGCAAGTTTTGATGTTGGTGACAAGATAAGATAAGACTTACTAACTCAAAGATAGCTGTGATGCAAGGATCCAAAGTGACAACAATTTTAGACACTCAAGATTAGGTCCATAATGATAAAATAAACTCAAGAATGACAAAAACATGGTTACCCTAGAGTGCAAATGATGATTGATGAATTGTCCTTTTTTAACCAACTAAGATCAATTTTAGATTTATAAATAATAATCAGGCACATAGAACAACAATCAAGGATTTCAAGCAAATGTCTACAAGCAATGGGCAAGGGACAAAGCAACCTTGCACAAACAAAAATAGTGTCGTAGTATGAATCTAATCCCTAAAACTACTACTGTGTATGTTCTCAAAATATTTTTCAATCATGCACATAGTCTTAGAAAAGAAAATTTGGCAGCACTAAGGTTCTTAGTAATGGTCAACTCTACAGCTTTTGCAATCTAGAGTGGGTGAAATCCAATCCTGGCGTACCAAGGTTTTGACATATTCTGAGAATGTAATCAATCGGAGATACTGAGGAGATCCAAAAATCCAAAAAAAGACTACACTCATGAGGATTTCCCCCACAAGGACATTTATATAGCGGTTACTACTACCACGTCAAAAATGGCTATTACCGCTTGAGGTACCATCCACGTGGTTGATCCAATAAAGGGAATGTCCACTACAATTTAACCCCCTCTAATCAAGGAAGACTCACAAAGTCGTACCACATGGGGACTTGGTTTGGATTCAAGGGTTCTAAGTTTCTGATGTGCCAAAAAAGGAATAGAGCATACTCCTCTAGCCTCTTCACCTTACCCAAACATATTAAACAAGATTTTTTGACACGCTAATTTGAAATCACCTCACTAACTTTTTGAAAAATTCAACAACAAACACCACTAGTCTCAAAAGAGAAAGTACTAATGGATGTTGAGGACAAGCCCAAGCATAATAGTGAGACAATGACAAATATCCTTCCCTACCTACAAGGGGATCTATCGTCAAGAGGAGCTTCATATTTAAAGAAAAGGAATGAAGCTCAATCTCTCAAGATCTCCCAAATAGTGTTCATAGGGCCTAATTACTATATGAAACATATATGCATGAAAGCAAATCTAGATCCAATTTTAAAGCACAAATGAAGTGTGAATCTATGAAAGCATGTAAAAACACTCAAGCCAAACACATGAGATGTTCATTTTAGTTCCAAATCCAAATGCTATAGAGATCTAGCAAAATACTTAGTAATCCTTGCAATGCATTTTTCTCTATTGTACCTTTCGTTTATGTTTGAACGCTCGGTCACAACAAACAAAGCAACAAGCAAAACAAGCAAACACAAGATATGCAATATATATACCAAAGCCAAGAGGCATTTCCAAATTAGAAAAAATTAAATGAAAAGGTGTGACCCACTCTCGGTATAAAACTCTATAAAAATTATAAGATGAGGGGTTTTTTATTTAATGTAAATGTAAAATAATCCCTTTTCTTATAAAATAAAGCGTGTGACATTTATGTAAGTATTGGATCAATTGTACCACTTATTTTGGCTTCAAAGTAAGTGGATAATAGAATGATATAAAATATAATTCAAATGGCATTATGACCACTTTTAACATTTGCATGCATGAAGGATTCCACAAAATTCACCTAAAAGCTAAATCAATAGTTATGAGTAATTAAGTTATATACAAAGTTGTCAAATCAAAAGTTGTGCATTAAAAAAACATGTAGTAGGTTAGGTACAAAAAAAAATAAAAATAAAATATACATACATACATATAAGCAACTCAAAAAAGAATTATGTTTAGAATGTCATGAACCTATAAGTATGGCAAATAAAATCATTAAAAATTTCAAATTTTGAAACGTGTCATTCTAATTTACATTAAAGTTTTTGAATCACAGATCAAGCCAGAATCTCATGATAGATAAGTTCATAGATCACTTATCAGCAACTTGAGTTAAATATAAGACTAAGCAAATGGTCAAAATCTATTACATCATTAAATAACTTAGGATTCAAAATTACTATAGTAGCTCTTGGTACTCTTCCCCTAGTTTAATTACAAATTGCTCTTTAAATTGTGTTATTATTAGCTAAAAGATTTTAGATTATGGACATAATTAAATATTATCAACAAGAAAAAGAATGAAAAAAAATTCAATTTATTATTATCAAGTGCTTTGATAAATATATATTTTAATATAATTATACTTAATTAGGATATTATATTTTTAATGTTTCAAAAAGTAAAAAAGTAAAATATTGAAGATAAAAAATTTAACTTTATTATATTATATTAGTTATTAAATTTATTTTTATTACATATGCATTCTTATTAAATTATAAATAATAATAAAATATATTATACTTATTTTTATATATTAATTATTGTATAATAAAAATATCTAAACCGATATCTAAAATAGTTTGATCAATATCTAAGGAAAACTAAGTTCCTATTGAATGAGGAGGAAAGAGACATTTCATTTTTCCTCTAATGTTTTTAGCTTTAAACAAGAGATGTTAATAGTTTTTGGTCCCCATGTAATAATAATAATATCTTCCAATTTCGCAAGAAGTAAGGGTACTTTTGCAAATTTTTGTTTTTGAGACTGCAAAATTTCTATTTGAAGCTCTTTTATTCAACGGGTGAATATTCACACTTGGAAAGCTCTGGACATGTATTACATCATCTTATTGTTTAGGTAAAAGGTGATATTATTCATCCTACCTATCTATAGGCGAGACTATTATTTTTGCCTCATATTTGAGCATTTGTTTGCCTTAGAAGCAGTGAATATTTTGCACAAATTGTAATGTCTAGTGGTGTCTACTAGAAAATAAAGACTAAATTTTCCTGAAAATGTTGAAATCTAAAATTTTCATTGGCCAAGACAACTTCTCGCGGACAAAAAAATAATTTTCCATCTATAAAATTGAAGGAAAAAAATGAACGAATCAGGAAATAACGTTACCAATTTATTAAAATTTAATTCAATTTTCAAATACAACAATACTTTCTTTGCTTGGTATTTTAATCTGAATTCTTTTCTTTCAATTAAATTATAAATTTGATAATAATATAGATAGTCATAATTACATTAACAATTATATTTTGATATTACACTTTCAAAAATTTAATACAATCTTCAACATATATTACAATTTAATAATTTTGACATAATCTTCAACAATGAATACAAATTTTCAACATATAATATAT
Source organism: Cupressus sempervirens (assembly GCA_028749045.1). NCBI lineage: Eukaryota > Viridiplantae > Streptophyta > Pinopsida > Cupressales > Cupressaceae > Cupressus > Cupressus sempervirens. The sequence continues at coordinate 640,299,752 of CM053788.1, forward strand.
TAATTTTCTAATTATTATTTTATGTAAAAAGTATAAATATACATAATTATATATTCATTGCAATTGTAATATCAAAAGTTATAGAAACTTAGTTAGCTATTTGTAAAATTAAATAATCTATTTTCCAATATTGGGATCTAATTTAAATGTTGGTGGTTTTTTCTAATCTATCATATCATAATTATTTAGGTTTTTCTTTATTTTTGCACAATATTTTAAACAAATAGAAGGTGACTTGTGAAGGTTTTGAAAAGGAAACTTTGGAACTTTTATGAACTTGAGCTTTATGAAGATGCTTTTATGACTCTTTCGAGAAAGGACATGTATTATATTTATGATGATAATAATAATAAAAACTATCACAATTAGCCTTTTAAGAAAAATCTAATAATAAATAAAATTTAAACTTTATATTCACTAAATATTTAATTTGAATTAATCTAAATATTATATTAAATAGTAAATAATAGATCTAAACTATAAATCATGTATAATTAAAATTTAATATTATCTATAAAATTAAAATAAAAATTATTTAAATGTATGTTGTTATAGTTTTCCTATTGAACAATAGATTTTAATTTATTTTTCTTAACTACATTATTTTTTTTTGTCAAAGTACCTTTGCAAAATTGCAAGTCTCTTACTTTTTCATAATGCAGACTATAGCTATTACACAACTCTTGTTATTATTGTTATTATTTTATTGAATCGCTCCAAAGCTATTTTAAGGTTGTCAAAAGAAAAAGGATGTTTTTCAACTGTTTTGGCTGCCATCTATTTAGCTTGATCTAGCTTTAAAAAATAATAATATCAAAGTTATGGACAATTTATAATAGTTGATGTCAATTTTTCTCATTAAGATTGTACTTATTTTTTGTATCAAGATTTCTTGATTTATATTCTTGAATTTTCTATTTCTATTTTCTATCAATTTTTTATAGTAAAAAGGCCTACAGTAAAAATCTTTTGTAAAATGAAGCTTCATTCTTTAGTAAGCACATTTCACATTCTTCATGCTTATTCTTCTCTTTATCCATTGTTAGTTTTTATGCTAATGTCAAATAATTGATGATGAATTGTTGAAATAATTGATACAAAAACTAAACACAATCTTAATTTGAAATAATAACATCAAATATATTTTTAACTTTAGATTTTAAAAATTTAAAATCATATTAATATTTTAAAAATACTATGATTAACAAATATAAAAATATTTTTTATAATATTTTTAATAAGTATTAAAACTAAATAGCTATTATAAAATTTTCAAATTATAATTAAAAATATTTATATATCTTTACCTTTATATTCTATCAAAATCTAAAATATAATTTTTTCTTCTTAATATATTTGATAATTAATAAAAAAAAATATTGTTGTAAAAAGTTAACCATCTAAACATGAGCCCATAAAATATTTTTGTTATTTGCAAAATCAAATTTGGAAAATAATTTAACATTAAAATGAATCAAGCTATACATAAATAAAAACACAAACTCTACATGATGTAGGGATATTCAAAAAAATATATTACAATAATGAAATGAAAATGGCATACAATGGCGAATGAAAATTCAAAAGTAGTTGTAATTGTAAACTACTTCTACCACAATGTCTAAACTAGACAATATTATGAAAATCGCATACAATGGCAAATGAAAATTCAGAAGGAAGTAATTGTAAACTACTTCTACCAAATTCAGACGAACAAAGGCGAATGAAAATTTAGATGAACAAAGGTAGTATTACCTGATGAATGCAAGGAACCCAACAACAGCGAGAAAATTCACCCAGTGGTGAGAACGATGACCCAGAAACTTAGCAACAGTGAGACATATGACCCAGCAAATATGATATGAAAATGACTCTAGCTTCGTTGATACAGACTCCACGAGAAAAATGGAGGGATAAACATTTATGGGTTTGGTTGATATTAATTGCAAAACAAAGGTGGGAACTATTGTGAGTTGGACAAGGTGGCAAGGGGATGGTGGAGGGCAATGTTTGATAACATACGACAGAGTTAGAATACGTTTGTACTTGTGCTTGCTAGCTGCGCTGACCAAAGGATGGAGTGCCAGGATGGAGGGGCCCGACCGGTGCAAATATGTTGCACCGTAGCTGGTGTCATCTTTTAGGGTCCATTTTGTTGATGGATTCAGAATAGAAAAATTGGAATACGATTTTTATTTTTTGTTTGGTTCATCCCTTAGAATAGGGAATAGGAATACGTATTCCTATTTTGCCTCTAAAATGAGCTTATACCCATTCCAAAATTTAGCTATTATTGGAAAAGCCATTCCTATTCCCAATATTACATGCCTATTCTCCATTCCTATGCCCACAGCCAAACAAGCCCTAAGAATATGTAATATGTATTAGAGTAATATGTACGCGTTTAGTGTTTGTTTTTATTTGAAGAATGGTAGATAGAGAAATATAAAATGGTAGATAGAGAAATATAAAACAATATTGCATGGGTACCATTGAAAAATATATTATCTATTGTGTTTATGCTTTGTTTGTGTGAAAGATGGACATTTTATGATTTATTAAAGATGCAATTTCTCTCGAGAAAGAAAAATCTTCATGAAAATTGGAATCTATATTATTTTAGCAGTGATTGTCTATTTATAACATTTAAAATTCTAAAAGATATTATGTTTATTATTAATAAAGATTTTAAAAGTTTAACTAATACACAATTCATCCTTTAATAAATATTAACATGAAAATAATAATTAGATTGTGTAAAAATGAAACTTTACTTTTAGATTACAATATTACAAAATAATTACATTCCATAAACATTTTCATTCCTTTAAACTATTAGCAACGAAAATATCAAATCTATCAATTTTCTTAAGAATTTATCTTCTATAAACTACAAACCATAAATCTATTAAAACATATATTTGAACTTATTAATTGTTATGAATATCATGCCACAACAAAAAAAAATACATAAAAATAGAAAATTTGCATTTTCTTTTCCCCATAAATTCTTCATAATTTTTGTCACTTAAATTGCCAATAATTATTTCCTTCAAAATTTATATGGTTTAAAAAGAAAGAAAGAAATGTGTTCCTCCTCAAATCGTAAAACTCATCTTTTTCTTCCTCGGCTACCAAGAAGAAAGAAATCAATATTTTTTTTGGTTAGTAAGGGCTCATCTGGAGTACCTTTCAAGACTTCTGATTTTAGTAAATGGAAATTATCATCAATAAAACAAAACCTACCTAATAACACAAGAACACTTAACTAGCAAAAATGATTTAAAATAGAAACCTTACAAAAAATTTCATGGTTGTCTCTCATTTATGTACAAAATGGTAGTTCAGTTCTCAATACATAACATGTGAACATACATATGATAAAGTGCATATTACAATTTTTTTGATTGACATGTACATATTTTGAAAAAATAAAAAAAAATGTGTGAATTGTTTTGATGTAGGCTAGGCTACCTGTAGTTTGCATAAGTTTTTGCATTTAGAATTTATATTTTATTGACATGCTATAAATTTTTATTTCAAGCTCACATTCATCATAGTTTAGGTGGAGATAGTTTTCTAAGACGTGGTGAACATTCCACATGTCTTGTCCATGCATGCACAATTGTCATGCATTCTATTGACAAATACAAGGTAAAGTATGGTAGTATTAGCAAACAATAATCAAAGTGAAAGGATTCCACATAAATTTGCTTCCTACCATTACTAGAGACAATGTTTATGGATGTGAATAGTTTTGATGGAGGCCATCCTTAAGGTTGCTTGAAGAGCTCCATATGCTGTGTTTGCTAATATCACTACATTTTATTTAGGCCCACAATGTACATTTTCTCTGCCTTTGCCCTATTCATAAATTGGGAAACCCTACTAGAATCCCACAATCGCAAGTTGGGCTTAAGTAAAGAATCTCTCTCAAAAATGCCATTTTTGAATGGCTTGAATAGTTGTGGCCATGAGTAGTGCTAAACAACATGAGTGTCATCCTACCTAATATAAGGAATGCTAACTAATGAAGGATATGTATCCTATCATAATAGGGAGGCTATCAAATAATTACTTTTATCTATGACAAAGACATAGCTTAGAAAGGAGTTGGAGGTAGATTAATTTATCTATATCTAGTACATATTTTCAATCCATGAGCAAAATTATTCTCCCAAAATCATGTCATAGTAGCATAAGTGCACCAAGTTGTGGTGCCAAAAGGGGGGTATAAGTGGCCACATTTTTCTTGAAATCAACAATTTCTAAAATTTGACAAGAATTTGAAGATAGTTACACTCAAAATTTTAAGATATGACAAAAACAAAACTAGTAGTCCTTTGAATCTAGTTTCTAAACTACTATTTTTTTTTCAAAATGCTTTAGATTTAGGTCCTCAAAAAAGGGGGCCATAGAAAGTGGTATTGTTTATTCAGAAAAAACATAACATAGTACAAAGTGGCACCCCTTAAAATTTTAACTTTTTTTTTGAAATTCTTTAGTTGTTTTGTTCAAAAGTTACCCAACACTGTGTAGTTTATCTTAGATTTTTTGGTTAATTTTATAATGTGTATTTTTTTATTGAATTTTTTAATTGGACACATCCCAAAAACATGAAATATCTATGTGCTCCCCCTAGAAATGATTGAAAACTAATCTAAAATCTAAAATTCTTTTTTCTCAAAGTTTGTAGAATGGAGTCTAGTTTCTAAAAAACCAAGTTGTTGCAAAATTTGATGAACAAGCTAAAATCTACAACCAAATTATTAGACATTGGTTTTTAATAGAAAATGGACATAAATTCAAAAGAAATTATAGTTGAAAGGCTTGAAATAATAAAAATAAAAAATAAATTATATGGTTATAAAGCTAAAACAGACACCTACAATGTCATGTAACCTAATTTTATTGATGTTCAACCATGAGAAAACTTGAAGGGGAGCACATAAGAAAAATCAATCATTTTTTGTATGTTTGCAGTAAAACACGTCTCAGACCAATTTAGAGACTCCAAACCTTTGGGTTGGACCCCCAAGGCAAAACCAAGCCTTGGGCTTGGTAGAATCCAAAGCTTTAAATAGCATGTGCGCTCAATAGTGCGCATGCACTATAGTGCACACATGCTATTTAAAGCTTTTTTAAATTTAGGCCGCAATAGTGTGTACATGCTTTAGTGTGCACACACTCTTGAAGCCTAAATTTCAATACAGAGGGAATGAGAGAGGTAGAGAAGGTAGAGAATGAGAGAGATTAGAAGATGAGGAGAGAGTAGGATGTGGGATAGGGAGAGAAGGAGGGAGAAATAGAGAGAGAGAGAGAGAGAGAGAGAGAGAGAGAGAGAGAGAGAGAGAGAGTAGGGGATCAGAGAAGGTGGGATAGGGAGAGAGGGACGAGGAGAGAGAGAAAGAGAGAGAGAGTAGGAGATGGGAGTGTGTGTGTGTGAGTGAGAGAGAGAGAGAAGGGGATGATTATGTGTGTGAGAGAGAGAGTAGGAAATGGGAGAGAGAGAGTAGGGGATGGGGGAGAGAGAGAGTAGGGGATGAGAGAGAAGAGAGAGAGAGGGAGTGAGAGAGAGAGAGAGTAGGGAGAGAGGGAGAGAGAGAGAGTAGGGCATGTGAGAGAGGGATGGGAGTGTGTGTGTGTGATAGAGAGAGAGAGGGATGGGAGAGAGAGAGTGTGAGAGAGAGTAGGGGGGTGGCAGATAGAGAAGGCGGTGGTAGAGAGAAAGTAGGGGATGGGAGAGAGAGTGAGAGTAGGGGATGGGGGGGGAGGGAGAGAGAGTAGAGAGTGAGAGAGAGAGAGAGTAGGGGGTGGAAGAGAGATATAGAGAGATAGAGAGTAGGGGATGGGAGAGAGAGTAAGCAGTGGGAGAGGGAGTGGGAGAGGGAGAGAGGGAGAGAGGGAGAGAGAGAGAGAGGGATGGGAGAGATAGTGAGAGAGAGAGTAGGGGGTGAGTGAGAGAGTAGGAGATGGGAGAGAGAGTAGGGGATGGGAGAGAGAGAGTGAGAGAGAGTAGGGGATGGGAGAGAGAGAGAGAGAGAGAGAGAGTAGGGGATGGGGGGGAGAGAGCGTGAGAGAGAGTAGGGGATGGGGGAGAGAGAGAGGGGGGTGATGGGAGTGTGAGAGAGAGAGAGTAGGGATGGGAGAGGGGAGAGAGAAAGAGAGTATCCTGAGAGAGAGACAAAGAGTAGGGGATGGGAGAGAGAGTGAGTAGGTAGTGGGAGAGAGAGTGTGTGTGAGTGAGTGAGAGGGAGAGAGAGTAGGCAGTGGGAGAGGGAGTGGGAGAGTGAGAGCAAGATAGAGAGAGAGAGAGGGGGAGAGGGAGAGTGGGGGCATAAGAGTGTGTGTGTATGAGAGAGAGAGAGTAGGGGGTGGGAGAGAGAGAGAGTAGGGGATGGGAGAGAGATAGTGAGAGAGAGAGTAGGTGGTTGGAGAGGGGGAGAGAGAGGGGAGGGATGTGAGTGTGTGTAAGAGAGAGAGTAGGGGATGGGACAGGAGAGAGAGACTAGGGAGAAAGAGAGAGAGACTAGGGGATAGGTGAGAGAGAGAGTAGGTGGTGGGAGAGAGAGAGAGAGAGAGAGTGAGAGAGTAGGGGGTGAGGGAGAGAGAGAGTAGTGGATGGGAGAGAGAGAGAGTGAGAGAGAGAAAGAGAGTAGGCAATGGGAGAGGGAGATAGAGATAGAGAGAGAGAGTGGGGAGATGGGAGTGTGTGAGAGAGAGTAGGGGTGGGAGAATGAGAAAGAGTAGGGGATGGGAGAGACAAAGAGTGTGAGAGAGAGTAGGCAGTGGGAGAGGGAGTGAGAGAGAGAGAGAGTAGGGGATGGGAGAGGAGAGAGAGTGAGAGAGAGAGTAGGGATGTATGTGAGAGAGATAGAGAAAGGGGATGGGAGTGTGTGTGAGAGGGAGAGAGTAGGGGGTGGGAGAGAGAGAGAGAGAGAAAGAGAGGGATGGGAGTGTGTGTGTGTGTGTGCAAGAGAGGGAGAGCAGGGGGGATGGGAGTGTGTGTGAGAGAGAGAGTAGGGGGTGGGGGAGAGAGAGAGAGAGAGAGAAGGGGGTGGGAGAATGAGAAAGAGAGTAGGGGATGGGAGAGCGAGTAGGCTATGGGAAAGGGAGTGGTAGAGGAAGGGAGAGAGAGAGAGAGAGAGAGAGTAGGAGATGGGAGAGGAGAGAGAGAGAGAGAGAGAGAGGGGATGGGAAAGAGAGAGTAGGGGGTGGGAGAGGGAGAGAGAGAGAGTAGGGGATGGGAGATGATGGGATAGGGAGAGATAATTTTTCACATAGTGCGTACATACTATATCTACTTGCGCACGTGCTTTATAGTGCGTATGTGCTATAGGCCATACACACTATATGAAAACACCAAAAAATGGTTATAATGAAAGTTTAGGTCCTTACTGATCCATTTTCTATTTTTTGTTTGTTGTGTGTTATGTTGTTTCGACAAAAAACATGGGTTTTATGCTGTTGGAAGTTAGGAAACACCATATTCAATCATTGGATACACTATTTGAAGGCTTTTTGAACATTCTTTCATTCTATTTGAAGCTAGCAAACACCAAATTCAATCATTGGATACACTATTTGAAAGCTTTTTAAATATTCTTTCTATAGAAAAGGTTAGTGCAGTCCTTTTTAAATATTCTTTGTTATTATATAGACACAAATTTGATTATAATTTGACAATTTGTTTAATATATAGTGAATTCATTGAAAATTGTATGTTTGAATAAATTGTTATTTGGAAATGGTTAGAAATTTGACAAGTTGTTTAATATATATTGTGTATTCATTGAAATAATTGTAATTTGTATATGCATTTGAATGATTTATAATTTACAAATTGTAAGTAATTCAAATGTTTGAATAATTTGACATATAAAAATCATCATCATGCCAAGGAAGAAACCAAAAAATCAAACAATGGAAGAGAGGGAGAGAGATTTGGCAATTAAAAGAGATAAATGAAACTACTACATGAACAAATAAAATTGCAAGGAAATAATGAATAATTGTCTTTCCAAGAGGAACAAGAACCATTGATACAAAGAAACAAAGAGGAAGAATTGGAAAGACAAAGAGAACAAAAGAGATTGTTACACTCAAGAAGACAATTGAATTGTGAAGCTACACCATCTTTCAATGTTGGAGTCATATCATCATCTCATGTTGAAGAGACACTGATTTGTACATCTGACGATGTACACACTCTATCATGTCATGTTGAAGGCACAACATCAACATATCAAGTAGGTGATATTCCATATTTTGCATCTTGTTGCCAAGGCACATCATCTTCAATTCAAGGTACACAAAACACTCGACCTTATATTGATGTTCAAAATGTTGAGGGAATGGAAGAGATTATAATACCTTCTAGAATTCATTTTAGAAGACCAAAATATTTGATTGATATTTATACTAACATTTTGAAATCAATGTTTGACAAGATTAGCAAGCGTACTTGTCAAAAAAAGTTAATTGTATGTGAAGATTATTCTTTGAAGAATTAAATATTATAGGTCAATTCCAATTATTTGTTGAAATGATGAGGAATTTAAAATTTAGGCCTATCATGAAGATTCTTGGGCTAAGAATCAGGATGATTCAAATGAAAAAAGTATTATAAAGAATCTAATGAGTGCTTATGACAAAGTGGGTTCTAAATCACACACCAAAGATAGTAATATCACAAGATGAGTACTTACATCGACAATAGTAAGTACCCAAATGAAGAAAGCTTGACTCATTAGAAAGACAAGAAAAACATTGAAAATCAGTAGAGGTACTCTAAGGAGAGCCATGCTAAGGCATGAGAGATTGGAAGATCCAAAAAAAAAGAGTTATGGACATTTAGTGGTAGACTATTGTGAAAGGATAAAGAAATTAGTGAAATTTTGAAATCATTGATTGAAGATTTTTGGACAAATAACATGTGTTCCCCTAATCAAAGAGATATTGTAAGAAGGATTGATAGCCAAAATTTTGACCCACATGCAAAACATTTTTTGGACTCAACTCAGACACATTTTTTTGCAAAATTTATTGGTATGTATCCTCAACTTCAAATAAGTCAAAGATTTTTTGAGATAGGTAAAAAATTTTATGTGAAGATAAATCACACATGCACAATTTGTTGTTGTAGGACACATATTGAATTTTCTAACCATTTTGATTTTTTTAGGCATATATGTGTATTTTTGCATTCTAAGTTTGTTTTGCAAGATTGTGACATGAATGAATCACCTAGATCTTCAAGCGAATTCATATCCAACATTTTATGTGAAATAGGGGACAACCAACAATTTTACAAGACATCATGCTTGGATGGTAAATGCTTGTTTTGTGGTTCTTTGCAACTTTTATCAACTTGTAAACATATGGATAGTACATATGCAATTGGAAATGAAATAGTAGATTATGGAAAATATAAGATAGTGACATATGCTCTAAAAGATGGGAAATAGGGTAAAAAATGTGATTTAGTCATTGAAAATATTTCAATGTATCAGTTCATAAAGATTTTTTGTGAAAATATTTTTTACGAGTATGTGAGCATACCCATAGAGCTCGATGGCTGAATTTGCAATTTAAGTTGTGCAAGGATACGTTTCCATTGGATACCATTGTTTTGGTTGTAGACTTTGTAGAGAACTACACACTACAAGCACAAAATGAGGTGTAAGCAAAGTATTATACTTCTCAACAGGTTTTCATATTTGTTCACATAACATTCATGCATTCACCTACAAGTATAGAGGATGATAGGAAGATTTTGAGGGAGTACCATTTTTACATCAGTGATGATCGATCACATTCTATGGAGTTTGTACATGGTTGTTTTCAACTATTTTATGGAGATTTGGCTAACATGGGCATACCATGTCGTTAGCACATTATTTGGTTAGACAATTGCACATCTCAATTCAAGACTGCATGGACGTTCTATTGGTTGAGTAGGATGCACAGGCTTTCTAGAATTTGATATGTGTGAAATTTCATAGAGGTTCATCATGGAAAGGGAGAGCACGATGGTGCAGGCGCATGCATCAAAAGAGCCTTAGCTCATGAAGAACTAAAGTACAAAGATGGAGAAATATTAACAGATGCAAAATCAATCATCCAATGGTGTAATGCTATAATTGGTCCAGATAAGGAAGGTGAGTCTACAGTTCATAGATTTTTTTTGTTGATAGATAATATTAACATTGCATCATATGAGAATTGTTGCATAGTAACATGATCAAGTGAGTTGCACTCTTTTAGAAGCTTTGATGTAGGTTCATGGAGTATCCATACACAAAAAATGGCATGCTATTGTCCATCATGTGCAGAGGAAAATTGGGATGAGTGTGAGTCGACTGAATGGGTGGACAAATGGGATATACATGCTTTGGACTCAATTGACATCTATCATGCTCGATAAGCATTGAAAATTCTAGAGATAGATTCATCCATTGACTTTGACTACTTATTTGATCTAGTGCAACCTAGTTATATATATATATATATATATATATATATATTTGTAATTTCAATATGTAACTTTGTAACTTTTACCTAAGTATTTTCTTAATTAATAATTGCATTTTGTACATTTATCACTGCAGGCCATGTTTTTGTTGTCATTGCACCTGAAGGCAATGAAGAAGGGATAGATTATTATTTGTGTCATTGTGTCCAAGTCAAACAAAAATTGGATCACTAGGTTATAGATGGTGAAGGTTTAGAGTACCATATCGGTGCGGTGGTTGTAATTGGCACATGGCTTAGATGATATTCTATGAAGAACCCTAACTTGTGGTTATTCAAGGATTGGAAAACAGAGAGGAAGATTCTTCATTATTCAAACCACATAATAAGACTCTTTGGAAAGTTCTCGAGTCAGACCACGAGGCAATACTTGAGACATTAAAATGTAGAGCAAATCTAGTTGGTTCATTAGATTGAATAGGGGGGGGGGGGGGGGGGGGGGGGGGGGGCGAGAGAGAGAGAGAGAGAGAGTAGGGGATGCATGGAAGAGATGCTTCTATTGATGAGATGCCAAAGAGACACAACCATCCAATAGGTAATAAATAATCATTCTGAGAATCTAAAGCAAGTGCATCCAATAAAGAAAAGGAACATCATTGAAGGATCTATATGCATATATGAACATTAACCAATAAAAAATATAAAGGAATACCAATATTGAGTATTGTATACAACAAATTTTTTTCCAAATCAAAGACAATAAGTCATTCATAATAGCCAGACAATTAAGAATCATATATATATATATATATATATATATATATATATATATATATATATATATATATATATATATATATATATGCACTAGATTATTCCTACATATGTATACAACATTATTGACCAAATTAGAATTAGCAAAATGATATTGCACATAATCTCCATTACAACAGCTCATGGAAGCTCTACCATTTTAATAATTATATTCTTTAGTCCCAAAAATGGACATTACAACTATTGCTCACTAATCCTTTACAATAGAATTTTTTTACAAAAAATGTTGTGTACTTGTATGAGGACATTATATATTATAGAAATCCTACACTGAAGCAGCTGGCTAGCCACTTAAAAATAATAATTGAATACGAGATCATAAAGATACCTTAATAAACTAGTATTCCCTTTACTCAAGCAACATCTTAGTCATCTACTTGACTCAGACATGTTTGGGAACTAGCAATCTCCATTTAAAATCAAGTTTCCATTTAAAGGTGGCAATGATTTTTTTGTTAGTTTGTTAAGATCATTAATATATTTCAATGAGAACTTTGAGGGATCATCCCTAGCTTGAGTATCCTAGCCTCCTAAGTCGTGTAAATGCAAGGCCATTGATGAATATGCATTTCTAATTGAAACATATGTGGTGTTGGAATAAAGTGCATGACTAGATTCTTTGCCTACTAATGAGCTAATTTGAGGCTTCACTTCACATTGCTCCATGGATAATTCTATAGCACTTGTTACTTCTCTACCTGAAAATTTTGTGTCTATGTACATGTGCACTCTTTCCCAATAGTTGTAGGTTTTGTCTCTTCATCCTAAGTAATTGGCATACCCTAGATGGCACCAAGATAACCATTTTCTGTTGAAATGTCCTTTTCTCTTAGATTAATCTCTCTATTAAGTAGGTTTTCTATATCTTCCTCTATATATTTAATAGATGTAGCTACAATTCCTTTGTATATTAAGCTTTCCTCCATAGGAATGAGAAGGCATGGGGAGTTAGGCCAACTATTGGTCATTGTATTAAAAAGGTAGTTCTTTGCCATGCCACTGATGGGAATCATTTCAGTCTTATTTTCAGAATGGGTACCTCATTTGTCTCAAAATAATAATATATATTATTTTCAACGTCTTTGAAAAATCTATAGCTGGTAGCCAATTACTTATTCATCACCTTTGAATATTCATGGGAAACTCAGGTATTTGGTTACCTAATAGATCCTAGGAATCTTAACTAGGGTCCTAGAATAGTCCTAGATGGACCCATTTAACCTAAATATGTAAAGAGGAAAAATTGCTCAAAAGTTGTAATGTTGCTCAAAAAGTTACTTGAGCAACTTTTACAATGTTTGCAAAAAGTTGCAAATGGAATTTTGGGAAGTTGTAACTATCCATGCTCGGGTATATGAGCATGGGAAACATATTTTCAAAGGTTAGAAATTTTCTAGTCAGATTTGCATTTTTAAGCAACTTTTACGACTTTTGTAATTTTGCACAAAAAGTGCAACTTTTGCAAAGTTCACTAGATTTCACTTCTAGGACTTGGAAAAGGTTCCAAACTATTAAAAAACAACTAAAAACACCTAATCCTAAGCTATCTGGACCAAAAACTCAAAAAGACCCATTTTTTCCTAATTAGCAACTTTTGTTCATATCTTGCACAAAGTGGCCTAGGCATATATATCTTACTCATATCTCTCTCACTGCTTGTCATGGGATCGAATTGTCTATTCCATTAACTTCAAGTTGCTAGGTAAACACTAGCCTGAAGCTCCTTCCATCTCGTTGAGTACTCTAGCGTTCTCGGGCACACTGAACTAAATCGTCCCTAAGAGTCACTAAGTGCCATAGGGCAATGTTCTTTGACAGGGTATATCTTGGAGCTCGTACGAGGTATGGATGTGATTCTAGGTGCTACAAGACCATGTTGCAGAGATCTACAATAACCTCTCTCTCTTTTTGGAGATATTATTCTATTTAGATTTTACGGCCCCACCTTGGGTGATGCTGAAACTTGTAGTGTTGGCTAGTACAAAGTTGCCAACTATTGAATCTCTCTCACCATTCATTGTGGAATTGAACTATCTATTATGTTAGCTTTGGGTGGTTGGGTAAACCTAGCCCCAAACTCCTCCTATCCCATTGAACACTCAAACATTCTCAAGCATGTTGAACTAAATCATCCCTAAGAGTCACTAAATGCCATATGGCAATAATCTTTGACATGGCATATCTTAGAGCTCATGTGAGGTATGGATGCAATTCTAGGTGCTACAAGACCATGTTGCAGAGACCTACAATAATCTCTCTCACTTTTTAGAGATCTTATTCTATTTAGATTTTGTGGCCCCATCTCAAGTGATGATGAAACTTGTAGTATTGGCCAGTACAAAGTTTCCAACTACCGAATCTCTCTCACCGTTCGTCGTGGGATCAAACTTTCTATTCTATTAGCTCTGGGTGGCCAGGTAAAATCTAGCCCCAAGATCCTGCCATCTTATTAAGTGCTCAAATGTTCTTGGGCATGTCAAATCAAATCATCCCTAAGAGTCACTAAATGCCATAGGGCAGTGATCTTTGACGAGGTATATCTTAGAGCTCATGCAAGGTATGGATGCAATTCTAGGTGCTATAGGACCATGTTGCAAAATTCACAACAATCTGTCTTACTTTTTGGAGATCTTATTCCATTTAGATTTTGCAGCCCCATCTTGAGTGATGTTGAAACTTGTAGTTTTGGCTAGTACAAAGTTGCCAACTACCGAATCTCTCTCACTGTTTGTCATGGGATCGAACTGTGTGTTTTGTTAGCTCTAGGTGGCTAGGTAAACCCTAGCCCCAAGCTCCTCCCATCCTTTTCAGTGCTCAAATGTTCTCAGGCACGTCGAACCGAGTCATCCCTAAGAGTCACTAAATGCCATAGGGTACCGATATTTGATGGGGCATATCTTAGAGCTCGTGTGAGATATGGATGCAATTCTAGGTACTATAAGAGTATGTTGTAGAGACCTACAATAACCTCTCTCACTTTTTGGAGATCTTATTCCATTTAGATTTTGCAGCCCCATCTCAGGTGATGTTGAAACTTGTAGTGTTGCCCAGTACAAAGTTGCCAACTATTGAATCTCTCTCACCATTTTTCGTGGGATTGAATTGTCTATTCCATTAGCTCTGGGTGGCTAGGTAAGCCCTATTCCTAAGCTTCTCCCATCCCATTAAGCACTCAAACATTCTCGGGCATGCCAAATTGAATTGTCTCTAAGAGTCACTAAATGTCATAGGACAATGATCTTTGATGGGGCATATCTTAGAGCTCGTGCAAGGTATGGATATAATTCTAGGTGCTATAGGACTATGTTGTGGAGTCCTACAATAACCTCTCTCTCACTTTTTGGAGATCTTATTTTGTTTAGATTTTACAGCCCCATATTGGGTGATGTTGAAACTTGTAGTGTTGGCCAGTACAAAGTTGCCAATTGTCGAATCTCTCTCACCGTTTGTTGTAGAATTGAACTATCTATTCCATTAGCTCTGGGTGGCTAGGTAAACCCTATCTCCAAGCTTCTCCCATCCTGTTGAGCGCTCGAACATTCTCAGGCATGCCAAACTAAATCATCCCTAAGAGTCACTAAATGTCATAGGGCAACAATCTTTGATAGGGCATATTTCAAAGCTCGTGTGAGGTATGGATGTGATTCCTAGTGCTACATGACAGTGTTGCAGAGGCCTATAATAACCTCTTTTTCTTTTTGAAGATCTTATTCCATTTAGATTTTGTGGCCCCATCTTAGGTGATGCTAAAACTTGTAGTGTTAGCCAATACAAAGTTGCCAACTATCGAATCTCTCTCATTGTTCATCGTGGGATCAAACTGTCTATTCTATTAGCTCTAGGTGGCTAGGTAAGCCCTAGCCCTAAGCTCCTCCCATTCCATTGAGTGCTTGAGCATTCTTGGGGACATCAAATTGAATCATCCCTAAGAGTCACTAAATGCCATAGGGTAACAATTTTTTATGGGGAATATCTCAAAGCTCGTGCAAGGTATGGATGTGATTCCTAGTGCTACAAGACCATATTATAGAGACCTACAATAACCTCTCTCACTTTTTAGAGATTTTATTCTGTTTAGATTTTGCGGCCCCATCTCAAGTGATGTTAAGAGTTGTAGTGTTGGCTAGTACCAAGTTGCAAACTGTCGAATCTCTCTCACCATTTGTCATGGGATTGAACTATCTATTTTGTTAGCTATGGGTGGCTGGGTAAACCCTATCACCAAGCTCCTCCCATCTTGTTGAGTGCTCAAACATTCTCAGGCATGTTGAATCGAATCATCCCTAAGAGTCACTAAATACCATAAGGCAATGATCTTTGATGAGGCATATCTTAGAGCTCGTGTGAAGTATGGATGCAATTTCTGGTGCTACAAGACCATGTTGTGGAGACTTACAATAAACTCTCACTTTTTGGAGATTAGATTTTGTTTTTATTTTGTGACCCCATCTCGGGTGATGCTAAAACTTATAGTGTTGGTCAGTACAAAGTTGCCAACTATTGAATCTCTCTCATCATTTTTCATGGGATCAAACTATCTATTTTATTAGCTTTGGGTGGCTGGGTAAACCCTAGCCCCAAGCTCCTCCTATCCTCTTGAGTGCTCAAACGTTCCCAGGCATGCCGAACTGAATCATCCATAAGAGTCACTTAATGTCATAGGGTAGATCTTTGATAGTGGCAATTGGATATGTCATCTCATCCAATGATGGAGTCTCATTTTAGAAGGTAAAGGGGTGATCATACATCTAATTTTGAACATGTTATTTTTTTATAGTAATAAGGTAATCCTTGTTTGTAAGGTCAAGGAACTTGAGGTCACCTATAAACCCAAGTTGCCTTAGTCCTAATGAATTTGTTGTTGTTTTTTTTGTTAATAAGTTGACTCAATAAGCATTTTGAGAGTCATTAAACCTTATATGGGTCCTATGTGTTACCAAAAACCACTTGGTTAAGTTCTAAAAAGAGTTAGTGCAAAAATTGCATTTTGCAATAAAAGTTGTTGATAACTTTTTGGCAAATTTAGCAATTTTTTGGACAACGTTGAAATTAACCTTGTAACCAATCAAACCAATAGGTAATCGATTGGAATGGATGTCAAATGCTGAAAATAACCTCTATGAATTTAGAAGAGGCATAAGGTGTTGGTGATTATTAAGTTCTTTTTATATGGCAAGGAATCACTGCTGATGTTAAACTTGTATATAGGATCATTGAATTATTGTCAAATATCATTACTTCCTATTTAGAACAAAAAAAATCATACTTTGTTAGAATGAAACACCACTATAGCTGCATGTTATCACTAAATGGAGTTAGTGGAAGATGTTGATGCAGGGACTTTACAAAGTCGTAACTTTTGACTCAAATCTCGATTTTTTTAGATTTTTTTGGGTTTTCTTCAAAATCTATAGTTGAGGTGGATTCCAACTGAGCAAGCTCTGTTGGGGCCATTTCAATTTATTTTTTGAGAGCCAAAAATTTCATCTTGACCTCCAAATGTCAGTTTTAAAATATTTTAGTTATTTTTTTATTTTTTCTGCTTTGTAATAACTTCAAAATTTCTTTCTAAATTTTGGAGATTAGTTGGCAATTTGCCTTTATGGTTTAAAGGGTAGATATAGGAAACTTTGAATTTTCTTTCAGAGTTTTTTTAGAAGTTACCAAAATTGGCATATTTTTCTAGTTGTCAAAATTTGCCAAATTTGGAAATTTTCTTATTTCTTATTTTGGAGTCAATTGTTATTTAATGGAGTTAGAGATCCATGTAGAAGAAATTTTTGATAATGAACAATTCAGATTTTGAATCTATATTGGGTTTTGTCATGAGTTATTAGTTCTCTGTGAATTGAGATTAGTGTGCTACATCAAATTTTAAGGATCTTCTTAGTTGTCTTAATAGCCATTTCATGGGTTTGAAACATAATCACTTCCCTTTGTGAAGGGTTGTCCAAAAATCAACAAAATACATGTTGTTGCAAAGAAAATATAGTCATAGGATGTTGGAAGATTGTTTTCACTCATAGGATGTTGAAGAATCTCTTGGAAGGATGGAATAGATGATAGACTAAAGTTTGTGAGATAATTATTAAGTGTTCCTTGAAGTTTCTAAGGTGTTAGTTTGAAGAAAGAAGTTGATTATGATCCATTTCTCAAATTTGCTCATTTTTCCCTTATTTCTTCCCAAGTCTTGAATAGGGAAAGTGATCAAGTAGTTTTGTGAAGTTGGGTAGAAGTTTGTTTAATGTTGTAACTAAGTTGGAAAGAGTCTTTGAAGGCACTTAGGAAGGTGGGAAGGTAGTTTTCCTTAAAAGTGTTCTTGCTGGGAATCCACTAGCTTTTGGTGTGAGCACTCTACATCATTTTGAATGAAAATTACATTAAAATGAAACACAAGAAATGTATTTAAAACGTAAACAAGAGAAAAAAGATATATATATATATATTATGATAACCAATAATGTCATACATGAACGGAGATATAATATATTATGAAAACCAATAATGTCATACATTAACAAACATATAATATATTATGATAACCAATAATGCCATACATGAAAAAATATATCATATATTAACCAATAATGTCATAAGTTTAATAATGTCATGCATCAAATATAAAATATCATATATACATCAAATGTATATTGAATATGTCCATTGACATAAAATCTAACATATATGTCCACTAATGCCTATACAAGTGTGTCTATCCCTATATCTTCTCCTTCCCATGAGGGGAAGGAAACAAATCCCTAGAGGTCTTTAGCTTCTCCTTCCCATGAGGGAAAGGAAAGAAATCCCTAGAGGTCTTTACGTAACCTACATGCCAAGATCACCTACATGCAAATAATCCGTCGAAGGGAAACCAAAGAAGAAAGAGGTGGAGCTTGGAAAAATCCTAAACGGACTTGAGAGAGAAGATATTGCAAAACAAGAAAATTTTATTTACTATATGCCTTGAAAATGAGTTGAAAAAATACAATGAGAGAGACCAAATATAAAGGCCTCATGGAAGCTTGTAGAACAAGCTAAAAAGTGGTAGAATATAAGGTTAATAACTAATCATACACCCACAAAAAGGTGAAACATGCTAGAAGGGAACAAACTTTCGTGTTGTCAACAACTCATCACTACAACTATTAACTACATGCATTAACCTAAGTAAATTTAAGTAAAAGAATAAATAATAAATAATTAATTATTTACTCTAATACCCCCCCTTAAGTGCAACTTAGGGGAATGCCTTAAGCTCACAAAACTAAGAGAAAATGTAGAATGGGTCCCGACAACAAGGCTATGTTAGGTACCCATGTACAATGCAAAGAAATGCAACCTCTAAAAATAGGGAAAGAGAGAAAACCACATGGGAAAAACCCTCCCCCTAAAAGAGGTAAGAACCTAGTGAAGGACTAAAGATGCCTCCAACTAGAGGAATGTCCCATAAAATAGGAACAAGGAGTGATCATGAAGAGCATCACTGAAGCATGAAGAAGTCATAAATTCTATCATTGGAAAGAAATTGCTAATTTGAAGATCCTCCATGGAAGAAGAAGGCACAAACAAGTGTATCTATATGGTAGATGATCCATCTCACTGAAATGCATAGGTAGTCAGCCACTATAATCACCTAGTATATAGAATCAACCACTAAATACATAGCTCACACTATTGAGCCATTGAAAAAAGGAAGCATTAGAACACCATAATAACCCCTTCTTAATGCAGATAGGGTGAGATGATAGGAAACTGAAAAGGTGGGCCAAAATCCTCCTATAGAAAGAACCAAGAATGATGAAAGAGTGGAAGAGGTACAAACACCTATAAAGACACAGTGACACTAATGTTGGATGAAGAAAAAAAAGGAAGAGGGAAAAAAAATGAAAAACAACTATCCCCCCATGGTGCTATATAAAATAGTGCAAGTACAACCATCTCAAAACAATGTTCATGAACTTGAAATGCAAGAGTGGCCTTTATCTCAATGCATGTACATAAAAATTCTTACAAATGATAGCTACAATGATTAGAAAAGGAAAAAAGTTGATACAAGAGGTAGTACAACCCAAAACAAAAGATCCCATGCCATGAAAATAATCCTTAGACCCAGAACACCCAAGATATCCACCATATAGAAAAAATGCCAAAAACATGATAGAAAGAGCATGGGGTAGAATTTGATGGAAATGGTAGCATTTCTAAAAATATGACAAAACCATCTTTCCAAAAATATAATGTTTTCAAGAAATGGACATGGGACGTAAAAGATATGCTTGCTAGAGTCAAAAATAGAACTTTAAAATTTGACTATAAAAATGAGCAAAAAAACTATATCAAAACCTAAAAATATCTACACCAATGTCTCCATCTTAGAACTAGCTTTTTGACGCTTGAATCGAGTCGAAAAAATACCTTCGTATGCTCAAGTTATGGCAAAAAAAAAAGTAGGTAAAAAAGAACCTTGGAGAGGTGTTGATGTAGGATGATGTCATGCTAACATCAAAAAACTATGACATTAAAATTGATGAACTCCAAGTTGTTGCAACAAAAAAAGCCATGTAGCTTGCCACATGACACCCACGTGGAAAAAATGCTGATGTGGCAGGTGACGTGGTAGGGGCCACGTGGCAAGTGCCAACGTTGCCATGTGTCACTTGTAGAATACTCCAAGTGTGCAGGAAAATTGCCACATGGGTACTGATTAGGTGGGCACAGTAGAGGAAGTGTGCTAAGTGTAAGACTGGCAGAGGTGGTGGCCTTTGATGTCACCACTGGTGGGGGTGGTGGACAAGCGGCCTGTTGGTGGCAACCGGGCTCGAGCTGCCCTACGATGACGTGACTGACTGCAGTAGTCTGCGAGTTGCGCATGAGCTACATAGCAGTGGCCGCATGGTGGTGTGGTGGTGGCCACTCGACGGTGCCCAAAATTTGTATTTTAAAATTTTTTTCTCCCAAAATTTGTCCGTATAGGTCCGTATGCTCCCGAGACTAAACTTTTTTTTTCCTCCCATAGCAACTTTCTCCAAAATCAAATTTTTTTATATGGATTATGACTGTAATGAGCCTTTTAAACTCAATGGTAACATCTGTTTAGGCCCAAAATGCTTCGAAAAAATGCTCTTCTCCCATATTGAAGAAAAATCACAAACAAACTAGGGTTTGTGTCTCCAAATCACAACTTCAAAAAACTTTCAGCCAAGAAGCAGTAGGGAGGCTCTGATACCATGTAGGAGTTGATAAAATCCAACTTCACAACTTGCCAAGATCACCTGCATGCAAGTAACTTGTCGAAGGGAAACCAAAGAAGGAAGAGGTGGAGCTTTGAAAAACCCTAAATGGACTTGAGAGAGAAGATATTGCAAAACAAGAAAAATATATTTACAATATGTCTTAACAATGAGTTGAGAAAATACAATGACAGAGCCTGAATATAAAGGCCTCATGAAAGCTTGTAGAACAAGCTGGAAAGTGGTAGAAGATAAGGTTGACAACTAAGCATATGTCCATAAAAAGGTGGAACATGCTAGAAGGGAACAAACTCTCGTTTTGTCAAAAAATCATCACTACAACTATTAATTACATGCATTAACCTAAATAAACATAAGTAACAGAATAAATAATAATTAATTAATTATTTACTCTAACAATTGTGTGGAGGGAGATAGTGGGGATGATGGGGTCTTCCTCACATGCTCGCTCATCCTCTTGTTTAGGCTCTTCTCTAACTAGAGTTGATAAAAACAAAGTAGATATGAATCAATAATTATTATACATTGAAATCAAATATATGTAAACAAAAAATTAATTATTTCATTACCACCATCAAATAGTCACTTTGTACATCCACCTTAAAGGCTCACAGAAGATCGGGTGTAATAAGGCCCTACAACAATTCAATCAATATAATCACTTATAAATAACATTTAAAATTTCAATACTAACTATTATAAACAACCACTAAAACTAAGAAAATTCTTTCATACCTCAGTCAATGGCTCTAAACTAGCCATCACTACAACAACTCCACGATCGATGGACTAGCGAAGATGAGGAGTCTCAAAAGTCAACAACTGCATGTCATATAATATAATTTACATGTAACATGAAACATGGAACAAACATAATCAAATGAATTAAATTAACATGAAATAAGTGTACCTCTATGAAGTTCATATCATGCCTAGGCTTAGAGTCCCTTGTGAATGTCGATGGTCTAGTAGAGAACTAATCCTCATGATTTTTTTTTTTGTCAATCCTTCATATGATTACTTAATAAATAAATGTATTAATTTAAATGATTAAATTGATACATACCTCTCAACTCATCAACAAGATGTAAAATGGGGTCAAGGAATCTATACTAGGGCCACAAACACTCTTACCTTGAATTTTGAACAATGTCAATACATGCTAATTAATTAGTCATTCACTATACATACAAAATGTGATCAAATTAGTTTATTATAATTATAATTTACCTATGTGTCAATGTCAAATGTGTCACTCAGGAACTCATCAGTGACTAGCCCATCATCCATATTGTCTCCAACATGACTGCCAAATGTACATAAGGATCCACATGATGTGCACATGTAACTGTGACACACAAAAGGCTCCTCCTCAACTAATGGATTAGTGCAATGAATGAGGGTCTACACCAAAGTATTGATAGTCCTTGGAGTGCTAGTCTCTACACATTCCTTCACAACTAAAGGAATAATCACATGCTCACCCTGTGGCTTGACAATATGTGCCCTAACTACATTAAGGTGACAATGTGCCACTGGCCTCTCAAATGATGATCCCCCACCTCTACCCTAAGATTCTAATATATCAAAATAATTGGGGATCTCCCCAAGGACAAATTCACAATACAATTTCTCTAAGAAATACATTGGAACCTCGTGATAATTGCAGGGAGGGGCACCAAAGACCATCCACCATATATCTCAAAAATTATTTCTAATATCATCATGTATGCACCAATGGATGGGAAACCTTTTAGTTGTATGTTTTACATTGTCTTCTTCTCCAGGCTTTTTAAACAATGCACAAATGCTACCTTTTGCTATTTCCTTTTTAAAAAAAAATCTTTATAGGATAATTTGTTTGCATAATATCTTCTTTGTTCATCCCTCTTAACACGCCAAATATCCAACTAACCACTAACAAAAGCTACATGGGTCATAATGGACTCAAGGGAGGATGCCAATTGTGCTCTTATTGGATTGGTTTTTCCACAAGTTTTCAACCTACCAATGAGTGCTTCTAATTCATGTTCCCCTCTTTCTATTTTAGTCATTATGTTGTCTTGGTTGCCAGGAGGAGATATTTCAATTGGTGGAGGTTGCAAACTTTCTTGCTCTTCTTGTGGAGGGTTTTGATTTTTATCTTGTGGAGGGTTTTGATTTGGATCTTATGGAGGGTTTCCATTTTGATTTTTTTGATCTAGCTAGGGATTTGGCGGTTCATTATTCACATTTCTTGATAAGAAACCAATTAAACTCTAAACAAATAAAAAAATTTAAAACAAAACTAAAAAAACCTATAAAACAATGTAAAAACTTACAAAACAATGCAAAAACATATAAAACAATGCGAAAACAAGAGTAGAAAACATACTATGTGATCCTGATCTTGATCTTTGGTGACAAAGAGGCATTTTGAGTGGGCGGTTGAGAAAATTCTTCAAGTTTTGCAACCCACGTGCATGTTGTTGAGGAGAAAGAATGTAATAACAAAACAAAATGAAATGGGTTGCGGGTTTGCAGCCCATATATAAAAAATTGGGATTTTAAAAAGTATGTGCATGCTTTTAGAATTTAAAAAATTGATTTTGTGTGTCATGTTTTGTCGCACCACAACTTGCTGCACTTACCCAGTAGTAGGGCAGTGACAACATTTTGTGGTTATCTCGCCTTAGTTAAAAATATAATATCTTTTTAAAGGTTTAGGGCTTCAAGCCTCTAGGTTTCTTCATGTGGGCTCTTTTTAGTATTTTGACTTCTACTCCTAAATTAGGTAGTGGAAGAAGTATATTATTTATTTTTTCACTTAAGGGTTTTGGGCTTTTACATTGTAGGATTATTAACTTATCTCTCATGCCACTTTATCCTTCAAATTTTTTATATGTTCAAAAATTGTAAGCTTGGTTGTTTGGTTCTTTGTCCTCTCCTCTTAAAATTTTTAAGACTTTTGAGATCTTGTCAACAATGGGGCATCTTTAGCAATTCAAATTATGATATTCTTGATCCTTAATTCCCCAAATGTGGAGTTAAAATTTTTTATGTGCATCCAAAGTAATTCTTTACCTTTTCCTAGGCTAGTTTGAGGCCTTGTGCAATGTCATTGCTAAGGAACATCAAATTCTACAAGAGACCCAACATTTCTTAGAAATTGATAGACATGTGCTTCAAGATTGTATGCTCTAGCTACCACTATAAATGATTGGTTGCCATTACAATGCATAAGTTTTTTGAGATACCAATGATGTGTAGAGAAACTTGTTTATTTGCATGATTTATTTAATAAGTAATTATTATCAATGAGCAAAGCATTGTACATGACAATGATAGAAGAGGAGAACTTAGGTTCTATGCTTTTGGATCATAGATTATTTCATAATGCAATATTAGATAGCACTGGGAAGTTATAGCCTTATTTATGTTCTTTTTCTGTGGCACATTAGCATTGTGTTTGTGGGAAGGAATGTACTTCCATTTAAGTCAAGATAGAGATCATGTTTTTTTTTATAGATGAATGGAGAATCACTAATCTGTTGACATGATTTTCTCTCAAAAGGCTAGTAACAATTAATCATAGAAAGACAAACAACTAGGGACAAGTAAACAATCACATATAAAACCTACTAAAACAAATCTCTTGAGGTTGACTTAAACTCCCATCTCTTATGCAACAAACACCAGTAACAATTTTCTCAATAAAATCAATTGAAAAAGGAAATATTGTACTCAATTTTTTGGGAATGAAGTCTAATGGTTACATAAACAATTTGTGCAACAAGTAAGTCACAAAAGTTGGAAACAAGAAAGCATGAGGCTAGGGCACATATTTTGTTTTCTAGCCCTTGCCTTAAGGAAATGGTTTTAAGCTAGTTAATTTTTAAGTTATAAGATAAATTTTCTATGCTGCATTAAACAAAAAAATAGGTAATAGGAAAACATGACACCAAAAGGAAATTCAGAATGTTCAACTAGCTCAATAATGCTTGGTAAAACTTATAAAATATTTTGAAACCTCAAAAGACCTTGTTAAAGGAGGAGATACACTTGCAAAAAAAGTAGTCCAAAAGCTTGAGAAAGTTGAATAAAATAAAGCAATGCAAATGTTGTTTCATGTAGATTACCAAAATCACTATTATGATGATGAAGAAAATGCCTATAGAGAAGAGAATAAAATAAGGAACAAATGCAAAGGCAAAAAATATATAAGAATAAAGAAAGTAATGTCTTCAACCATTCAATTTTAGGAAAAATAGGGTCATCATCATAATGAACAAGAAGGCTTGGGTTTCTGAAAATGGTTTTTCCTTGACCGTGAATCCATAGTTTTAGTGGGCTTTGTTTATGGATTATCTCATGGCATAATGGCAGCATTGTCTCTCCTCTCCTATTTGTGGCTTTAAATGTCCTCTTTCTTTGTGGGTATGGCTTCGCATGATACACACCATGGAAATTTTGAGGAAATGTGGACTATTGGTGGATTTCTAACAACAACAAAAAGAAAATTAAGCTTTCACAAAGTCAAATATGTCCTATGTGAATTTGGGCATTTACATAGAATTCAGTCATGTGACTCTTTGTTCCATTGATAATGCACTTTTTCAACACACTATGAACTACCCATAATCTAATTTTCCATTGGCCACAATGTTGTTGCTCTCCCCATTTTGAAGATAGTAAACGAGGGCAGATGAGAATGGTGGAGGGGTGGAAGAGAAACAACTTAGGAGAATATGAACTCTCTCATCTCTGCAATCGCCCTACACAACATCTCTGTTAATTGCATTCTCAAAGATAGTTGGAAGCTTCTAGAATGAAGATTATTTTCTATTTTTCCCAGAAAGTTAGAAGTTTCTAGAATAAATTGTTTGTTCTAATGTCAAAAATTTAGTATTTTCCCAAACAAAAAATATTTTTCTCTCTACTCTAATGAATCAAAAATCAAAAAAGTCTTTTAAAAAAATTCAAAAAAATAAATATTAATATTTGACTATTATAACTTTGTGGAATAGAATTTAATACTACTATTTCATTGGTAGATTGAAAAGTCAAGTTGAAAATATGACACTAAATGATTCCATTAGTTAGCTGCCTACTACAGGAACTAATAATTTTCAGGGATCTATTTGGTATATTTTACTAGCTTTTTGTTTCTAAAAGAGGTGCAATGATTATGATCCATAGTAAGATAGTTTTCCTTATTCCTTTCTATTTCTACTTCAACTCCTTGTTACTCTCCTTTTCCTTGTCCTTGCTCTTTTTTTTGCCTTCTTTTTTTGTGTCTTCTTCATCTTCTCCTTTCTATCTCTTTCTTCTTCTCCATCTTCTCCTTCATCAATTTCTCCTTCCCTATCTTCTCTTTCTTTGTCGTGTTCTCCTCCTCTTTTTTTCCCCTTCTTCTTCTTCTCCTCCTTTTCCCCCCTTTCTTCTCCTCCTCATCTCCCCCTTCTCCTCCTCCTCCTTCTCCTTACTCCTTTTTTCTCTTCTTGTTTTGTGTCTTCTCATCCTCCTATTCCTTCTCCTTCTACTTCATTGTCTTCTTCTTTGTCTTCCACTTCATTTTTAGTCTCCTCTTTAAATAGTCATTCCAAATCTTTTATTGGAGAGTAAATGTGGAGGAATTCTACTCTTGTAAGAGAACACAATTTTTTTTGCGTGTAATCAAGACCAATAACATCTTCTTCAATTGTATAATTTGTGCTTTTTCTGATGCAGGCTATACAAGTATTCAAGATTTATTATAAATATTCAACAAAAATATGGATGGAATAGATTATGTTTGAAAATAAGCTTCAAGGTTCTACCTTTATCATTAATATACAACCTAAATCACTGATCCCTTCACATTTAGATTCTTAATATAATACTAATTAATACACTTATCAATCACCACCACTGATTGTATCCTAAATTACATCATAGCTCTAATATGGCACACATTATTTCTAACCTTAATATTGCATCTTCATTTAACAACATTTCTTGTGTGCATATGTTTGTTGATGTGTTATTAATGACATGAGAACAATATTTTAAGTCTTAATGATTTTAAAATACAATATTGTACTTATAAGTTGTTCAAAATAATTGTTAATTTATGTAAAAATAGTCTTCATTTAGATAATTTATACAATTATTTAAAAATATTTTAATTATCAATTTTAAAAATTAAACTTTAATATAAAACTACCTTTTTTTTATTGGTAATATTGTTTGTATTTATATTAAAAAAGAGAGTGCATTATATCGGTATGGCATCAAGCCTTGCATTTACAACAACCCTTCCCCCTACATATACCATTAGGTAAATATAACACAAAAAGGAGTATTAATGCTCTAAAAGTACAAACACCCACCCATACATTAACCAAACTTTAACCCAAAAAATAGTTCCACCACCTCCATCGTCAGCTACACCTTGAACTAGTTGGTCACTTCCTCCTGAGTAAATGTTGGGGTAGTAAAATCATCCTCCACCAAGAGTCCTTGCTCCATCTTGTAATGCTTTCCCTTGCCTTTCCCTCCTCTAGTAGCAAAGAAGCATCAACCCACATCCTCTCTATAGTTGACACCCCTTCTTTTGGTTGAGATTTCTTCACAATCTTGGTAGAGTTTTTGTTTAGGGGCTAGAGTGCTTTTCCTCATTGTCACCTTCATAAAATCGCACCCCTCCTCCTTTGGCTCCCAAATGTTCGTAGCCATGTAATCCAGGATCAACTTCCATCCCTCAATAGCTTTTGGTATATGAACTCCCAACAAGTTTGAAGATCGCTAAACCACTAGTGGTTGGATAGAGGAATCCCATCCACCAATCAATTGGCAGGCTTCGGTGCCCATTTCAATTCCCACCCCCATAACCACTCGTTCAATGATTTTGTCCAGTCCTAGAAGCCATTGCCTATCAATGCTTGTAGCTACCACCCTTTGAACTTCATCTTTTGATCCCCTCACCAACAAAGCAAATGCCACAAATAGAGAGGCCACGTCCAGATTGAATCGCCTCTTCCAAAAATTGTCCAAATATTCTGGCCCAAAAAGCTATTGAAGAGCCTTCATAAAGCTTGGATCCTCAATAAAAAAAAAAGTGTTTCAGTCACTGCAAAGAAATTTGACCTTCATAAGTCTAAATTTTCAAATCTGAATCAAGAGAAAAATTCACCTCCATTTTTGTCTCTGTGAAAAATAATGACCTTTCCTTAACTTTCACATGAATTTAACATCCTCAAAACTCTTTGGGAACTTTGGAAAATGTACCAAAGCCAACTAGACACTTCATTGCCATGCGTGAGGGATGCTTTGGTATCATGATCAATTCTACTTACCCTAGGGTGGTTAATGTCCTTGTGAGTCTAAGTCATAATGTTTCAGACATCAAAATGCAATACCATGAGTGGAATATTTACTCTAATGGTCATCTAATTTCCTTTCTTAATTTACTCTCCAAGGTGGTGGAAGTCCTCAGAAATTACATTCTGAGGACCCAATATTGAATTGGCACCTAAGTTGGCTAGTTGATCTGCCACTTTATTTTCTTCCCTATAATAGTGAGAAACTTTAAAGTCCTCAAAGTCTAGCAACAACTCCTTGATTTGACAAATGCTTTGATCCAAATGCCATGCTTCCATCTTTCCTTTCTTGATACCATTGATGATGATTTCCGAATCACCTTCCAAATGTATACTTTGACCTCCAATTTTTACTCCTAATTGCAAAGCTTCCTTGGCAACTAAACATTCTACAATATTATTTGTTCCATCTGGAAATCTTTTGGCTTTAAATGCAATGATATTGCCTTTATGATCTCTTGCCACACATCCACACCCCAATACACCTAGGTTGCCCCTTGTGGCCCCATCAAAATTAATTTTGATCCATCTCTCCTTTGGAGGTATCCATAATGCCTTCAACCTTTTTGAGATTGAATTAACCCCAAAACACCCATGAATGGGCATAAAACTACATTTTTAGTGTACTATAATTTTAAATTAAAATTTTCCCACCTTTTCTTTACTTCTTAAATATTTGAGCTTTGTATTAATTTTTATTATTTAAATAAATTACTGTAGCTAATGTTTGCATAAAATGTTACAAATTAAAAATGATATTAGTTTCTCAATTTATAATAGAGTTTAAAAATAATTCAATTTTTAAAGATATTTAAGAATAATCACATTTCTTCAAAATTAAACATATTAAATATTCTATATAAAAATAGCATTATAGTACATATTTGTGATTCCTAATAATTCAAATTTTAAAACATCCATGAACTATCTCATTTTCATTTTACCAATTTTCAAACTATTTTATGATTAGGTATAAAATACATATAATTATCTAAAATTACTTATTATTATATATTAACAATAAGAATGTTTCTTATTATATGTTTTATTATTACAACATTTAAAAAAAAAAACATATAAACAATATGCTTTAAAATTAGATATATAGCAAATAATCAAATTTAATATATATTGATAATCATCAAAATTGAATATTTTAAACATCTACCAAGAATCCCTTTTCAATCCACATGGTTCTCAAAATTTATTATCTAAACACATCTACAACCTTTCTTCAATTACAATTATTAAAAAAAGGATAAAAAATTGAAAAGAATGGTCCATTAAGATAAATTTCTAAATGACCAAACAAAGGGCTGCAAAAAATGATTTTTTTTTAAAAAAAAGTACAAATATAGTGAAGAGATGACCCCTCCATGTTGGGTCAATTTGATTGTATATCCAATAAATCTCAATCATCTTGGTACCAAAAAAATTAAAAGAACGCAACATGAGACTATTGATAGACCATACTGCAATGCCAGTGGATATGGGGCAATTATATGCACCTGTATCAAGTGTTAAATAGTCTAAAGGACTTATATTTTAATTGAAAAAAGGTGCATATAAGTTGCACCATAGACGATGCCTATTGCAATGAGTTTGCAGTGACATATATACTATGTGAATGTATGAATGAAAAAATATCATGGTTGACTTAGAAGTGCAACATGCTAGATTTCGTGTGGAGGAGTATTAGCAATCCTAACGTCTAATTTGGTTTCTAAATCATTTATTTGTAGTCTAAGATCACATCTATAGATGTAAAATTGATTTGAATCAATTCTTTGGATATATAATTTAACATTGTTTTTTTTGTTTTTTTTTTAATAAAGAAAATGTATATTTAAATATTGTTTCTTTTTTGGTCAAGTGTTTTGATCCAATTAAATACAAGTTGGCATTGTTCTATGTGTTATGTTGACATATTCAAAGAACATTCATTTTGACAAAAATATTTAGGCCAATTACTTCGATGACCATCTCAATTTTGAATTTTTAAGAATTAAAAATACATGTTTAAACATTGGGATATTGCTATCAGGATTCACTATGTGGTTTTTGAGTCAAACTCATTGGCTCATGTTTCATGAGTAGTGGTTCACACAAACTCATCTCTCATGAGAATGAATGGAATGCCTAACACTCATTGGATCTAGATGATGCTCACTGAGGTGAAGCATCGAGACTTCTTGGGAGGTCACCCTTTCAAATACTACTCTAGCCTAGGAGTGCTTAACTATGAATTTTCCTAAGCCATGGTTAAATACTCTCTACTTGTAACCCCATTTGCAAAACCTTACAACAAGTGTTTTGTCTTTTAAACCATTCATTACAAAGCCCCTTAAGCTCATCAATTGATAAGTAGGAGATATTTTTCCACAAGTCAAATCATGATATTGTTATCAAGATTCAATATTTTTCAAAGGTACATGTGATTCTCAAACTGAATCTTTTTTTCTCTTTTCTTGTATACACATTCATTCTAGTAGTCGGGGTTAATTTTTTTGCATTGTGGGAGGTGTTTTGTATATTTTTAAAAATTATTTACATTAGTAAACTATAATTTTTTTCAAAAACTAATCCAAGACCTTCTAAAACAATGGTCAAGACTTCTTGTTGTCTAGAACTTCTTCCCCTTCATAACTTTCACACATGGAAGTCCCTAATGACATTGCTTCTTTAGTCAAAAGGGTTTTGGTCTTGTTTAGACGTAGTGCAACCAGTTTTACAGAGGTATTTTGAGGTTGTGTAACATAGGAACAAGATGAATGAGTCAATGTGGTTTATTGCTTTATAGGTATCCGACAGTCTACAGTTTCATCTTGATGAGTGCAATATCCCTCTAGCTATATGGACTAAGCTTGATGGCTTGTTTAGTACAGTGAATGAGTTTAGGGAACTTTAGATTGAGGTAGAGCTTACCTCTCTTGTACTGGATTCTTTTCTTTCCATTGAGGACTTCTTGATGAAGTTCAAACAACAAAGATCTTTAGTAAAAGGTTGTGGGAAATCAAAACTGACACTGAGTACATTTACTTAATTCTTTCTAAGCTTCATGGAAAATTTTAGATTTTTGCTTCTACCTTCCATTCCACCATGGATACTTTGGGTAGTATATTTACCATGCCATCCTTTGAGGTTCTTTGTGATTGTTTTAATCAAGATATAGCTAAGCTCTCTCAATTGGATTCTCTCACAGGCTTACAAACTTATCCATTGGTAGCTCTGACATCTTCTAGAAGGAAGGAGAAGAAACATCAATCACATCCTATAGAGTCTAGATTGATTCTAGCCCTCACATCACATCAAGACCACCTCCTCCTACAGGGGATAAACCAAAGCCAGAAAGATCTAAGTGTACTTATTATAATAAGCCCAATCACGATGAGTCACATTTCTATGAGAAGAAGTTAGATGGCTATGCCAAATAGGTCTCAAATTTGTTAGCTTTCATTCAAAAGAGTAACATTGATATTCCTTCTACTTCTTATAGATCTTCTTCATCATCATCATTTTAGTCAGATGGTAAAGACATAGGAAATGGTAATGCACTATGTACAACTACTACTCCACATTCTTCTAGATGGTTAATAGATTTAGGTGGTTCATGCCATATGATATCTTCTCATTATTTGTTCTCTTCTTTTGAGGCTTCTCCTACTTCACACATTTTTTGGGGGAAAAATCACTGTTATGAATGTATGTGGGAAAGGTTCTATTGAAATTGATGACAATACATTTCATGATGTACTATGTGTTCCATCTTTTTCCTCTAACATTCTCTCTATTTATCAGATTACACACAGTGGGACATGGAAGACAATTGAGTTTGCACAAGATTCAATTCACATCAAAGATAGCAAGACATGCAATATTGTTTCTATGTGGACTATTGATCATTCTTCCCACTTATACCCTTTCTCTCATTTTGGTCCACCATCTCTACTATCAGAGGCTCACTCTTTTTCTTCACAAGAGATTACTTAGGTGAAGTTAAGTCACTTGAAATTATGTGTTGTTCCTGAGAAAAGTGTTATGACTTCTACACCTCCACCTTCTATTCAAATTCCATCTATTGCACATGATTACTCTTTAGCATTGCCTACAATTGCAGCTCCAGTCATTGACCCACCTACTGTAGTTGTTGAGGATATATCAGAGGACACATATCCCCTCTTAGATGAAAGATTCAACACATCTATTATCCCAGTTCTATTGGAGATTCTATTTTAGGATTCTTGTGCATTCTCCTTTGAGCATCAACTAGGAAGTCTGGCTTCACCTTACATTTGGGGGTTTCATCCTCCTTGTTTAGTGCCTTTGTTTCTTTCATATCAAAGCACATTGATCTATTCATCGACACTAGAGTTCTACCATTCTGAGAGGGGGGTGGGGGGGTATGGAGTCTTGATCCTCTATCATGGGGGGTTTTATTGTACTTATTATGGTCTTGAGAGAGCCTCTTGAGACATATATCATTTGTACTTTTTCTTTCTATCTCTTTTTGGAGTAGGGTTTTTCCCACATGGTTTTCCCTATTTCTCTATTTTATAGAGATTTTTTTGTGATTAGGTACCTCATCAAACCTTATTTCAGGGACCGAAGTTTGCTTTCAGCATTGTAGTTTCCTTATTTTTTATGCAATGTTTGTAGTTGCATTATTTCTCATCTTAAGGGGTGTTAGAGTAAAGGGTTAATTTAATTTAATTTATTAAATTACCTTTACTCCCTTCTTAAGATTCTCCTTTATGCACATGCATTCCCATTTAATTATTAAATGTCATTTACCTCTTAGGGTTTCCCTTTCAAGTTTTATGATCTCTTTCTATAAGGATTGATCAATTATAAATTTCATTCATTCCTTCAGTATGAAAATATATTCTTTCATATTTTTAGAGCCAAACCCTTGCCTTCTCTTTGTCTTTTCTTCTTTGTCGCAAGTTCTTGCATGGAGGTGTTCTTTGAGTTTTGTGAATTTGTATTTCTCAAATCCTACAGATTATATATTATAATAGGAGATTAATTACACAAAAAAAAAATCAATATATGTCCTAGTCTTTAATTTTTTATGAGATGAGAACATTCATTAAAATGCCTGAGTGATTCAACATTAAAAAGTTATGATACAAAATTAATGGATGGTAATAAATTAAAAACCTAAATTAAATTATTTATTTGAAATAATTATAATTTTGTTAACCTGTAATTTTATTAAAATTATATATGTATGTGAGATTATTATTTTTATATAAATATATTATATATAGTTTTGTGATTATTTTTTAAATATGTAATATAATTAATAATAATATTAGTTTTAGTATATGTTTTCTATCAATATAATATAGTTTCTTAATCCATCTCTAAAATCATGCTGAAGAAAATGAATTATGGACCTAGCTCCGAAGCAATCAAATTGGTGAATTTTTTTTTAAGAATATATAAATTCATAAATTAATTAAAACACTTTATAAATAAAAAATAGTTGTTAGTGATTGGTGAAAAATAATTCAATTTTTAGAGAAAGTTAATGCAATAATACATTGCCAACATCAAATACAATAAGTGCCACATAGTGGTGTGTACTTGCCATTTTAGTGACTAGCATGAATATTTGCAATTTACAAGTGTGTTTTGATTAAGTAAAAACAGGTTTTAAGGACCTGAAACCTTAATACAAAAGGATAGTCTTAGAAAAGATAGACCATTGAGGAACAAAAACAAAACAGACCTCCAAAACGAAACATAAGAGGTCACAGATAGAATTGCTAAAAAAAATAGCAAAGAAAAAACAACAGCACAAAAGACAGAAAAGAACCAGCTACGTGGCCTTAATCAGGTCCAGAGCTTGATCAGCTAGCATCTGCATGTTTTCCACCATAGCCTTCATCTCATCCTACAAGTGTACAAGTGTGTTTATAATGTATAATTTTATAATTAAATTGTGTAACATTTTTGAGGTTAGACATTAAAAATAGTATGCGCAAGAAATAGTTGTCAAATGAAATGAAATAGATGACCTTAGTAATCTAGTGTGCATAAAAATATGAGTAATATAGCATAAGATATAAGATGTAAGATGTAGTGTATTGTTGTGAGTGTAATATATACCTCTGTGCATATTAATAGTGAAAAGTAGTACAATGTGTCATAAAATAAGAATAAAATAGCATTAAATGTACTATAAACAATATCTTCATATATAAGTAAAGGAAGATATAGTACTGACCCAATCTTTATTTATTGAAACTAATTCTTTTATCAAAACAAAATGAATTATTTAGTGGAAATTTTATTAACTATAAAGTTATCCTACACTAGTTATTAAAAAGGCAACTATTCTTTTTGTCAACCAAGAACGTTGAATATACGTATTCCATTTTCTCAACAAATTACATTAAATATAAATATTTTTATACTAAATTATATAAATAATCATATATGTATATTAAATTTAAATATGCATGGATATAGTAAGAATTTTTGTTTGGATTACTTGTCAAATTTAAAACAAGTGTGATCACTTGTGATGCATAAAAATAAATATTAAATCATTGAAACATCATATGCCAAGAAGATATTGTCTCTTTTTTAATTTATTCTTTAATATATTAACAATTGGAACATGTAAGTGGGTTTGGAAGCGTGGGTATATAATTTTTCCAAACTATTTGGGATCAAGTTGATAATCATTGACTTGTGTGGAACATCCATGGTTTTAGTAGCATTAGTCTCTATTAAAAAAAATATTTTTATGTGGTATAAGGTATGAAACCTACATTCGTCATTATTTTATCCTCAAAGGTTAGATTTTTTTTTGTAATCTTTTTCTTTAATGTTAATACTTCTAATTATCATTAATTATCTAGTAAAATAATAATTAACCATTACCGTCTTTCTAATGTAACACAGTTATCAGCCTAAACATGGATCTAGATTTGCTATTTGGAAAAATGCTCGGCACAACATTTTTTCAGTGGCTCAAATCAGATCAAGGCGAGCACATGATGAGAAGAGCCTGGCAATGCAACGGTAATGGCTTCAATGTTGAAGTAGCTAATGATGTGCTTAATCATTTAATCAACTTATTTTAGGCTTAATTTTCTTTAATTTTAGTTTTATTTAACGTTTTAAATATTTTTTTAGTTTTAGTTTTAGTTTCAATTATATTTTGTTTTTGAAAAAAAAATTCTTTATATTTGTTGTTTCTATTTTATTTATTTTTTAATTTCTATATTTTAGATTGATTCAAGAGCTCCAAATTAAATGGCAATATCACAACATTTTAGGTTTGAAAAGATATAATAGTAGGAAAAATAAAATTCAAATATTTTAATACTTTAAAATTATTTTTGTATTTGGCAATGAGTTATATCAATATTTTTTTATCTTTTTAAAAGTTTTATATTTTTATTCTGTTAAACTTCATATAATATAATATTAATCATTTTATGCTAGTAGCTAATTACTAATACCATTATTAAAGTTAGAATTAGGATTATGATCTTGTTTAGGATTAAGGTTTAATATTTAGGTTATGGTATAATTAGAACTAGGGTTGACTTTACGGTTGTCAATAATGTTTAGAGTTAAAATTATAGTCAACATAAGCATATAAAAATACACCTTCCTTATCCTTGAATATCCCTTGGGTGTGATATATTTGCAAAAATATAATACTATAAGAAATTTAGAACATTGAAAAAAACAATTAGATGTAAGAAAAGTTGTTTAAGAATTCAAAAATAATAGATAAATGGCCTATTTTACCTTCAATCTGGCCGAAAATATTGCATTATGGGGAAATACCAAAAAAAATTCCTATAACACAAAACGAATTGAGCCAATCATATAATTTGTACGAAATATAAAATTTATAAAAGAATAAAAAAGCTTTTAAAATATTTTAATTATTCAAAAATCATTACTTGTGATTGGTGGATAGATTTCAAATTAATTCCATAATTGTGCAAACTAAGTACTAGCCTACGGCAAGTACAATAAGAATGTTTATTATTATATGTTTTATTATTACAACATTTTAAAAAGTAAAGTATATATAAACAATATACTTTAAATTTATATATAGTAAACAATCAATTTTAATAAATATTTATAATCATCAAAATTGAATATTTTAAACATCCATCAAAAATCCCTCTTCAATCCACACAATTCTCAAAATTTATTATCTACACACATCAACAGCCTTTCTTCAATTACAATTATTTTTAAAAAGGCATCAAAATTAAAAAAGAATGGGTCAATTATCGTAAATTTCTAAACGGGTAAACATTTATAGAACGCCACGTGAGACTCTTGATAGACCATATTGCAATGAGTTTGCAGCGACATATATACTATGTGAATGTATGGATGGAAAATATTTAATACAAGTTGGTGTTGTTTTATGAGTTATGTTGACAGATTCAAATAATACTCATTTTGACCAAAATATTTAGGCCATTTACTTCGGTGACCATTTCAAATTTAAATTTTTAAAATTTAAAAATACATGTTTAAATATTGTGGTATTGCTATCAGGATTCACTACGCAGTTTTTGAGTCAAACTCAATGACCCATGTTTCATGAGTAGTGGTTCACATGAACCCATCTCTCGTGAGAATGAATGGAACACTTAGCACTCATTGGATCTAGATGATGCTCATAGAGGTGAAGCATCGAGACTTCTTGGGAGGTCACCCTTCCCAATACTACTCCAGCCTGAGTGTGATTAACTATGAAGTTCCCTCCATGGTTAAGCACTCTCTACTTGTAACCCCAGTTGCAAAACCTTACAAATGTTGTGTCTTATGAGCCATTCATTACAAAGCCCCCAAGCTCATGAATTGATAAGTAGGAGATATTTTTCCACAACAAGTCAAATCATGATATTGCTATTAGGATTCAATATTAATCTAGTTCTTGGCGCTAGAATAGTTGATCGTGGGTCAATGAGTTTGACTCACAAATTGTGCAGTTGTGCCAAAATAGTTGGCCATGGGTCAATGAGTTTGACTCACAAACTGCACACTTGGATCTTGATAGCAATATCACAATTTGACTTGATGTGGAAAAATCTCTCCTACTTATATTTAAACATTGCCAATCTTTTTGCCAAGGTGGTGCAATCCAAGCTTAAAACAATTTTTTTGAGAATTTTCGTGTGCCATGTTGTTTAGTTAACAAAGATTCATTTATACATTTTGAAATCATGTTGCAGGCCTTATTCATTTTTCACTTCAATATCAGTAACATCGTTGATGAATGTAATTGTATACATCAACATATCATTGCATGTGTTGTACATTCAATTCTTTTTATCTTCAAATATTGTCCAGATGGATTGAATTAGCTCAATTGAGGATTTAATTGAGGAACCCTCACAAATCAACACATTAACAAAAATTTTAATATACACTATTGAGATTCAAACATTATAAGACTATGTTGTTGCTTCAAGAATGTTTGAAACTTTAAAAATTACTTATAGAATCTAAGTCTCAAGAATATGCCAAGCACATATCATGCATGCATTCACAATAAATAAAAATACACATGAACTAATTAACAAGAATGACCTTACAACCCTTCAATACAAACTTTGGAGGGTGCTCTGTAAAAATACTTGTAGAGGAGTAAAACAAATCGTTGCAAAAGGTGGTTAGACTCCCAGAGGATTCAATATCCCACTTTCCACTTGCAACAACCTTCAAGGAACTACATCCTCTAATTTTGTTCTTTAGAAGGGTCACATGCATAAAAATATTCTAGCTAACCTTGTTAGCTATATGTACAAGCTACACACATGGGTCATGGATAAAAATGCAACATGCAAATGTCCTATACAAAAATATTATAAAAAATACCAAATGACCAGGTATGATTCTTATCATTAAATATTTTAAACCAGAATGATATAAAAGCATTAATGGAAAGGAAAATGACCAAAAGGATAAAGGAAATGAGAGATATACTTATAGTGGGTCTAATTAATGAAACTTGACCCATCATGTTTGACTCTCCTTTGTTGTACCTATACACATATGATTGAGGACAAAAAAAATTGGGGTGGTTGTGACAAAAGGTTTCTAATGGTCAAACTCTCATTTTGATGTTTCAACCTCTATGGACAACAATATATATCTATAGTTCAATAAAAGAAGATAAACATAATAACAAGAAAGATAACAATAGTGATAAAGTGAAAGTTATGTTAAACCATGTAAGTATGATACAACCCAAGAAAAGGTAACCTTCCATCAACACCAAGAATGGAAAATTTATTGGAGTGAGAAAGAGTATGGACCCCCCAAGTCTACAAAGATTTTTTGTGAACAAAAATGAAGATGACATGAACAAGAATCCTCTAACTAGGTCACTTTAACAATGTGTATTTAAACATGTACCAAGGTTGGCTCCCAGCAGAGCTTTCTTTAGAAAAGTGAAATCATTTGGGTTGCCAATCCTAGGCCGTCTTTCCCTTTATAGGGTTACCACATTGAAAAATATTTGTATCAAACGTGTGGAATTTGTTATGTCGCAAGTTAATTTTCATGGTATTTACTTATTACTGCAACTTAGTAACAACTAGGTAATAGTAAAGTTATAATTTTGATATTCAGTGAAGTAATCAATAGTTCAAGTTAACAGTTTGGTGTAAATTGATTTTAAGAGTTAATTGTGAAGTTGAATGAGATCGTCAAGTTATTTCTATTGAAGTTTATGAAGTTTGGTTGGTACTAAAGTGTTTGAAGAGATGGTAACTAGACATAACTAATTCACCCCCTAAGTTTCTAACAAGATCCTACCTCGAGCTTTACGTCGTGAAAATAGAAGATTTAAAGAAGATCAATTGGGTCTTACCCCAATTCCACCTAGGAGAAAGGATAAGAAGAAAGAAGAAAGGAGGAGAGATGCAAGGAGATTATGATCTCACATTGAATAGGTGCTAAACTTTTATTAAATTAGAGCGCTTCCAATTTAAGACAATACAAAATTTTAAAAATTAAACTCAAAGGTACTTTTTTAGGTAACTTTGAATGAAGACCTAAAAAGTACAAAAATAAGGTATCCCATGTTCAGGACTCACTATTTTAGATTTATGCTCATATGAATAATTTTTTTAAGATAACACCAAAGAAGAGCATACTTGAGTGATTAACTTTTACCCCCATTAAAATTTAGTGGCCACTTCTACTATTGTTTACAAAATCAATATATTATGTAAAGAGGTAGTAAACAAGTAATTTATTTCTTATTACAATGGATTTAAGATAACCAATCACATCATAAGATAGTTTGAAAGTTGGTGAAATATGAATAGTGTATTATAGACATAAAGAACGATATTTCTTTTTATTGATCACTACAAACCATTCATATATGGATAGAAATGCTCCCAACAATGTAAGTCAAATTGTGTGTACCCTTTCAACTTCAGCTTCAAATGTGACTACAAATTTTATAATTATTTCCATATCTTGCATCGAACCAATGTACTACGAAGAGAGAGAACCATATATATAGCATATAAATTTGTAATTTATATTATGATACGGATACATATTCAACTTGTATCTTGAAGAATGAAATAAAAATAAAGTCCTTGTATACTCACATAGACTAGTGGAAAAAATCTATGAATTTATTATTCTCAAATTATTCAAAAATGAAATACATACACTCAAGATCAAACTAAAATTAGATTTACAAAGTCATTGTTTTCATATTATCAAAATTAGAAAACTGCAAAAATATTTGTACCCATACCATATTGTCCAAAAGACTATGTATATTACAATCTTATAATAACAATTTTCTTCCTAAAAAGGTGGCCCAAATTTGAAAGAAATTTACAGATCAGATGGAAACCTTAAGAAATAAGTATTCTACTTTTGAATTGTTCAAATGATATTGAACAAATTCTTCAGCTCTTAGACATCAATCACATCATGGAGGTTATTCAATCTAGAATAGGATCCAACACCCTAATGTAGAACTATGACACAATCAAATTTAAAATTTCAATAAAAAATATGTAAGAATGTTGAAGTAGAAGATGTGTGAGCTAATGAGTTTATGTATAACTAACTGTATTAGAGATGGCCTACTAAATTGAAAGCTCCCAAGCCTGTAGTGTTCCCTCTTAAACAGAATTCTCCTAAAAGATTGTAGCTCTGCCTCTTAAATAGAAATCTGAAAATCCTTGTGATCATCCAGACTTGCAGTCTCGCAATCCTTGTGATCATTCATGCTTGCAGGTACATCGTCTTCAACAAAGCTTCTTGAAAATCGATGGTCTTCTCGATTAGATGGTTGTCGGTCCTCATCCAGGCTCTCAGAGTCAAAATCTTCTTCCTGATTTTCTAGCTGTTTGCCAATCGTATACTCCCCATACAAATACGAGGCAAAACCCCAAAGAGCAAGAACCAGAGCCATGGCTTTCTCTGGAGTAAACTTCTCCTTATACAAGACTACAGCCAGCAGTTGGTTGATGGGAATGTAGAAAGCTATGATGATACCACTCAGCAGCGAATTAGCCAGAAAGATGACACCAAACACCCCAATAAAGAAAAGCTGCCAGCAGACGGCATTAGCTACAATGCTAACATAGTAACTAACCTCACCCACTGGGGAAGCCTTGGCCTCTCTTCCAATGGCCTTGAAATCATGATTTGCAGTCATACCAATCAAACACAAGGCAGTTGCTGAGCAAGACATAATGAGTTGCATCTCCATAACGAGAGTATATGTTATCTGGCGTGAGGTTTCCCTATATGCGAGCTCAATGAGTGGGAGAATCAATCCATACAAGGCAGCTGCACCAAGTGTGACAATAAACGCTACTATATACTGCTGATGGTGCACTCCCTCTGGTGTGTCATTCCTTGTATTGAAAGAAAGCATCACAGCACCCAGTGTGAGGAGAGTCACGGCATTGATTGAAAAAGAAGTGAACTTCTGCCCAGCTATCAGATAAGCAAATACTGCATTGAACCCCAGTTGAGTGGCAATCACCAAAGCGGAGGTTGAGAGAGGAAGGTAATTGAGGCCCCAAGCGTACATGAAGTTGTCCAAGCCCGTGAAGAGACCCAACACAATGGAAATAAGGCAGAGCCTGAGACTCACATGATTCTCTTTGTAGCCCTTCTTTTTCTTGTAGACTGATGAGATCCAGATGGGCACAATGCAAATGGGCCATCCTCCCGTCTGTAGGAAGGTGGCAAGCCAAGTGCGCCTTCCTTCTGTTGGTCCGAAGTAGTATTTCACCAACATCGGCCCTGCTGTTGTGCCAATTGATAAGGCCCCGCAGTTCAATAGTAACACGGCCCATTGCAAAAAGCTCTTCTCCCACATCTTACCAAAAACCCTAAACCCTAATCTTAGTTTGAAACAAGGGAGAAATCTTATGGCAGACCATTACACGGGGAGTTTTGATGTTATGAGTACAAATTGTCAGGGACTATGATCAATAGCTTCGGATCCAGATCTACAAGTTCTGCTGGAAACTCTCTGTTTTGTTTTGTCACGGCTATCTCTGTAGGATTAGTTGGAATTCGGCTTGGGAGTATAGGTTCTTGTTGCAATGGACTAAATTTAGAGGGCTCTAACTTACTTGATAAAAATAGGGTTTAGCTTAAAAACAGAGGAAGCTGATATCCAATCTCAATCTCAGATAATCGGACAATGTGAGTTCTCCATTCATTTGAGAGATCTTTGGAGTGCAAAGACTCCAACTGTGCAACAGTTCTGAGCTTCTGCGAGGAGATTCCATTTATTTTGAGCAGAAAATATCTGTAATAATTTGTTTTTCTCCCATATCTTTAGGAATTAAAAATAGGGGGTTGCATATCAAATCATGTTTCAATGTTTTTTCACTTGAAAACTAATTGATGAGAACCAGCAAATTATTTGATCGAATCTTCGTATTACATAAACCTCTTTTTACATTTAACGTTCGGTCCAACTTTCTACATTGACAAAGAGGGTTAACTTTTTGTCTCCCTTATATGTATGTTTGTTGACACAAAATAGAAAGTGCAAGACTAGTTCAGACAAAGACAAATTATAAGGGAACTAGTTATAGCCTCATTTAGATACAAAGCAAAATATATAACTATGTTTCTATTGTAGAAGTAGTGTTCACTATTGATTTAATCATTAATATTTATTCTTAATTGTAAAGTGCATTCTTTAGCATATGAAATATCAATTAGCTTTGTACACAGTGGAATCGTGTATTCATAAGGTCTTGGTGTAGAGTGCAATAAGAATAACAATAAACTAATCTAGACCTAAGAAAACATTGTCAAATAACGACTTTACGAATATCTCATGTTTCCCTAACTACAACTTCTAAAATTGCTCTTAGACCAACATCTTAGTGAAAATACTAGAATTAGAGTATGCTACTAATGTAGTTTTAGGATTGTTTATATGATCTCTATATGAAAATGCTAATATAAGTGTATGCATAAGACTAAACAATGCTAAGGAATGCTAAATAGATACTAAAATGATGCTAGAATGACACTAAAATGATATTAAATCTCTACAGCAATGATGTTAAAATGAGAGCTCTAATATGCCTATAGTATAGATGCATAAAACTTGGTTCCTTTTGCTCTAGATTTTCCCTTCTATTTATAGGATTTTAGAAGGGGGTTGGTGTAAAGATATGAGTTTTACCTTTTACTGGGGGTAATGGTCAAATTGAAAATATCCTCAAGAGGAACAGTCCAACAAACTTGGTTTGTGAGGATAAATGAGGATTTTCAATTGTTTTAAATTTCAAAAAGAGTGGATTTCACTTTTTGAGAGGATATATGTTTTTTTTTGTA
This sequence comes from Cupressus sempervirens, assembly GCA_028749045.1. Lineage (NCBI taxonomy): Eukaryota > Viridiplantae > Streptophyta > Pinopsida > Cupressales > Cupressaceae > Cupressus > Cupressus sempervirens. Next base: position 640,342,497 of record CM053788.1, read on the forward strand.
ATGCTCTGACCTAGAAAAGAGTTGAATCCATATGGTGGCAGAGGATGTACTAAGTGGGTTGTACAGGGAAGTGTTTGGCAAGAATGGTATAGAACAGTTCGTATGAGAGAGGTGATGGTCATATGACTGCAATTAGAGGGGAGTCATACGAAGGTGGGTGGAAGGAAAGGGCCATACGGTGGAGATATTTGGAGAGGTTGTACAATGGATCTGCCATACACAGGATGGATAGTCATGGGGAATGTCAAGAGGTCATATGGTCAAACTAGATGGTCGTATAGTGATCTTGGGAAGGCTATATGGTGGTCTTGGGAAGGCCATATGGTATGGATAAGGTGTATGGTGAGGATAGATGCAAGATGTTTGGCAACGCTATTTGAGATACAAATGTAATATATTGAACACAATAACTTGCATATAATCAGAGACCAAATAGATACACACTTGCGCTAGATAATAATAATATTTCACATACAAATGATGCTATGATTTCCCAGATTTGAGCTACACATAGACACAATAGGGTGAGGGTGAATAGCAAAGTAGGGAAGATCTTTCACTTTCGAAATGATGAACAATGGAGAATCCCAATTGGAATTTGCAGTACCAAGAAATAATCCAAATTGCATGCCTAAAACAACTTACAAGAAGACCTTATAAAGGGCTTCAGGGAAACTTCCTAAAGGATTACAACATGGCAATAAGCCAACAAGTACTAAATAAAGAGTGAGCTCGAGAGATTAAAAACATTGATTCTTGGCCACATACAAATTATTATTATTTAATAATATTAGGGACATTATAGTCCTCTATGCCCAAAAATTGCTTTCTCTCAAGCAATTGCAAACTTGGATGCTCATAGGAAGATCCCTCCATCGCACAAGAAATTCCTTAATATTACGAGACCTGAGCTTCTTCTCTCAGACATCTATGATCTCTGCTGGCTCTAAAATTAATTTCCCTTATTCATCAATGGGAGACAATTCCTTTGACATTGTGATATGTTGTCCAATAGCCTTCTTCAGTGATGACATGTGAAAAACATTGTGGATTTGACTCCCTTCAAGAAGCTCCAATTCGTAGGCAACTTCTCCTCCACTCTGTAAGGTTTGGACAAGCATAGTTTTAGTTTCTCCTTACTAGATGACTTTAGGGAGGATTTTTTATATGGTTGAAGTCGAAGGTATACCAGATCACCCACCTCAAAACTTCTCTCAATTCAATGATGGTCTACAAATATCTTCTATTGATTTTGAGCCCTTTGTAGATTTTCCTTGAGAGATCTCATGATATCTAGACTCTCCTATAGCCAATCTTTAGCCCTCAGTGCATGACTATCTCCCAATGCCAAATCCATGAATGATGAAGGTTCATAACCATACAATTATTTGAAGGGTGGCATGCCTATTGACATGTGATAGGTAGTGTTGTAACAATGCTCACCCAGATGCAACCAACGCACCCATGCCTTTGGTTGTGCTAAAACATAATTCCTCAGATAGCCCTCCAACCATTTGTTCACAATCTATATTTGTCCATCTAACTGTGGATGGTAGTTCATACTTGGTGACAATTCCATTCTCGCTAGCCTAAATAACTCCATCCAAAAAATTCTAAGGAAACAACTATCTCTGTCACTTACTATCTTTCATGGGAGACTATGTAAATGGAAAACCTCATGGAAGAACAATTTGGCCACTTGTGATGCTTGGTACCCAGTGGAAATGGAAAAGAAATGGGCATACTTGGTCAAACGATCAACCATGACAAAAATGTAATCCTTCCCCTAAACTTTGGGTAGCCTTGATGAAATCCATTGAAATACTTTCCCACTTTTGATTAGGGATTGGCAATGGTTGGAGAAGTCCCATAGGTAGGGTGTGCTTAGATTTATTTTATTGGCAGGTAGAGCATTCTTGCACATACTATAAGACATCATTCTTGAGGCCCTTCCATGCAAAACATTCTCAGATCTGCCTATAGGTTTTTAGGTATCCTGGGTGTCCAACCAATGGTGAATCGTGCATCTCCTTCAAAATCTTCATTTTGCACTCAGACACCAAATAAATCCTGCCCTTGTAGTAGTTAATATCATCTACCACCTTATACCTATCATCTTGTATTTGACCATCCATCAACTAGCAGGCAAATATATGTTCTTGGAGTATTCAACCAATAGTTGTTCCTTCCAATTTGCTGCAATTTCAGAAAATGAGCATTTTCTAGGCTCTCTTGATAGAGCATTCACTACTACATTATGTTTTCCCTTCACATACTTAATATGAAAGTCAAAAGCTTGGATTTTTCTCACCCACTTGTGTTGTCATTCATTTAAATCTTTTTTCTCTAAAAAATATCTTAGGTTGTTGTGATCTGTTTGCACCACAAATTTTACGCCAACAAGATATTGTTGAAACTTTGTTAGTGCATGCATGATTACGAGCATCTTTTTATCAAAGATGGAGAATAGTCATTCTTCTTCTAAGAGTTTTCAACTCTCAAACACAATGGGGTGACCATTTTGCATCAACACCACCCCAATACCTTCTCTTCAAGCATCACACTCCAAGATGAAGGGCAGATTAAAATCGAGTAGTGCCAGAACTGGGCATGAACTCATGACTTCCTTCAACTTGTCAAAAGTGTGTTGTGCCTTCATATCCCAATGAAAAGATCAATTTTATGTCAAGTATTTCAGTGGTGCACTAAGTTGTGAAAACCCTTTCACGAACCTTATATAATAATTCTACAATCTAAGGAATCCACATAGATCAGAGAGAGTCTTGGGAGATGGCCAATCCAAGATGGCTTGAATCGTTTCCTAGTGCACCTGAACCCCTTGAGCACTGACTATATGCCCCAGATACAATATTTGTGTAATTCCAAACTTGTGTTTAGACCTCTTGGCAAATAGTGATTGTGACTCCATAATTTTGAGTACTTCATCCAAATGCCTCAAATGTTCCTCCCATGTCTTACTGTAAATAAGTATGTCATCAAAAAATACCAATAGGTACTTTCACAGTTGCATGTTGAAGATGTGGTTCATGGATGAATGGAACATAGTTAGAGCATTGGTTAGACCAAATGGCATAACTAGGAAATCATAATGTCCATAGTGGCAATGGAAGGTGGTCTTCTCCACATCTGCATGCCTCATGAGGATTTGATGGTATCCCAAATGAAGATCTATTTTGGAAAAATAGAGTGTACGATGTAACTCATCCAATAGTTCGTTGATCCTGGGAATGCAATACCTATTTTAATGGTTTTTTTTTTTTAGTACACAATAGTCCACACACATTCGGAGGGTTCCATCCTTCTTCTTAACCAAAACTAGTAATGATGCAAAGGGACTAGAACTGGGCCTAATCCATCCTTTCTTTAGGAGTTCTTGGATTGTTTTTCTATCTCATCCTTAAACCTTTTAGGATGGTAGTAGAGTGTAGTGATGATGGGTTTGCTCCTTCCTCCAACTTAGTGGTGTGCTCAAATCCTCTGTGTGGAGGGATTCCTGGAGGGATGTTGACGAAGAAAATACTATGCTTATCCAACACTGTGTGAAGCTCATCATCCTGGTAGTTAGTCTATTGTCCTTTCATCAATTTGTTGATATCAAACATTGTGCTGCCCAAACAATGTCATCATGTCGAAGAGTGGCTTCCATAGGTTGTGCTAAGATTTCCTTTGACCCTCCATTTGACATTACCACCTTCTTTCCATCCACTTCAAATGAAAACTCCATTCATTTGAAGCTTTGTGTGTACTCATCCAAAGTTTCCATCCATTGAATGCCAAGAATGACTTGGACATGTCATTTGGATCTACTACAAAGAAATCTTCAGTCACTGTATGGTTTCCCATGGTAATGCTAAGTTGTGGGACCAAATGGGTACATGATAGGAGGTTTCCTCCTACTACCTTGACTTGGAATCCCGCATGTGCCTCCGTAGTTAAACCTCTTTGTTTCACAAGTGATGAATTAATGAAATTAAGTGTGGCCCCACTATCTAACATGACTATGACCCATTGTCCTTAGAGGGTTCCTCATACCCAAAAAATAGTACACCTCAGAGTGCCTGCAAGAGTAATGGTTCCTCCTCGATGTACTAGTGCAAAAATCCTCTATGCATGATTTATGTTACCCTCTTTCACAATTTCTTGATCATCTTAAGTTAACTTTTAGTTCCTCATCCTCTTCACTATCAGAGATCACCTCTATGTAATGGATATTCCCCTTCCCTAAGAATCGATGTCCTAGTTCCCATGATTCCTTACAATTAAAACATAGCTTCCTCCTCCTCAAATCTTGTCTTGTAGCTTCATCTATTGACTGCTTCCTTGGAGGGGGCTTGTTATCTTTCTCCTTCGAAGCGATGGATAGCCTAGCATGTGAATAACTTTTAGAAGAAGTGGATGTTGCCATGTCCCGTGCCTTCTTGATTGCTATCACAAGTGTGTTAGGGTTAAAACCCTTCACCCAACCCTTTAAGGGTTCGATTAACCCATCCATGAATAAAACAAGTCTTCTCTCTAAAATGTTTGACACTAGTACTAATAGCCTCTAAAATTATGTAATGTAGCTCTCTACTACTCTAGTTTTCTTTAATTGTGCCAACTCCTTAAAGTTGAGCTCTAGATCCTTTTTGTCAAAGTGGTCGATAAGTCTCTCCGTAAAATTGGCATATGAAATTATTTGATCATGACCAAGGGTGACCATCCCATGGTGCCACCATTCATGGGAAATCCTTTCCAAGTGAAGTGCTACAAATTTGATTTCCTATTCTTCAGGCATGGCATTAAGATGGAAGTATGTATTAGCCTTTTGAACCCATGCTCATGCTGATGTATACCCAGATCCATCAAAGCATGATAAGTTTATCTTTCCAATCTTTCATCTAATGTCATCATTGTAATTGCCCTACCTCTTAGAATATCTCATCCGCAAATCCACATAATCCTTGAAGGACAATTTTGCACCAAATCTGACATCAAACCAGTCTTGACAAAATTGATCTTGCATCTCAAGGAAAGTAGGCTCTTGTTCCCTACGTTGTTCCAACCATTGGGGAAATGTTAGCATCATTGGTCGTGTGTGGGATTGCTTTGTGTGAAGCCTTTCATTGACAAAATTATCACCATGCCCATTGTTTCCTCCATTTTACCTTCCTTGTGCCAAAAGTCAGAAGGTCTCACCAATTTGAACTTTGCCCCTTTGCCAAGGTCTCACTGAGCTGTCGTTGTCTATTTAACAAGGTTTCACTGAGTTATTGTTGTCCTCTTTTTAGCTCCCTTAGAAGTTGCATCATCTCAGTGCTTGATTCACCCATTCTTCCTACTAATCAAGATCTTAGTGGCATCCAATGTCACTAATAGGCTGGTAAGATCACCAGCTTTGATACCACTATAATGTTCTAACCTAGAAAAGAGTTGGATCTATACGGTGGTAGAGGATTTACTAAGTGGATCATATGAGGAAGTGTTTGGAAAGAGTGGTACAAAACAATCCATATGGGAGAGGTGATGGCCATACAACTACAACTGGAGGGGAGTCGTATGAAGGTGGGTGGGTGGAAGGGGTCGTACAGTGGATCTATCGTACATAGGATGGACAATCATGGGGAGTGGTAGGAGGTTGTATGGTCAAATTAGATGGCCATATGGTGATCTTGGGAAGGCTATATGGTGGTCTTGGGAAGGTCATATGGTACGGATAGGAAGTTGTATGGTGAGGATAGATGCAAGATGTCTAGCAACATTATTTGAGATACAAATGTAATATATTGAGCACAATAACTTGCCAATAATCAAAGACCAAATAGATATACACTTGCACCAGATAATAATAATATTCCACATACAAATGATGCACCAATTTTCTAGATTCAAGCCAAACAATACAGAGGTGGAATAGGGTGAGGGTTGAATCCCATCAAAACTGGAATAGCCAAGTAGGGAAGATCTTTCGCTTCCAAAATGGCAAACAATAGAGAATCCCAACTAGAATTTGTAGTACAAAGAAATAATCCAAATTGCATGCCTAAAACAACTTACAAGAAGGCATTATGAAGGGCTTTGGGGAAACTTCTCGAAGGATTACAAAATGGAAATAAGCCAACAAGTACTAAATAAAGAGTGGGCCCGAGATATTAAAAACATTAATTCTCAGCCACATACAAAATATTATTATTTAATGATATTGGGGACATTACATTTTTGTTTAATTATTAAAATGTTGCATTTGTTTTCAACTTTTGTCTTTACCTTTTTCCTTTTTAATTTCATTTTACTTGATTTTATGAATTGGTTTTTCTCTTTTAAAAGTAATTTTGGTCTATTGGTGTAAATAAGTATTTACTTATTACACTTAATTAAGTTTTACTTAGGTTAATGCATTATTTAATTATTATTTTAGGTGAGACACTTAGGAGTTTGTGTACTCTCATTGAGTTATGCAACTCTTATTATGCACATGGTGTCTACAACACAGGAGTATGCATCATTCACTAAGTTGTCATGTTGACAACACAGTTATCCACACTCCTCATTTAGCACATGTTGTCTACTCCACTGATTTGCGTGCTACACCATTGTAGGCTTATCCTCACATCATCGCACTTAATCCTGTGCTTAATGGAGGATAATCCATATCTGGTGGACATGTGCTTGGTTGTATGACATATCATGATGCTAACTTCTATGCATTCTAGAAGCTCTCTTGAGGCCTTTATATTCAAGCACTCCTAGTGTACTCTTGAATCCAGTTATTGAATGAATATCGTCATTCTGATCATACTCTATCTATTTTGGTCTATTGTGTGCTTGCGATGAGTTTTTTAGTTCTTGGGTGAATTTTTGCCTAAGCCAAATTCTTACACGGTATCAGAGCCAAGGGGGATTCTCATCACGTAGCCATTTGAGACCGTTCATGCTTCAACACCTCGACTCACATCTCGAGGATCTGCAAAAATTAGGAGTGTCTAGAGCTAGATCTGACCTCACCGTTGCATCTGAAGCATCGATTCGGTGAAGATCAACTATAAATTTGCCTATATTTGGTGAAAGTTGATCATGAGGCAAAATTTGTTTGCAAACCGGCACTTGAAGGCACCGATTTGCAATTTGGGTATATTTTTTCGGATCTATTGAATTTATTTTTTGGATCAAAATTATTTAATCTCTGCAATTTATTTTCCTTCTAGCTATTTTTGGAATTATTTTTCAGATTAGCACAAAGCAGAGAAAATTTTAAATTTTTTTAAGCCAAACCGGCCAGTGACACCCCGGCTCGGCTCTATATTTGGTTCATGGACTTTTGGATTAATTTATTGTAGGGTTTTAATCCCTCAATCCACGGGCCTCTGCATTAAATCTGGGTGGCTACAATACATGCGTAGGCCATACCACTACAGTCTCTGTGAAATCTGGTGAAGACCAAATACCAGCGGGAATAAATCCCCCTCGTCCGAACATCATTCACAATCTGGCAAAACAAAGCCTTCGAAATTCGCTAGCCACAATCCAAGTTTCGACTAGACACTCTTCCACTGGTGAGCATGATCTTTCCCTTAATTTCTATGGGCTATGCTTTATAAAAAGCACATACTTCTCAAAACCCATGAATGTGGGATAAATAAACAAAAATTGGCGACAGTTCTAAATCTTGGCAACCACGACTCTGCTCACCTGACAACGAAGTACACATGGTGTAATACACAGCCATTGCTGACTCAACCACCACGTAAGCTTCTGAATCACCACCCCTCAGCTATACAGTCATTGACACGTCACACTGTGACTCGGATAGCAATCAGTGCCACGCAGCATGCCACATCATCCTACAAAGTCAGCCAATCTCTTGCTGCGATGTCAACATCTAACTCAACAGTACATGTCACCTTGCCATGTGTGCATCGTCTGTACCATTCCATATAATTCGTACGATCCAGTGGCACCACATCATCTGCTAACATCATCACTAGACTCATTTTTGCTGACGTAATCCTTTTCTTGGTTTTAAATTTGATGCCCATCTGGACATCAAAAAAGGGAAAATTATAATTGCTGCGATGGTCGTATGACCATCAAATTTAACCCCATCATTCGCTGATGTAACCTCTCACCAAATTCATTTTGGTTTTTGCAGTTCGACTTCAAGAGGCCATAACTTGCACATCCAGACATCAAATCAGGTGCAATTTTTTTTGAAATTGGGTAAAATTTTCTTAAATTTTTTAGTGGTGTAGCTATTTTCTGGTTTTGGTCCACGGATTGTTCAGAAATTGCATTTTTTGAGACTGTACCAAGATAATCTTGTATTTCACAACTTCAAATGCTCCATACGGGCACATTTGGAGTCAAAAATAGGTTCCATTTTTTTTGAAAGTGCATATATTTTTGTCTACTTTCTAGATCTGATATCAGATTGTAGTGTTGTGTGGAAAAAATTGTCACTTTCAGCAATAGGACCTTTCTTTGCTTTGTAATGCTTCAAAATTGTAGCACATTGTAAAGTTTCAGATTTGTACTCTATTAAGAGGTTGTAACAAGCAAAATTAGAAGTCCATGAAGGCCAAAATTGGCAAGTGGCCTATTGTTATCGCACTATTGATAAAGTGCCCAAAGCATCTATTTTGGGGGGGTTTCTTGATTTTGTGAAAAGGGGGGGTGTTTGGTGTTGTGTTCTCTCTTTTTTGCACATTTCTTTCATTTTCTGCATTATGGGAACTTTAAGTTTCCTAAATTAACTCCTCATAACTATGCTTCGTGGTCAATCAAAATGTTGTATCACTTAATGCATAATGGAGTTTCACAATAGGTAGATGGTACTCTTCCTAAACCAGCAAGTGATAATGTATCAACAATTGAAATTTCAAATTGGGTAGCAATGGATAGGAAAGCCCTAGGTGATATATGTTTGGGGGTAGATGATAAAATCATGTATCAAATTAAGAAATGTACTACATCCAAGGAAGCTTGGGATACCCTCAAAAGCCTTTATGGTAAAGTGTTTGAAGAGGATGTGTTCAAAATGGAAGATGAGCTTGTATCCTTAGATCCTAAGTCATATGACTCAATCCAGGACTTCATCATCAAGGTGGATGAATTAAGGATGAAGCTTACTGATTGTGGGAGTTCTATCAAAGATGACAGACTGATTTATCTCATACATAACAAGCTGCCATCTAAATATTCCACATTTGTGTCTTCTTTTAACACCTCAAAGACTACCTTAGGGTTTTCCTACAAGAAAGTCACTTTTGATGAATATGCAAAACTGTTGGATGATGAAGAAAAGAAGTTGAAATCAATGGGGATTCTCAAATCACCTCAGTCTAAAAAATTGGTGGCCAACAATGAGGGTTCTCAACATTCAGCTGGACAATCTTCAAATAAAGGAAAGGGTAAGAAGAAGTGGAAGAAAGACAAATCTGAGGATGCAGAAAAAACAACACCTCAATCCAATCAACAAGGCAAGTCCTCGAATTCCAACAAGAAAGGGGACAACAATAAGGAGAAGAAGAAGTGTGCTTATTGCAAGAAATTGGGTCATGAAGAGCATGAGTGCTATCTCAAAAAGATTGATGAATTGACCAACATTATGAAGAAACATAATGTTCCATTGCCTAATTCTTACAAGGAGAAGGGATCTGCTTTAGATTCAAAGGGAAAAGGACAAGCACTCATGGCTAATTCAAACTTTTCAAAGGAATGGATATTTGAATCAGGTGCCTCATATCACATGGGTTCTTCAAAGGAGGATTTTTCTTCATTGAATCACTCAAAGGTACCACACATCTTCATGGGGAATGATAGCAAAATGGAAGTTGAAGGGAAAGGAAACATGGAGATGGAAAATGGTGAGTTTCAAGAGGTTCTCTATGTTCCAAACCTAAGTTTGAATCTCCTATCAATCTACCAAGTCACTCACTTTGGAGATGGACATAGAGTTGAGTTCCTTCTTGACTCAGTAAAAGTGCATAGTCTTAAAGATGATTCCTTGGTTGTAGTGGGGAAAGTGAATGATCACAAGAGGTTGTACTCTTTCTTGCATTTTGTGCCCAAGTCTCCTTCAAAGGCCTTGTTAACTCAGTCAAATTCAAACATGCAATTATGGCATGAGCGATATGGTCATCTTGACTATTGCTATCTTCAGCAACTTTGCACATACCACATGGTGAAAGGTCTACCTCAAATCAAATTTTCTAAGGGTGAATGTTCAACAGATTCAGTGGATATGCATCCAAAAGGGAAGTTACAAAGAGGGAAGTCTTCAAGAGCAATAAGTGTTCTTCAAATGGTTCACATGGTATTAGCAAGTCCTTTTGCATTCAACTAGGGTTGCTACATACTTACCTATTTTGATGACTTTTCACAAGAATGAAGTGTTGGAAACATTTCTAGCCTTCAAGGCTCATGTAGAACGAAAATCTAGGAAAGCCATCAAAGTAATCCGAATGGACAATGGTAGCATGGATGTGAACATAAGACTTAAGGACTTTTATAGATATGAGGGAATTGATCTTCAGACTCCACCAGCACTCAATCCGCATGAGACAGATGTTGCAGAATTGAGGATTCGAACTCTTAAGTCTATGGCAAGTTGCATGATTCATGCCAAGTCTCTTGATCCATCAAGAGAAGTTGAAGCAATCTCCAATGCCACTCACATTCTTAATCATTCTCCTTATCTAGCCTTAGATGGAAAAACTCCTTTTGAGGCATGGTGCAGCAGAAAACCCATTGTGACACACTTCTGAGTCTTCGGTTGTCCTGCATGGGCAAACAGATCTTCCAAGGGATACAAGGCATAATCATCTCGACCTTGTACCTTCATTGGTTACGAAGATGGTATGAAGGCATATAGACTTCTAGATCCTGAGACACATTAGATATTTGTGGAGAAGGATGTAAATTTTGAGGAAAGTTCACCAAGCTTTTCCTTTACTCCTCTTCGCACATCATACAGTGTGGAAACTGATAGTGACATCAACGATAGTGCTTCAATAGATTTAGACACATGGGGTTCTATTGACAGTTACAGTGAGAGGTCACTTCATTAGTTTAGTCCAAATGCATACATCGCCACAGTGATAGGTCTAGAATAGCAGGGTACATTTACTCTTCTAGATATAGGTTCAGTGACAAATTTGGGAGACAATATTCAAGATTTGCCTCTTCTTCTTGATGCAAAATTACCTTCTTCATTTTTCACGAGGGTTCTAAAATCTCTTGTTAATTCTCTACATGATCAATCCTCCAATGTTGAAGTGATTGTGGATACTTATAATCAACAGTTGCAACAGGGTTCTTCATCAATTGCAGAGACAGACAATTCTTTGGGATAGGTTCTTCAACTAGTTGAGTAGATTTCAGAGACATCAATTATTCATGAGATTCTTTCTACACACAGAAAAAGCATCTTATTTTTACCTTTGGCATTGTTTCTTCCTAAGGGGAGGAACACCATTCTACAGTCTTGGATTAGCTTATTCATCGGAGTAGTCACTGTTTGACATTCTTCTTTGGGGGGGGGGGGGGGGGGGGGAGCCCATCTTGTCTCTCTTCCTCTTCTTATCATTCTCTTCTGTATATACTAGATGTATGTCATAATGGGGGGATCTTGATTACTCCATCCATCCATGCATCCTTCTTTATCTCTCTTTTTGGGGGAGGGTTTTTCCCATGAGGTTTTCCCTCTTTCCCCGCTTTATGGGAGATTGCATATCATTATATACATGGGTACCTAATATGGCCTAGTAGCTGGGACCCATATTGCATTTCATCCTAGATTTTGTAAGCTTAAGGGCATTCCCCTAAGTTGCACTTAAGGGGGGGTGTTGGTGTAAATAAGTATTTACTTATTACACTTACTTAAGTTTTACTTAGGTTAATACATTATTTAATTATTATTTTAGGTGAGACACTTAGGAGTTTGTGTACTCTCATTGAGTTATGAAACTTTAATTATGCACATGGTGTCTACAACATAGGAGTATGCATCATTCATTGAGTTGTCATGTTGACAACACAATTATCCGCACTCTTCATTTAGCACATGTTGTCTACTCCACTGATTTGCGTGCTACACCATTGTAGGCTTATCCTCACATCATCGTACTTAATCTCATGCTTAATGGAGTATAATCCATATTTGGTGGACATGTGCTTGGTTGTATGACATATCATGATGCTAACTTCTATGCATTCTAGAAGCTCTCCTGAGGCCTTTATATTCAGGCACTCCTAGTGTACTCTTGAATCTAGTTATTGAATGAATATCATCATTCTGATCATACTCTGTCTATTTTTGTCTATTGTGTGCTTGTGTTGAGTTCTTTAGTTCTTGGGTGAATTTTGGCCTAAGCCAAATTCTTACATGGTATCAGAGCCAAGGGGGATTCTCATCATGTAGCCATTCGCGTCTGTTCATGCTTTAACACCTCAACTCGCATCTGGAGGATCCACAAAAATTGGGAGCATCTAGAGCTAGATTTGACCTCATCGTTGCATCTGGAGCATCGATTTGGTGAAGATCGACTATAAATTTGCCTATATTTGGTGAAAGTTGATCATGAGACAAATTTTTTTTGCAAATCGGCACCTGAAGGCACCGATTTGCAATTTGGGTATAATTTTTTTGGATCTATTAAATTTATTTATCGGATTAGAATTATTTAATCTCTACAATTTATTTTCCTTCTAGCTATTTTCGGAATTATTTTTTGGATTAGCACAGAGCAGAGAAAATTTTAAATTTTTTTAAGCCGAACCGGGTAGTGACACCCCAGCTTGGCTCTGTATTTGGTTCGTGGAATTTTGGATTAATTTATTGCAGGGTTTTAATCCCTCAATCCATGGGCCTCTGCATTAAATTCGGGTGGCTACAGTACATGTGCAGACCGTACCACTACAGTCTCTGTGAAATCCAACGAAGACCAAATATCGGCCACAATAAATCCCCCTTGTCAGGACATAATTCACAATTTGGTGAAACAAAGCCTTCGTAATCCACTAGCCACAATCCAAGTTCCAACTAGACACTCTTCCACCGGTGAGTGTGATATTTCCCTTAATTTTTGTGGGCTACGCTTTATAAAAAGCACATGCTTCTTAGAACCCACGAATGTGGGATAAATAAACAAAAATTGGTGACAGTTCTAAATCTTGGCAACCGCGACTCTACTCACCTGACAATGAAGTACACATGGTGTAATACACAATCATTGCTGACTCAACCACCACGTCAGCTGCTGAATCACTGGCCCTCGGCTATACAGTCATTGACATGTCACACTGTGACTCAGATAACAGTCAGCGCCACGCAGCATACCACATCATCCTGCACAGTTAGCCAATCTCCCACTACCATGTCAGCATCTAACTCAGCAGTACACATCATCCTACCATGTGTGCACCATTTGTACCATTCCGTATAATCCGTACAGTCCAGTGGCACCACATCATTTGCTAACATCATCACTAGCCTCATTTTTGTTGACGTAATCCTTTTTCTAGTTTTAAATTTGATGCCCGTCTAGACATCAAAATAAGGAAAATTATAACTGCTATGATGGCTGTATGACCATCAAATTTAACCCCATCATTCACTGATGCAACCTCTTACCAGATTCATTTTGGTTTTTGCAGTCCGACTTCAAGAGGCCATAACTTGCACATCCAGACTCCAAATCAAGTGCAATTTTTTTTGAAATTGGGTAAAAAATTTTAAAATTTTTAGTGGTGTATCTATTTTCTGGTTTTGGTAAGCTTAAGGGCATTCCCCTAAGTTGCACTTAAGGGGGGGTGTTGGTGTAAATAAGTATTTACTTATTACACTTACTTAAGTTTTACTTAGGTTAATGCATTATTTAATTATTATTTTAGGTGAGACACTTAGGAGTTTGTGTACTCTCATTGAGTTACGCAACTCTAATTATGCACATGGTGTCTACAACATAGGAGTATGCATCATTCACTGAGTTGTCATGTTGACAACACAGTTATTCGCACTCCTCATTTAGCACATGTTGTCCACTCCACTGATTTGTGTGCTACACCATTGTAGGCTTATCCTCACATCATCGTACTTAATCCTGTGTGTAATTGATCTGATGGATGGATCTAGACTAATTGCAATATTGAATGCTTAATTAAAAACACAAATCAGTGAAAGTCTTAATACATTTAACATAAATGAAATTAAGCATCACAAACTCAAAAGCTTGAGGTGAAATAAATAGAATTGAGAGAGATAATAAGATAGAAAGTGCAAACAAAGTTTGATTTCAGAGTTCGCCAGAAACCTGACTACGTCTCCAGGTCGGCTCTAATAGAGTATTATCAATCCGATTAATCTCCAGAAATCAATTACAAATGCACCAAGTCCATTCCTTCAAGCACTTCGACAGCAAAGAAACTTTGAGATACAAGAATGGTACAAAAATCTCCTTACAAGACCTCTTTGTCACAATGCCTGTTTCAATAAATCATCACTTGAAGAGAATAAAATCTACCTCCAAGAATACTTGGCCAAAATTCTCTTCCAAAAAGACTCTCGAAAATCATGAGTGAAAAACACTCACTCTCTCCACCTTTTTATACAACAAATTTAGTTAAATTAGGCCAAAACAAAAATATTTTAATAATAGGCCTATTAACAATACATGCTTCATTGTTAACCTCTTTGTCATTTAATAATTTTGGCATTACATGAATTTGAGGTTAAAGACAATTAACAAAATAACCATATATCCCTATTTTAAGGGTGGCTCGGACAATAGTCACAGGATAAATACGCTTTAACCCATATAAATTTCAAGATGTGTGTGTGGCATAGTGGCAATTATTTATTTTAGGATCCGGCCAATTCGGTGTTCAACTCCTGCTAGCACATGCCTTAAAACGGCTTTGGCGGCATTCTTAATTTAAATAGAGTATTTGACACTTACATAATGAATACAATGAGTGGCCCAACGACAAGGCCTTATTTTGGTAAAGGGGTGGTTAGGAGTTCGACCCCCACTGGCCCAAGTCTTCAAGTTGCTTGCTGATGTATTAATACCACATGTCAAATGATGACATCATGATGATGTCACCAATTAAAAAAACTTTTTGCCTCCAAATTCAAACAAACATAACTTTCACATATGAAGTTCATTTTTGACGAAATGAACGTCATTGGAAAGCTTGTGACGAGATCTTCATTTTGAAATCTATTGTTGACCACTTTCAAGATGGTTTGATTTCACCCCTTATCTAGCCCTCTAGTCTACTTGTTGACTAGAAATTTGATCGAGCATAACTTGCACAAATAGACTCCTTTTTGCTCTGTTCAAGTTGCATTGGAATCAAGATGTTGAGATCTTTTTGATGGTGCAAAAATTTGGAGATTTGAAGACACTTCAACTTTCACTAAAAATATCCACTAGATCATTAATGGAGGATAATCCATATCTGGTGGACATGTGCCTAGTTGTATGACATATCATGATGCTAACTTCTATGCATTCTAGAAGCTCTCCTAAGGCCTTTATATTCAAGCACTCCTAGTGTACTCTTGAATCTAGTTATTGAATGAATATCGTCATTCTAATCATACTCTGTCTATTTTTGTCTACTGTGTGCTTGTGTTGAGTTCTTTAGTTCTTGGGTGAATTTTGGCCTAAGCTTCATTCTGACATGGACTTTTTGAATTTGATGAAAGGTTTAAATGATTAATCAATTAAACACTCAAATGACTTGATGTTTGTGGTTGATTTGAAAGTATGTTATTTTTCCTCATTTTTTCTAATTTTGTATTTAATTTTTGTTGTTTGATTGAAATTCACATTGGTTTAGGTCTTTGCCAAATTTTGGTAGTCTACAAATGCCTCTCTTTGAGCTAATATGCGAAGCATATTAGTTCGAAGAATGTCTCAAATTTTTTGATTCTTAGCCAAATTTTGATAATTGAGTGGCTGGGCACTGATGCTCTATTGATTTGATATTGATACGATGCTTGATTGTTGGTGATTTGATGCCTGATGTTGATGTTTTATTGATTCAAAGTGGATATGATGTTTGATTTTGATACTGTGATGTTTAAAATCCTTTATTTAGAATAGTTTTCTTGGATGCCCAAGTTTATTTGGTTGATGTTGAAATTTGACTAGGGTAGAACATTTCTTGTGTTTGAAATTTTGATGCCCCAGTTTGATATAGGTATACTGCCCCCTTAAAAATAAAATTTGAAAGTAGATTTGTGAGATATGGAGAATCCAATTTTATTTCTAAAAAATGTTGATGACAAAGTTTGTAGATAAATTGGGTTGTAGGTATGACATTGAGTTGGACATAAATGGATTGCAACATTACCCAGATTGAGAAAATGGGTCTAAAGGCATTAAATAGGAGGAAATATATCTTAAGATATGCCATAAAAAGCCCCTAGTGAGGGCTAAATAGGTCAAAAGACCTTCTACCCTTCTCATTTTTACACTCCTCTTTCACTCTTCTCCCTTTGAGCTATAATCCAACGAAGATAGTGGTCCCATTGTGAAAGCACAGATTCAAGAGGGTTTGTAGATATGAGAATTTGATTGACTATGGAGCCTTGGTATGTCATAGAGAACCTTTGCAATTTCAATTTTTGAATTTTTATAGGTATTTTAAAGATTTTGCACGATTTCAACTAGTAAACACTTAGTTTGCATGTTTCAACACATTTAATGTTTTTTGTAGCACATTTAAATTCTTTTAGTGCATACATAGCTATTATTAGTGCGTCCTAAGGGTGAACTAGTGCTTATACTTATGTTTTGAGATTGTAAAATAACACATATAGGAAAGTAGTAGCACTTATGCATGATAGCATAACGCTTTTAAGTGCTTTAGTGCATGCAAAGTGTGTTGTAGCACATATAACTAGTAGAATAGTGTATATGCATTTTGGGATGTTTTGGTTCAAGGCAATAAATACTGTTAAGTGTTTATAGGTTTGTTGTAGTGCATATGCAATTCTACATACCACTTCCACCTTGGGTAGTGCATTCAGTTTATAAAACTATGCATATGATGAGCTGCATAGCACTTTTGTCTCCAATAGCACATCTTATTTATGTAATAGCACCTATAGTTATCTGAATAGTGGTTTCTCCCATGATAGCACATCCGTGTGATGGAAAAGTGCATATGATTAAACTTAGACCACTTTTGACTTTAATAGTGCATATGCTTAATTAGTGCGATAGCACATACATTGCATTTAATAGTGCATTTGGGTAATGTAGGGTTTATCCAATAACAAAGTCTCCAGATAGGTAGACATCAGTATGCATAATATTGGTCAAGGTCCAAGATAGAGTCTTGATGTTTGGAGTTGACCCAGAAACTTGTTCACATAATAAATCGAAAGAAAAGCAATATGTAGGATCAATGAAGTGATTTTGGATAGATAAAAAATTGCCTCCCTCAGGGTACAAAGTAGGGAAAATTAACATGTCCCTCTCAAGATATAGAGTGGGACAAATAATAGGTTCAAGATAGAACCATTAGCTAGATAGCTAGATGTTTGTTTTTAATTGATGTAGGATAATCACTTGTGATGAAAAAATGATGTCATTGTTGAATTATTTGCTGAAATAGGTACGTGGGGTGGAAGCTCATGGTGTAGGGATTATATCTGTGGCCACTGGAGTCCATCAGTAGGTTATCAATAGTTGATCATCATGTTATTGATAGGTGTAGATTCACAAATATTCGTAGATGCTTCAATAATGGGTGAACCGAGGATTATTGACAACAATGTCCAAGTGGTGACACTCAGACCACAACAAATTTCATATTTGATTACCCCAGAGGATGCGTATAGGATTCTCAAGATCCTAACAATGAGAGATTTGGTATATTATGATTAGACAGATGATGGGACAACCTTTAGAGATGTATTTGCAAATGATGATATCAGAGATGATAATATGTCATGGTTTTAGATGCTATAATATAAGCCCTTACTGATGGTATTGACTAGATTGATAGGAGGATTTCTCTTACTAGATAGGGGAGGGTGCGAGTGTCTAGTTGGATGAGGCTACATTATTTAGGACATGATCGAGTGATGACAAAGATTTTCATGGGGTAGCTACATTTTAGCCAATTGATATCATGATTTGCATCAGGTGGTATATTCAGGGGCTACATCACTTTTAGTGGGTGTGGTATTATTATAGATATGGACATGGGAGCATCTTCCCATTACTTGATTGATATGTGTGCATTGACAACCACAAGATATACCTTATATTTATGTGTATTCAGGTGTGATTGTCCAACCCCATTTGGGCAAGATAGAGTATTGGCGATGTATGTTAGATGACTTGGATGAGGTGGTGTGGAGGCCATATAGGTTTATAGAGCCATGGAAAGAGGATGATGATTAGATGGTGTATTTCTTTTCCCCTCAATTTTTTCTTGGTCAGATCCCTTTAGTGATTAAGAGATTTTTTTTATGAGGGTAGTTAGACTATTTGGTCATTGATAGGGGATGCCATAGGGATTGACACATTACACTTAGGTGTAGGTAGAGAAACTAGTATGGGGCTTACATTAGAGTATGAGGCATACCAAGAAGATTTCCTATAGATGATAGGGATGCCATAGAGATGGTCATTAAGCTATGGAAAGGTGGATGCAGGGATGGAGGGAGACTATGCTCAATGGTTTAGAGAGCATCCCTTTCTAAGATATATATATCCAATGAATCCAATACTTGGGATAGAGGAGGATTCGAGTAGGGGAGAGGATGGTGAAGATGAGGGTGGTTGAGGGAGAGGTAGGGCTAGAAGTAGTGCAAGGGAGGTAGGGGGGTAGAGTTAGGGCCATGGTGTTGCCACAACAGAGAGTGTAGCACAAGGTCTAGTACAGAGGCAGATACCCACATAGAGACTAGGGGATGTGGGTAATGGTGGGCCTAGAGAGGTTTGTGGGCAAGGTGGGATTGTGATGGGAGCAGGCACAGGCAGTGGTGTAGGGTCAAGCATGAGGGCAGATGATTTGAATCAAGGTAGAGAAGTTCAACACAGGGTTGTTTTATTAGATGATGTCCAGTTTGTGAGGAGACAAAGGCCTCAAGTACAGGAGCCCTCGACAGGGGTTCAGAGTGCATAGTCATTGGGACAATCATAGGCATCTAGAGATTTTGTGCCACCAATTGTTATACTAGGTGGGTTATCTGGTATGGAGGCTTGTATGAGTGCCATGGAGGCACAAGTTGAATTGATTGGCACATAGATTAGTTATTTTTTGAGCACAATGCGGGCATTCATAGAATTGATGACAGTGAGGCCCCCACCTCCACCTTTTCCACCAAGCAAAGATGGGGTGACGACTAGTCAGGTTGCCCCAAAAATTTCTAGGACACATGGTATAAGTTCCTCAAATCAAGCTCTGAGAGATGGGAGGAGTTCCCCCAATGATCAAGCACCTCTTGATTAGACACAGACAGATGGGGCTGGTGGCCCAGGTGGTGAGACTCAAGGGTGATCTTATGTATCATGTTGTTGCGCATGTATTGGTTTTGATAATGACCTTTTGATAAATGAATATTCAAATCGAGCTTTTCACCTTTGTGTTTATGTTGGATTTTATTTTTCTTGGTATTATGGACTTTATATGTTTGATAGTGGCATGCATTGATGTTATGGATGATATTATACATATGTTGTTTTATTGTTGTAATGGATTTATATGCGAATGTGATGTGGATTTTTAATGTGTAGATGAATAAATGTTTAGTGTAGTGAAATAATATGTAGATGATGAATATAGAAATGAAGTGGACGAATGTAATGAAACATAATGTAATAATATGATAATGATAATAGGATAATGCAGTAGATTGTAATATAGAGATATAAAATGATTTAATTTAATGATGAAAATGAGAATGAGACAATGAATACAATGTTGTGACATGATACCAAGATATGAGACAAATAATGGAAAATAATTAAGAACACATGAGTGTGATAAGATGAAATGAATTAAGGAAAATATGTGATAAAATGAACATAACATAAAATGGACAAATGAAGATGATATGATAAAAAAATGACAAAAAATAGAAATGATATGAAAATGGAGTGGAAGAAAATGATTAAAGAAAATGGAATTTAATGAAATGAGTTAATGAGAGGAAAATGAAATGAATGAAATGATGAAATGGAAAGAATAAGAAATGATTGATAATAATTATAGTGAAGTGAGGTGAAAAATAAAAATAAAGAGGTGGAAAGCAATGGTTTACTGTGGAATACAAAATGATGTAGTAGGATGAAATGAAGATAGAATGATGATGAATATGAAAAGGTGTAAGATAAATAGGAGGTAATAATGAAAATAAAATGAAATGAGGATGTTAGGAAAATGAGATAGTGAAGTAAAATTCAAATTATGAATTATAAGCGAAGGAATGGAAGGAATGATAGAAAACGAAAAATAAATGAAAGTGATGAAAAAAATTGAAAGTAATGAAAATGATAACAATGAAATGAAAATGCAATGAGAAATAAAATGATGTGGGACAATGACAAAATAGATTAATGAAAAGAGAATGCAATGATTAAAATAATAAAATAAGGATGGGATGGAAATAGGATAAGGAAATGATAATGAAATGACAGGATGAATAAAATGATATGGAATAATGGAAGATGAAAATGAGTTTAGTGGGACAGACATACAACTCAAAATTTGAGATTCGAAGGCCACAAAAAAATTTTGAGGCATGAATGATGAAAAAAATGAGAAAGGTGAAGTCATAAATAAAATAGAACATGATCAATGATGGAAGAAAAAGAAAGGTAATGAGAGGGAATTGTGACCAAAACTTTTGAGATTCAAAAGTCACATAATGCAATAGGTAGTATGGATATTATGAGGTGATGAAGTGTGAGGAACTGTGGTGATGTTGGGATGAAACAAAGTCCACAATACTTGAATGTTGAAAGCTCGCTATGATGGTGATGTTGTTGTTGGTCATTTGCTACCATGCCTTAGTGTTGTTACCATTCTTTTGGATGATGTTGCGTAGACATTCCTATTGATTCCCCAATTGTGTGCCAACCATTTGTTTTTAAGGGACCCTATATGAAATGCAAGCTACATGAATGCAACTAACTATCATATTTTGTAAAGAGATGAAAATTAAATGTCGTCACTGAGCACTTAAAAAGAAAAGGGATACA
This sequence comes from Cupressus sempervirens, assembly GCA_028749045.1. Taxonomy (NCBI): domain Eukaryota; kingdom Viridiplantae; phylum Streptophyta; class Pinopsida; order Cupressales; family Cupressaceae; genus Cupressus; species Cupressus sempervirens. The sequence continues at coordinate 640,363,721 of CM053788.1, forward strand.
GTACAATCACCACTAGCTCAACTATGGTAATATGAATACTTTATAATGTTGAGAATTGTCAAAGAAAACAAATAATGTACATGGAAATATAATAACCATTAAAAATATTCTACTGCAATAAATGAAAACATGAATATAAGCTTAATATACACACAAGTAGACACATGTCAGACAAGGAACCTCACCTGAGATGTTAGGCAAAGCTAGTTGAGGTGCACATGGCCTTCCAAGAAAGAGGAAACTTATAAGTTGACACCAATATTGCATAAGACCAAAGGATCACGAGATTAAAATAGTGAAAGTAGAAGGCAAATAAAATGTCATGGTTTCATCTTGGTCTCTCTGGTCAAGTACATAATCAAGGTACTAGGAACACATGATAGTGAAAAAGCCAATATTTGTGGATAATCATACTGACAGTTGTATGCAATAGTGTCAAGTTTTTCCAGTTCCCTAAGGATTAAAGTTGTTGTATGATTCTTGTAACAAGTCGTGGAGTGTAACAATGGTGACTTTGCAATAGGATGTATGTTGATTGTGTTGGAAGATATGTATCAGTGGGGTATGAATAGGTGTATCTTGGCATAGTAATGTTAGAGTAGAGCGACGAGTGTATTGGGTACTAGTGTGGGGAGTTGTGTTGAGTGAATGCATGGCAAGGCTAATGAAGTGTAATGTGTTTTGAGTGCTGACCATAAATAAATGAGCATGTGTGCATGAAAGGAAGTGTGGTGAAGGAATAAGTAATACAGTTGTTGAGAGATTCATTTTTTAGAGGGGCGAAGTAAGTGTGAGGTTGTTAGCATGGCAAGCTCACCATACCAGTCATAGAAGGAGGCAAAGATGGGGGATGTCAGTTAGGGAGGGTGGGTGAGGAAAGGATAGATGGAAAAGCATGTCTTTCGTATGTCAAGTGAACTAGTATATTAGCCTAAGCTCTAGGTGCTAGTTCTTGAGCATGGCAAGTTGAGCTAGATAGAGATAGTGTAAGCACAACTTGGGGGCTCAGGAGTCAGGGTGGAAGAAGCCCCTTTGTTAGTATTGTTAATCTTGTCAGGGAGTATGGTGTAGAAGGCATTGTAGGAGGAACTAGTTGGTGATCCTATGATGCAAGTGGAAAGTAGTCATCCTGGGGCAACAAAAAGTATGCTAGAAGCAACGATGGGTGTAGGGGAGATGGACTCTCCTGGGAAGACTACAGGAAAAGTACAGAGGGCAACAAAGGATGTTAGTGTAGGTGAGGTAATGAGCATACTGGGTTAGTTGATTAGCCTTAGAATCTCAGTATAGGGATTGACGAATGAGGAGATGGGTGCATTAGGTGTGGTTGAGCCAAAGATGGATGTTGTTAGTCTTGTTAATCTTGTCAGGGAGTATAATGCAACAAGCATTGTAGGAGGAATTGGATGGCGATCCTATGATGCAAGTGGAAAGTAGTCCTCTTGGGGCAACAAAATGTATGCTAGAAGCAAGGATGGGTTTAGGGGAGATGGAATCTCCTAGGAAGACAATAGGAAAAGTGCAAAGGGCAACGAAGGATGTTAGTGTGGGTGAGGTAATGAGCATATTGTGTTAGTTAATTAGCCTTAGAATCTTGGTATAGGGATTGATGAGTGAGGAAATGGTTGCTTTAGGTGTGGTTGAGCCAAAGATGGATGTTGAGGGTGGGACACAAGCAACACATGAAGTAGAGGAGTTCTGAAAAATACTGACCCTAGAGAGAGTCCAAGTGGAAAATATAGAACAAGAAGTCACATTTTTGTTAGGTTTGATAGATAAAGATTCTAAGGATCAAGCACAAATAGAAGCCAAATGGCTCCAAGAGGTGTTGAATACAAAATGAGTGTGAGTGTGATCATTGGAAGTTGAGCTGCGAGTGGAATGGTCATGAGTGGAGGGAAATGATGTAGGGATTCAAGTTGAGTGAGCACATGCACAAAGGTTACAAAATACTTTAAGGATGGCATAAGTAGGTTTGGAAAGTGCACAAAATGAACTGGTGTTATTGCAAGTGCAGTTAGAGTCTTTTAAGGATGTAGTGTTAAAAATGAAAACTGTCATTGCAGCTACAAGAGTGGTTGGCGACTAGTAAGGAAAAGGTGAGTCATTTACAATAGTAGCTTAGTGAGACAAAAGTGGATGTGGAGCATTGGAGAATGGTGACCAAATAGATGAAATAGGAGTGGGATGTCGCTCAATGGGTGATTATTGTATCAGGAATTAATAAGATGGTGGACAATGTATTTGTGGATATGCAAAGGACTACTAAAGTACATGGGAAGCCGCCTATTATATGGGGCTATATTATTAGTCGATCCCATTGTAGCAGTGATGGGAGATCTAGTTTGTGGATAGATAATTTATGCAATTGTTGAATGCTCAACTATGCAGTGGGAAATTTTTGATACCAATGGATGTTGTTTGGGTGTGAGGGGGATACATGCTAGGAGCTTCATCTTCTAGGACTGTGGCTAGGGAAACGCCCCCAGTCAATAATCCTAAAATGCTACCTCCATAAGGGAGGCCATAATAAGTGATCTACTAGGTGTTGCTTTGGATGTAATTGTGCCTTTATCACTATAATAAAATTAAAAAGTGTGTTGTTTATGGCAAACAAAAAAGGGTGATAGGTGCTCATTTCGTGTTTATGTACAATGTAATTGAAAGTGTTTGATAATTATTTTTATTTTTTGTTTTGGTATTTTTGTTGATATGTTTTGGATGTTTTTGGTATTTTAAAAATTGTTCTAGATGTTTTTGGTATTTTTTGAGACTATTTGGATGTTTTTGGTACTTTTGAGACTATTTGGATGTTTTTGGTATTTTTGAAATTGTGGAGGGTTGCTAAAATCCACAAAAACATGAGCAGTGGGATATTTAGAGAAATATTAACCTTCACTTATGTGTGATAACTGAACGCTAAGGTGGGCTCTCAATCAAAGATGAGTATAAACTTGTGTAACATTTTGAGAGTAGAAGTGCACGAGGTGGGAAAAGCAAGAAGTGCTAATCCACGAATTGCAAGTAGAACTGCAACATGAAATTTTGTGTATTTTGATAGCCTTTATAGACAAGTTAGGGAAAAAGTTAGGATTTTTCTCTATGTCTGTGTCGAGATGGATACTTACAGGGCTATTAAAAATGCGTGTGGGCCTAAAAGGGCATTTGGGGCCTAGAAAAAGGCGTTTAGGCCTATAAAAGTTGCTGGGTGGCCTAAAAAGGTGCTTGGGGGCCTAAAAAAAGATGCTTTGGGCCTATAAAAAGTACTAGGTGGCCTAAAAATGTGCTTGGGGGACTAATAAGGCATTTGGGGGCCTTAAAAAAGGTGCTAGATGGCTTTAAAAAGGCACTATGGGAATAGAAAAAGGAATTTAGGCCTCTATAAGGTGGGAGAGGCTGTTGTGGTCTCTCAAATGCTAACTTATTCTATGCTATCATTAGCTCCAAGGGTCAAGGGTTCGATTGGTAGGGATTCAACCTCATGTATCATTCTTACAATTAAGAAGTAGGCTAGCTTGATAGAGTGTTTGCAACATTGCTGATGTGCAACAAAATGATGACCTAGCTGGATGGGGATGAAAGAGTGTGATGGATATCTGCAGCAATTTGAGTGATGCCCAAATTACCAACGTGTCCCTAAATCATAGAGATGAGACATGAGGGCATAAGGACGTTTTAGGATAACATTGATATATTTGTTAAAGGGTTTTGGATCAATCGTGGCCTTTGCAAGATAAATAAGTTTGAAAAACTCTTTTGATATTGTTGTGAGAGGAATAGAGGAATTTTTTTTTAGCTATCTGTGTTGTGCCAAATTTTCCCAAGTCCTGAGATATGTTTCAAGACATAATGACGCTGCTTCTTGATTTATTTATGCTCTTGTTCATTGTCTTTTTTGGAAGTAATAGGACAATGGTTATGCCATAAAATATTTAAATATTTTTCAATGTAGGGGGCTTCACCATTGATTTCTTATAAAACTAGTTGAGGTACGTAAACCCATCCCAAAGAAGGGACAATTAAAGATGGACACCAACTTGACATGAAATCAATGGATCATTGGAATAAAGAAAAAAAATAATAATTCATGCAAAAATTAAAGACAATTTTTTTTTGTGGCATATTTTTGATCACTTGTTTGTTTTTTTGATTTGTTTATGATAGTTTTGATGTATTTGTGAGTATTTTTGATGATTGTTTTTTATTTTTATTTTTGTTTTAATATTTTTGATGATTTTTTTATATATTTTTTGACTATTTTTGATATTTTTGACTATTTTTGATATTTTTTTGACTACTTTTGATGATTTCTAATAGTTTTTGACTTTTTTAAAATTATTTTTTATATTTTTGAACTGTTGTTTATGAGTTTTGATATGTTTGACTATTTTTCATGATTTTTCATATTTTTGAACTATTTTTAATGATTTTTGATTTTTTTGACTATTTTTGATGATTTTTGACTTTATAAAATGATTTTTGATAATTTTTTGACTGTTTTTGATGATTTTTGATACTTGTTTGACTGCTTTTGTTGATTTTTGATTTTTTTTTGACTATTTTTATGATTTTTGATATGGTAATAGTAAAAAAAGGGAGAAAGTGAGATTTGTTGGAATATGGAGATCATCAAGGTTGACATGAAGGCCAAAAGGGACATTTTAGAGCACAAAAAGAGGTAAAGAGACCAAAAGTAGGTTTTTGGGAACATGTATGCATTTATGAAGGCTAAAAGTGGGCTCTTAGGGGCATTTTGGATTTATGGAAGTTCAAACAAATTTTTGGGACCATAGATGGACTTATGGAGGCTAAATGGAGTTTTCAGAACCACATATGGATTTATGGAGGTTTAAATGGATTTGTGGGTTTTTTTGGGAGTGGTAGATATTTGAGAGGTGCATTGAGTTTCATGTAATTCATGCCTGTGATATCTTAAAACATAATCGGACTCCATGTTTCCTCTGAGTTGCTCACCTTCCTTTTGTTTCTATTTGTTAGTCATCTCTTTTGTGAATAGGTTCTAATGTCGAGAAATCACTGAATTGTAACCCACAAGTGTTTCTGAATTGGGTATGTATACAATTAACTCAAATGCAACACCCTGTATCCCTTTTGTTTTCAATGTCCTATTAATTTTTTTAATTAATAAAAAAATATGTAATGGAAAGGCTACAAACAAGAAAAATTGGTTTTATTAGTTTTGTTGTAACCATGTCCTATTGTATTTTCACATTAAAGGAGTTGTGTTGTTAGGGAAGCCCAAAGGTGTCATTTCTCACTCCTTTTATACCAGATTTTTTTTTGGTAATGTTTTTTGGTTGTTTTTTATATTTTTGAGATATGAGGTGTTTCCTTGTCACTTGAGATGTAGAACTTTTTAAGATGAATGATGTTAATGGGTTCTACTAGTTCTTCTCCATTACAATTGGATACCTATCTGAAAAGATTTTGTGATGATATAAGGGCCAATCCAATTGGCTTCCACTTGCATTTATTTTCTCAATCTACCTGGTTTTTAGGGTTATCTCGAAGGACTAAGTCTCTTATTTGAAAAATGTGTAGCTTCACCTTCTTGTTATAATGTCTGGACAACCTATTCTGATACACTTTGAGATGTTTGTGGGTTGTGTGTTGATGTTCCTCTAGGAATTCCAATTGTTCTAAACATGCCACTCTATAGTCCTCATTTGTCATAACATCACATAAGGTGACTCTTAAAGAGAAATTTTCAACCTCTAGGGGAAGAATTGCTTCATTGTCATAGACCAAAGAGAAGGGGGTTGTGCCTATAGGCATCCAAACACTTGTTCTATAGGCCCAAAGTGTAGGATTTAGATGTAGATGCCAATCTCAACAAGTACCATTGATTTTTCTTTTGAGGATGTTAATGATGTTTTTTGTTGGTAGCTTCTACTTAGCTATTGTCCTAGGGATAATAGATTGATGAGGAATGGCGAATGATGTGAAACTTGTCACACAACTCATCAACTATTTGGTTTTTGAAATACAAGGCATTATCTATTAGAATAGCATGAGGTATGCCAAACTGAAAAGTTATGTAATTAAAAATTAATGAGGAGATTTATTTGTTAGTGGCTTTTGTAAAGGGTACTGCTTCAACCCATTTGGTGAAATACTCCTTTGCTGTAAGAATCCACTTATGTCTATCGGAGGAATGTGGGTTAATGCCACCTATCAAGTCAAAAAACCATTGATAAAAAGGCCATGGTGTGGCCAAGGGGTTGAGTTCTTGAGTTGGTGTATGAATTAGATTACTGTGGACCTAAAATTTCTTGCAAGCTTTGACATAGTTGATAGAATCCTTTTTCATGGTGGGCCAGGAATAGCCCATTCTAAAGATTTTTTTGGCTAGGGTGAATCCAATGGAATGTAGCTAAAAAATACCTACATGAACCTCTTATAGAGAAACCATAGACTTGTTAGTTTCTAGATATCTAAATAAAATTCCATCTAGACCTTTCCTATACAATGTATCATCCATCAATGTGTAACGCAAGGGTAAAGTTTCATTTTTGGTTTCTAGATAGAGTAGAAGGCATAATGTTATTGCATAAGTAGGTGGAGATGGAATCATACCAAGGGAAGATTGGAGTGTCTAAGAGGAAAACAATGTGGGATTCAAGTTGAGTAAATGTAGGTTGAACCACATCCTCTACTAAGAAATCATATCACTCTTGTTGGTATGGTAGCTGGAGTAAGGAGGCCAAAGTAGATATAGCATCAACCACCCTATTCTTGTCTCTAGAAATCATCTCAAATGTAATCTAAACAAAGCATGCTTTGAGAGTATCAACCAAATATTTCTAAGGAAGCAATTTTTCATCTTTGGTTTGATACGTGTCATTTACCTGGTTGATGACTAGCTAGGAATCTCCATAGACCTCTATTGATGTCAATTTCCATTCTAAGGCTAATTTAAGACCAAGAACTAAGGCTTCATATTCTACCATATTATAAGTGCATGATAACAAAAAAATTTATGAGTTTGGTATGGTCACGCCTAAAGGTGTGATGAATAGAATCCCTGCGCCTGAACCATGATGGGTATAGAATCCATCAAAATAAAACTTCAATGTGACTAGCTCTATCTAAAGGATGTGTGTATCTAGAAAATCTACTAAGATGGGATTCAAGTTTTCTAGGGGTTCCTTAGCCAACTGATATACAATGGCTTATCCTTTTATGGCCTTTCTATCAACATATTCGATATCAAGCTTGCTTAGAATTATCACCCATTTGGCCAATCTACCTATTAACATAATTTTGCTCATAAGATACTTGAGAGGATATATTTTGGCTATGAGTTTTACCTTATGCGTTAGGAGGTAGTAGCATAGTTTTTGGGAAGAAAAAACTACTGCCAGACATGCCTTCTTAGTGAAAGTGTAGTTAATCTAATAATTAACCAAGTTTTGACTAATGTAGTAGATGGTTCATTCCTCTCCTTGGTCATTTTCCTATGCTAAGAGGGCTCCTATTGATTTTTCTATTAGGGAGATATACAACAATGAAGGTTTGTGTGGTGTACCAGGCACTAAGACAGATGGATTCATTAGATAATTCTTGATAAGATCAAAATTTGTTTGACATTGATTGTCCCACTTGAAAACTATATCTTTGTGAAGAAGGTTAGTGAAAGGCACACATTTCTTGGCTAACTGAGATATGAATCTTTGGACGGGCTGAAGTCTCCCTTGGAGAGAACATAGCTAGCTTAGGTTCTTGGGAGGTTTCATGTTGACAATAGCTTGTACTTTTTTGGGATCTACTTCTATCCCTTTGGAAGAGATAGCATAGCCCATGAGCTTTCCAGATTGCACCCTAAAAATAAACTTCTTAGGATTCAACCTAACTTTGAAAGCTTCTAGATGCGTGAATATCTTGTTTAGAATTGGAAGATGGTCTTCAAGGGTATGAGACTTTTCTAGAAGGCCATCTACAAAATCTTACATAAATGTGTGCATCATATCATGCAATATTGTGGTCATAGCTCATTGATATGTGGCTCCCAAGTTCTTGAGACCAAAGGGCATGACGTTCCAATAGAATGTCCCCCATGCAAAAGTGAATGCTATTTTCTCTTGGTCTTTGTGTGCTATCTTGATTTGGTTATAAACAAAGAAGCCATCCATAAGAACATCAAGTGTTCTATGATTAGGTTTACAATGACATCAATGTTTGGTAAGAGAAAGTCATCTTTTGCACATGCCTTATTGATATCATGAAAATTAATTAAGATCCATATACTTCCATCCTTCTTTGAATTAGGCACAATGTTTGAGATCCATGAAGCATACACTAATGGCCTAATGAAATTGGTATGAAGTAACTTCTCCAACTCCGTTTTGACTAAAAGTGTTATATGTAGATGCATTTTTCTAAGCTTTTTCTTGACTGGTTTAGCCTCTGGCAAAATATTGAGGTAATGAAGAATCATATTAGGATTGAAACCCAACATGTCAGCATATGACCATGCAAAATTAATTTTCCTTTTCTTGAAGAAATGAACGAGTTCACTTCTTTCATTTGAAGTTAATGATTGTGCTAGGTGAATGATTTTGGGTTTTGCTTCTTTTCCAATGTTGACTTTCTCTTTGCTCTCGATTAAAATAGATGACCTCTCTTCTAAATATTTGGGTAAAGCATCAATTATCTCATCATTGGGTGCCACAATTGGGTTTTCACCCTTAGATACATCACTTCTATTTATTTTAATTTTTTATCTAGACCTATCACAACATGGTTTGGGTTGCTAGATTTATGAGGTGTTAGACCTCTATTCATGTGACTAAGATGATTGACACTATTTGTAGGTGCTTCCTTTGGTTCTAGTCTTGTAGACAGTTCAACTGCATTAATGTATAGAAAAATGTCACAGTTAGTGTCAAAGTTGGGAATGTTATGAGGCTCAGTTGTATCCCAGTTAATAAGCTTGAGATGGATCAAGGATAATTACTCAAGGTATGGATATGGTTCGACTTGTTTCAAATACATGACCTCACTTGATGACTCATACATCATATCTAGTAAGTATATAATATGTACTTCTTCTATGTTATCTAGGAAACTAGAGTCTTCAAATTGCTTGTTATCACCATTTTCAATTTTCACTAGAAAGAAATCCAAAAATAGGGTCTGGAACTGAAATTATTCATTAGGTTCATCCTCACCCTATGATGTTAGATTAGGTTTTTGTTCTATATATGCTTCTAAATCATTTTGACATGAATTGACAGTGTGTAGTAAAGGGGAATATGAGTTAGAGGTAGATTCTTGTTTCATGGCAATGTTTTATATAGAAATGTGAATTACATCACATTCTTTATCATGAGTGATTCCTCAAATAGCGAATCAAATTCCCATTTGGCGGAGTCATCATCATCTCCATCATTAGTGGCATCCACGAGGTTCTTCTACAATGTGTAGATCAGGGAAAGATATGTTTACATTCTTTAGATGGGATGCACTTTGATCTACGATGTCCTTCTCTTTTGCTACCCAAAACAAAGTAGAGGAGGAGGAATCTTTTTATCTATATCGTAGATTATCAAGGTGCAGTGGCTTAAGGTAAGGTGGAAAATTTTCATTTTCTTGTTCTGAATAGCCTACTCATGTCCTTAACTTGTTGGGTCTGAACCGTGCTACTAGTGGTTCAACAATACCTTTGCCTCTTCTGAAAGGGCCTTCTCCCAAATAACCCATTTTCTTTATTGGGTCATAACCCTTGCCAAAAAGGTGGTGGGAAATGTCAATGTTTTGTATCCTCTTATTTTTGTCATCTTTGATGTTAGGAGATATATCGCTTTCTTTAACAAAATGTTCATTGTAGGTTTTAGGAAGAGTGGTTGAAGTTGGTCTATCATGAGATTTAAGAGATAGTAGTGGTTTGAACAAAGACATTGAATATTCACCTACCCCTTTGCATTGTATTTTGCAATTTCTTTCAAATTCTTTCATTAAACAACTCATTTATTCATAATGTTTTTGTTTGGAGTATGTTGGTAGTAGTGACGATGAGATGGAAGAATTGGAACAAACCACTTTCTCTTTTCCCTTAGTCATTGTGGAAAAGTGGTTGTTGTCTTGACTAGCAAAGGTCAAAGCCTCTATTGGTATAGATTAGTTTGCATTACTTTTCAAGGTGGTGATCTCTTTCGTGTTATGAGGAACAAGGGAATTGCAATATTGCTTATAGTTTTGGTCCTTGAGTATGATTACCTCTTGACCCTTATATGGAAATTTCAAACATTAATGATAAGTAGAGGGAACCACTTGCATGTCATGGATCCATGATCTGCCTAATAAGATGTTGTACGTTAGCTTCAAATCCATAACTTGACATACACTTTCTTTCACAATAGGCTAACCCTTATTGGTAAAATGACCATACCCTTAGAGGGTCTTTCCTCACCATCACAAGCCTTAATTATAAATTTTTTCTTGGGATCAATAACATCTTCTATATACCCTAGTGCCTTTATGAGGTTTAAAGTGTAGATGTTTAGATTGGTCTTGCCATCAACCAAAGCTCTCTTTTCTTTATTTCTATGTACAAATACTTCAATATGTAATGGGGAGTTATGTGGATGAGCGATGGACATGTCACATTGTGCTAAGAAGAATACCCAATGAGGTGCAATGAGGTTTCTTACCATGTTTTGGAATCTATTGACATCAAGATCATTTGGCACTAAGGCTTTGGCTAGGATCTCTTTGTGCTCTAGAGATATTTGTAACAATTCAAAGATGGAGATATGGGCAAGGGTTTTTAATAGATTGTTAACCAAACTATATTTGGATATGGTAGAACTTGTGGTTGCTTGTTCTGAATTGGTGGTTTCCCCTGATAGACCCACTTTAGAGGCTTGACCTCAGGTTATAGCATTCAAGGGTCTTTTCTTGTGCTTATCTTTGACAACGATAACATTGGCAATGTCATCAAAGCCATAGATCATGTTGATTGTATTATCATTATTGTGGGCATAATTGACCTTGTAATTGAAGGATGTGGTGTTGTTTTTTTTGGAAGATTCACTCTTCTCATGGCTCATGAAGGAATTCTTAAAGTCTATGTGATCCTCATTATTACAAAGATTGTGTACTTCAATGGTTTCATCATCGATCAATTTTTGAATGGCTCCCTAAGGGCATAGTAGTTATTGATAAGATGCCCTCTATTTCAATGATATGTTTGTCACTCAACCATGAAGGTTTAACTTATGGTTCATAGGGTTTGGCTTCTAGTAACACAATAAGCTCATTAGTTAAGAGTGTTTGTAAGGCTGGTTTGTGTGTTTCATTGATGGGAGTATATACTCTAGGTGGGTTAACAAACTTATATCCTTTCGATGGAGGGGCTTGGTTATATGCTACCTATTGGTTGGGGATATTTTGTATTGGAGGAGTAGTTTGGTTTTGGAAATAGAATAGAAAAGCATGGTCTTGCCTTTGTGTGTCTTGGCGAGAAGGCACATTGGTGTTATTGACATTTGGATAGTGTTGATTTGGAGAGGGATGAAGCTATGGTTTAACATTATTTGCTTCTACCACTCCATCATTTGTCATGTTTTTATTATTATTTCTCTACCACAATTTTTTTTATCATTTGAATGATCAGATGAGTTGTGTGGTTGTGGGGAGTTATTGGAGAAACCTTTGCTATCTTTTGATAGTTTAATGATATTTTTTTTAGCAAGGTTTCTTCCACTTTGGTCGTATTTTCCAATCTGGTTTTAAAATCTTTAGGACCTTGAAGTTGTAGCCAATAATTCATAGGCTTGGATAGAGTATTGATAAATATACCAATTTTCTCTTTGTCTTGGATATCTTAATGGTATTTTGCAAAAGTATGCCTCCATCTTTGGAAGTAGACTTTGAAAGACTCCCCCATGAGTTGTTTCATGTTACATAAGTTAATCATAGTGACCTCTTGTTTGATGTTATAGGAGTAATGTGCAATGAAGATAAAGTCTAGTTGATCAAATGATTTGATATTTGAGGGGAGTTTTGAGAACTAGTCCATGTCTTGTCCTCCCAAACTTCTAGGGAACAAGTGCATAAGATAGGTTGTGTCATGCACAAATTCCATACTTAAGAAATAGAATTGGCGAAGATGATCCTGCAGATTAGGTGTACCAAAATATTTTTAAAATTTTGGTATTTGCTTATTTTGGGGAAAAAGTGTCAATATGACACTTTGGTCAAAGGGGAGAGGAATTATCCTTTCTAGACTAAATTTGGCTAGTCGGACTTTCCCTCATCTCATATTTTCCATTTCCATTTGTAGGTCTTGGAGCTTTTGGGTAAGAACCTCTAAGGGTGAATCTTCTTAATCCCTTTTGAGGTTAGATATATCACAATTTGTAGGCATTTTTGCACCTTTTTGTGCCAATGATAAAAAATAATGTTCTTTATGTCATTCTAGTATTTTCTCCATTATATCGACAAGTTCTAGGTTTTGTTGAAATTATTCGATCTTTGACTCAAGATTATTCTCACCCCAAACATGAGATGAACCTATTTTGTTAGTAGGTTCTAGATTCTACTATACAAGAAGGGGTGGTTCTTCAACAATGGTGGCTAAAAAACAATCAATGGGTGTTATAGTATCAATGATGCTTGAGGATTGTGCAACTTTTGTTGTTTGGTTTTCTATTCTGGCACTTACTCATACAAGAAATCATTTTGGTTCCTTTTTTTTAGCACTTGCACTAGTTTTTCAGAGTGAGATGAGATGTGAATAGAACCCTTTAGTCCTTCTATGTTTTCATGTTGTGAGGATAATTCTTTTAGACCAAGTTATGATGAAGTATCAAGGTATCTTTCAAATAGATTCTAGTAATGTTGATGATGATAAGAGTCAACTATGTGAAGTCAGGTGATGAAAGGATGTGTGTTTAACTTGATGTATGAGGCTAAGGTGGTGATGTTTGTTGGATAAAAGTCTCTAAGTAGGGTCAAAAGATTTCTTTTTTGATATTTAAAGGTGTTGGTCATTTTTAGAGGTCCTTAGGTTTGTAGTATATCAACGCAGGAAAAGGATATCTAGATATGCTTTCTGTTTTGGGGTATTATGTGCGAAAACAACTAGTATTTAACAAATTTTCTCAAATGTGTTGCATAAAGACTTGTATGTGCTATTTAATTTCTTAAATGTGCTATTTCATTCTATACCAGACATTGTTCTATAGAGTAAAAGCATGTTTTTAAAAGAAAATGTGTTATTTCAGTTGTCAAATGAACTATTTTTCTATTCAAATGTGTTGTTTTATCATTCAAATGCACTATTCTAGGTTGTAAATGCATTATGAGAGTAAGAAGATGCATTGATTAAGGTTTTAAATGTGTTGTTTCAAGGTATATAATAACATTTGTATCTATTTTAGGGCTGGTTTGCAATCATGTCTGAGTTTTCTTGAAGGTGTTGTAATTTGAAGTTCTTTACCGTGCATAAAACAATAACTCTCAAGAAGAACAATAGAAAATGAAAATGAAATATTCCATGCACAACCTTAAAATGTAAAAAAAATGGCTTCTTGTCAAAGGGTTTGCTAAGGATGGTGACTAGGAGGTTTTAGTATTTATCCAATTATGTTCAAATTTACCTCTCTATGAAAGAAAGCCTCCTATCAACATGAGGGAGGTTTGGCACAATCTCTTTCAAGAATCCTAGAGGAAGGCTATGTTTTGAACACAATTGGCTTGCATTTGATTAGGAATATAAGATGGAAATCCTCTCCACTCATCGGCCTTGCTAAGGCAAATCTTAGGAGGTATGCATTTCTACAGTTGAGCAAAACTACCTATGAAAGAGCATGAAAAATAGAATAGAAAGTAGGTTTGGCAGTTTGATCAACCTAAAAGGGTGAGAGCATATCCCTACTACTCTAACTTCTCAAACACAATAAGAAGGATTTTCAGTTATGACCCTTTAACTAGGAAAATAAGAGGCTCCTATATAGTCTATGTGCTTGTTCATTCCTAGATTGATTCCTTTTGACCCTTTCAGAAGATTTGGCATTCTGATCAACTCAAAGAGTTGAGAGGATAGGCCTATTTCCATGTAGATCAGAGAAATCAAACTTCTTACTTAAGCTAGATTGTGAACTTTGAAATGTCGTACACTAATTGACAAGAGTTTTAGGCCTACCAGATTTTATGCTAGCAAAGGCTAGGCACATTTTTTATCATCTTCATTTGTTTCTTGCAAGTTCAATAACCTGAGAACTCCTATTCAATTTAGATGAGGCCTATGAAACACCTAGGAATTAGATCTACAAGTTAAATATGAATTTTTTTTAAGTCTAATCAAATGTGCTATAGAAATGCACATATGCACTATAGGATTGCTTAGATGCATTATAAAATCTTATAAAAGCACTAGAGAAAAATATGTATGCATTAGAAAACTTGTAAATGTGCTAGAAAGTTTTGCATATGTGTTATCTAATCTTTCAAATGTGTTATGAAAAATTTCAAATGCATTACAAAACACATCAAATTAATAATAAGACAATGCAAAAGTGTTAAAACAGTGTCTAGAAGTGCTAGAATGTCGAATAAATCTTAGATCTGATACTTGTACATTTAGAATCCTCTTTGAAAGGTTGTTACTTTGGTTATGAGTCTACAAGTCTTCCTAAACACTATTAATCTTCCAATAACAACAACACATAGATCTACAAGGAGATTAAAAAATTAGAACAAAAGATTAAAGAACAATGAGGCTTTAGAACTCAATTCCACAATGGGGGCCAATTTGTACATAGTGCAATCGTGTATTCATGAGACCTTGGTATAGAGTGGAATCAGAATAACAATGAACTAATCTAGACCCAATAAAATATTTCCAAATAATGACTCTACAAACATCTCATGTTTCCCTAACTACAACTGCTAAAATTTCTCTCAAACCAACATCTTAGTGATAGTTCTAGAATGGGAGTATGCTATTAATGCAGATCTAGGAATGTTTATATGAGCTCTATATGAAAATGCTAAGATAAGTGTATGCATAAGACTAAAAAATGCTAGGAATGGTAAATAGATACTAAAATGATACTAGAATGACACTAAAATGACATAAAATCTCTACAACAATGATGCTAAAATAAGAGCTCTAATATGCCTATAGTATAGTTGCATAAAACTTGGGACCCTTTGCTCCTTATTCTCCCTTCTATTTATAGGATTTTAGAAGAAGGCTGGGGTAAAGATTTGGGGTTTATCTTTTACTAGGGGTAATGGTGAAATTGAAAATATCTCATAAGATCCCAAGAGGAATAGTCCAATAGACTTAGTTTGTGAGGATAAATGAGGATTTTCAATTGTCTTAAATTCCAAAAAGAGTAGATTTCACTTTTTGAAAGGATTACTATTTTTTTGTTGATTCATTAAAATGTTGTATTTATTTTCAACTATTGTCTTTACCTTTTTCCTTTTTAATTTCATTTTACTTGATTTTATGAATTGGTTTTTCTCCTTTTAAAGTGATTTTGGTCTTTTTGAATTTGATGAAAGGTATAAGGGATTATTCAATTAACCACTCAAATGAATTGATGTTTGTAGTTGATTTGGAAGTCTATAATTTTTCCTTATTTCATTTATTTTTGTCTTTAATTTTCATTGTTTGATTGAAATTCACTTCGTTTTAGGTCTTTGCCAATTTTAGGGTGTATACAAGCTTAAATCAATGAAATAAAGATTAACTATTGTGATCCATTTATTTTAAGATTTTTTTAATAAATTTAATTTCATATATTTTATTTAATTGATCAAAAATTTGTTTTAAGCATTGTATTTGTGTTGAAAATATTTTTTATACTTTATGTCAAAGAGATTCAGTTATATCAGAGCGTTTAAGAACAATGTGTTTGGATAACTTTCTTGATGTTATCATAATTTATTAATATCAAATGTTCATAAATGAGTGGCTACAAGAAGTTGAGTCCTAGTTTTGGGAAAAAAGTGGAATTCTTTTCGCTCTTTTGGAACTTTCATTCCATTTGATGTCAAAATTTGAGGCACTTAGAGATTGAATCTCAAAAAAAATTTGCAATAGAAATTGTAGTTCTTAGAGTCTACTTTTCCAATATGTAAATTATTTCAATAGCAATGTGGAAGAAATATTTTTTCAATAGGAATCTTTAAAACCCACTTATTTTAAGGTGCATGTTTCAAGATTGTACCCCACTCATGTAAATCCACCATATTTTGAAACAAATAAATAATTTTTTTGTGAGTTTAGGGAAAATACACTTCACACCAAATATTGATGAGAATTGGTTTTGATTGACTTTAAATTAAATTAAATTTTTTTTGACGAATCATCCCTTGCATATATTAAAAATAATAAAATAAAGTTACATATTCACAAAAGAAAGAGCCAGGGGAAACAAGATCACCCCGTGAGTACATACAGCCCGAGGCCGAAGATCATCTATTCATTAAAAAAAAAAAATAGAAAGCAAAAATTTTTAGGCTACCAGTGCAATGCTAGCCAAGGGAGGAGTAACCTTATCTTCAGTTCCCCACCTAGAGGTGGGGTGAGTGGATGGCTTAGGGGAAGCTCATCCATCAGCAGTCGCAGTATTTGGGAGGAGAAATGGCTAAATTTAGCCAAGGGAACACCCACTTGGGGTATGAGTGAGTAGAGGGCCAACTGGTAGCAGGAGCAGTAGGAGGAGCCATAGGGGACTACCCTAATCTAGACCTTTGCAAGGGTGAGGCAGAGTGATGTTGACCACTAGAGCCTCTAGGAGAGTAACACTGACCAAAGCACTACTGTTGGGAGAGCAGCGTGGCTAAGAACGAGGTGTGTGTGAGTGGTGGGTAGAGATACTACAACCTCGACGGTGATCATGAGGAGGGGTATGATTATTAGAGGTAGAATCTGGTGGAATACAAGCAATTGTATAGGGGGCATTTCCCTAATGTGCTAGCAACTCCTATAGGTGAGCCACCTCTAGAGCCACTTTATCTATTTGTACTTGAATTTGCATCATGAAATTGTTATAAATACATGCTTTAGCGTACATAGAAATATTAATGTCAAGATATTATTAACAAAGATAAAAACATTGCAATCTTTCCAAATGGTAAATAAGATCTCCAATCTGAAAGCATGCCAAATCTGAGAGTACTTGAAGGAAAGATGATTGTTGTCTCCCAAAATAACCATATGCCAAGAGAATGGTTCTAGGTGGAAAGGGAAAAAGAGATCGTGGATCCATCACTAGTAACACTGAGCCCATCTACAAAACCAAAAACTATGCAAAAAATTCTTTAGTTGACCATAGAAAGGGTAACGGGGGTCAGGAATTCCCAGGTGCCACAACTGGGGGCCCAAAGGCAAGCTCTGGAAAAGAATACACCAGGCAAAATGAACAATTTTAGGCTCAGTAATAGTTTACCACATAGTGGAAAACCTATGACTCCAAGTACAGTGAGAAGATTGCAGATACCATCTTTGGTTGAGAACTTCAACCATGGGCAAGTGAGGAACCAGCCACCGGTAACCAAGCCTAGGATTGTAGCTAGTTACCGGATTGGTTGGATACCACTTCCAATCTTTCCACCAAGGGAAAGAAGACTGAATGTCAAGTTTATGCAACGTATGTGAGGCACCATAGAAAATAGAAGATCAAAAGTCTGATGATTTGGATGGGTGAGTTAGAATTGATTTTTCATGTCCTCCCACGACCATAAGCTCATGGTAATTCTGGAGAAAAGATTTTAGGGGTTCGTATGCCTCATTTGAAAAAAATAGAGCACTAGCCCTATGTACTTTGGCCAGGAGAACACCTTGGATAGAAAATAATGGTGACCACCAAAGATTGTACTAGTTCATGGAGAGCCCATCTCTGAACCTGTCAACCTAGTGAAGCCAAGGCTTAACAGCTTTCTAGGCTTTCCAAATTCTTTTGGAAACAAAAGTGCCCTAAATTTGAATAGGTTTAGTGGTCACAAGAAGGGTTTGAAAACCAATCCCCTTCTAGGCTGGCCGATGGACTAGAAATCCTAAAGAGATGCAATGCCACAACAAAATATTCCAAGCTTCATTTCCAGTGAGAGGACAGATAACCCATTTGGCATAGAGAGTAGTATCTTGCTTCTAGGTAGAGAGCAAGCCAAGGCCACCAAACTCTTTGGGAAGACAATAGAAATCCCAAGAAACTCTATGAAAGCCCTAGTGAGAAGCATCTAAAGCCCCAGGGGAAGTTGTGTAGTAGACACTCAAGTTTGAGATAAGAGGCCTTTGAAGGAGCCCAAGATGAAGAATAGTACACATGGGTGGTGACCAATACCTTGGAACAAATTTGGAATTTTCTTGCAAGGGAGAGAGGCTTGGTGATCCAATACTCCAACTTCTTCTCAATCCATGCAAGGACCACATTCCAGAGCTCACCAAATGAAGCTTGAAAGGAAAAAGGGATGCCCAAAAAATGAAAAATTTCACCATGCCAGACCCATTTCCATTGATATTTCCCAAACCAAGTAGGTTTGGGAAGGGAAGACTACCTATAAGAGAGGGTTTTGTGCCACTGTATAGCAAACTCAGAGGCAAGACAAAAGGTGTCAAGACATTGCAGAGCATTAGCAGTGTTATCCTCATCCTCAATGAGAGTGAGGAAGGAGTCATCCATGAAATGACCATTCACAAGTTGATCAGTGGAGTTCAAAAGGAAAATACCACAAACTCTACCTTGTGAGATGGCATTGGCAAGCAAGTACCCAGAGCCTTCAGCAACCAACACATATAATGAGGGCACTAGAGGATAGCATTATCGAATGGAACGATAAAGCCCAAAGGCTTGAGACTGTCAGCCATTGATAGAGATACAAGTAGAGGCATCCCCAAAAAGCATCTGGACTGATTGTAGGAAAGTAGGGCCAAACCCAAGCACCTAAAGTGTTGCAAGAATGAAGGGCCATTCTATCCGGTCATAGGCTTTGAAAAAATCAATCTTAAGAAAGATGGCCTATTTCTTGAAGTGCCAAGCCCATTCCATCCCTTCCCACACAGTGATTATATTACCCAAAATATACTAGGATTTGATAAAACCCATTTTCTCAAGGTGAATAATTTGAGGAAGAAGATGACAGATTTTAAGAGAGAGAGCCTTGGCAATGATCTTGTAAGAGACATATAACAAGGTGGTGGGCCTCCAATTACATATATCTTCAGGGTTGCCTGCCTTAAGTATGAACTTGATATTTCCCTTCTTAATAATTTTTCCCAAAGAGTAGAAATTTTAGGCTCTATGTAGACCTAATGTAGGTCCAGTCCAATCTCTTCCCAAAAGGGCTTGTAAAATTCACAAGGAAAACCATCACAACTAGGGGCCTTATCATCTACCATGGAGAAAACAACCTCCTCAGGGTCCGCTAAAGTGAGCTTCTGCTTGCAGAAAGCATAGTGTCCTAGAGTAAGCCTTTTAGGAGTGACATCTAAATAAGCCTACAAGGCTTGATTTTGGGCTTTCAAAGGACCTTGTGTCATGAATTTTTTTCATAATGGTGTATGAAAGCTTGGAGGATGTTAGGAAGCTCACAAAAGGAGTGTTGACCCTCCTGAACATGTTTGATCCCAACCACAGAATGACAAGCCCTCAGTGCATTAAAAAATTCCTTAAAGGCTTGATCTCCAACCTCTACCCAGTGTAGGCGAGCTTTGAGCTAAGCTCCCTAGGAAGTATAGTTGTCTGCAACCTACTTCTGGTGATAGAGGTTGGCAAGCCAAACTTGGAGATCTGTGTCAAACAGATTCATAGAAAGAGCTTCAATGGTTGTAAAAAGATCTTTGGTAATGGCCTCATATGATCTCCTGTAGTAAGTGGCCAACTGTCTCCCATAAATGTGAAGAAGCCTCACAGTATGGGTGATGGCATCATTCAACCATTGAATCCACCTAGAAGTGGATTGGGGCCTAGGCTCAAGATTCCAAGTTTGTAAAATATGAGAGGCAATAGGTGGATGTGATAGTAAGGAGGTATTAAAGTAAAACTAAGTTTTACAATTATGAGGAGGGGTAAAATGCCAGCTAATGGAGAAATGAATGGGAAAATGATCAAAAAGAGTCACATCAGAAAGAGTATTGATAGGTAGCATACTTGTGTGAGAAAAGAAGAAAAAGGACTGAGCATAAATCATAACACAATCCAACCTTTTAAGAACATTGTTAGATCCCTCTCAAAAGTTGGACCAAGTGTACCAGATGCCATCAAGCTGTTGACAGTTAACATTGGGATCAAAAAGAGCCAGCTTGTTCCACATGTAAAACTAGGCTTCCCTCTCTTCAACTTACCATCAAAAAGGAAAAAGACCAACTTTATCAATAACCAACTCAACCATATTGAAATATTTGCAGAATAACCAGGTGGTAGGTGATAGATGATCAGCTAGCCACCTCCAAAGGTGTGAATGCTCAACCACATCATTAGGAGCATAAACATTGACAATGCCAAAAAAATGATTTTGAAAAGACAACAAAATCCAAATAGTTCTTTGCATGGGGTCAAAACCATGAGAAATAAAAAAAGGAAAACACCGAGGGGAGAGAAGAGTGACTACACCACCTCCAGCAACATTATGCTAAGAGGAAAAATTAACACCATCTGGTCATATAACACAGTAGGCCAAGTTAAGAAGAAACCTAAAAACTTTAACTTCTTTTAGGCATAACACATCAATATTTTCAAGCCTACACTTGGTATCACAAACAAAATATTTTCTAGGGAGGTTTGTTAGCCCCCACACATTCTATGAGATTAAATTCATTATAAACTAGCTTTCATGTCATCCTTGTCCCCAAGAGAGGAGAAGCTATTGTGCAAAAAAGTGGAGGATTCAAATGAAGAATCACCCAAAGAGATGACTCTTCATTTTTCCCCATTGATAGAGGCAACATTCTAACCTTTAGGGCTGCAAGAGTGATCGAGAGACTGAAAGAAAATCATAGAAGTTGCTTGAGGCACACAAACTCAAGTGGCTTGAACCTCTAGCTATTATGTCCCTTGCAAAGCAAGGTTTGAAATAGGCGGCGACATGACCATGGGTGCTTAGGAGCCATGGGAATAGGAGGAGCCACACTGGAACTAGGATGGATAGGTTCTTGAGAAACAAGGGTTGACTTAGCAACACCCTTGTCTTCCTTAACAACCTTCATCCATTCATCTTTATTAGTAGCCAAAGTTGGCTTGGTTTGTTGGATTGGAGAGCGATTGCGCTCAAGTAGAGGAAAATCACTTATCTTATGGCTAGTTGATTGGTAGTGATAACAAGTATTTAGGAGGTTTAGATAAAGCACCTTTTGGGTAAAGATGGTAGCACCAATTTGGATTTCCACTAATTCTTTAAGGTCCCTAGATAGGTCAACCTCAACACAAACCCTACACTGAGTGCAAGCATTAAAAAGAAAAATTGGCTCTACACAAATCACTTTGTCCACAGTTTTGACAATTTATGGGAGGAAAAATCAGCAAGGGATGGGAAACCTAAGGAACTCCACCCAAACTAGAACCCTAAGTTTATGGTCATCTAAGACACAAAAGTCTCAAGACCATCTCTAAAAGACTAACAAAAATGAGTGAACTATCCATGGCCCATGGTTGAAAATGCCCTTTTCTTGGGAGGGGTTACTAAAATGAAACAAAAAAAAGCCCTTAGTAAGGCTTTGAATCCCTTCAAGGTGAATCCCCTAGGGGGTCCAGGCCTTGGTAACCCATTCACGCAACATGCTTTCAGATGGAGTGTGACCCATAAAATACGCCCATAAAATACGCAATAAGGGTTTGGGTCTCTAGCCAATGGAAATTAGTTTCAAAAGTAGAGATATTCAAAACTAGGTTGGGAGAGGAATTACCTTGTGGAACACCTTGGGAAAAAACTTGCATGGGCATTTGTTTAGTAGGGCCATTCTCGCAGGCAGCAACAACTCCAACACCAACAACAACTATTGGGCCAGAGAGAGCCGAGGCCATTATAACCTAAAAGGAGTTCCCACACTTAATGCAGAATAAGAAGTGACATGATAGTAATGACTCAAACAAAAATCATACAAACCCTAGCCTTAAATTTAATTTTTGAAACTTCTATTATGCATAATTTGATGAAAATTTTCTCATTTTTCAAAAAAAAAAACTTCAAAAATATTGTATGTATATTGATCATAGATAAATTATTTTCAACAAAGACTTAAAATTAAAAGAATTATTGAAGGTTTATTGAACCTCATTAATTTATATTTAGGTACCACTTTTAATTAATAAATAATACAGAAATAGTAAACATAATCGTAATACTATAATTTATATTTCTAAAATTAGTTTTGTGGGAACTATAATAAGTTTTTGTTTTGTCAAAAAATTTAATGAGGAAGGCCTTCCAAAAATTATGGGAAGGCTGAACTTCAACATTCCAATGCCTTAGCCAAATCTTTAGAGGTCAAGGTAGATTATCTCCAAATACAAGGAGATTCAAGTGC
This sequence comes from Cupressus sempervirens, assembly GCA_028749045.1. Classification (NCBI taxonomy): domain Eukaryota; kingdom Viridiplantae; phylum Streptophyta; class Pinopsida; order Cupressales; family Cupressaceae; genus Cupressus; species Cupressus sempervirens. The sequence continues at coordinate 640,386,225 of CM053788.1, forward strand.
ATATTCTAATTGAGTGTTGGATACAAATATGTGTCCACAACCCCGTATTTTTTTTTTGATTAAGAACTTGGTGATTTTGTAGAAGCAGGTTACTCTTTAAATGATTTAGATTTTCTTCATGAAAATAGAGTAACAAATCATGCACATCAAAATCCAATTGAAATTCAAGCCCCAAATGAAATTCAAAGAACAAATAAAAAATGGAATTTGAATTCCAACTGAATTTGAAATTCAAACAACAAATGAAAATGGAATTCAAATTCCAATTGAATTTGAAAATCAAACAACAATTGAAATCAACAATATAGATGTAGACATGAAAAGCCACTAATTAATTAAGAAACATGTTTGAATGATAATGAAGTATATAAATATTTTTTCAAATTAATAGTTATGTGCTAGATGATCTTCATGGCTTGCTTTATTGAAGGTAGATTAGGACATATGCTAGTAGATTGTGTATCATCTTAAAATGTACACACTTTATTTTGAGACATTTTAGCCCTCCTTAGTGTGGTTTGAGTCTCCTTATCCCTTATTCTTTTTCATTTCATGTTTCTTCATCATCTCTTGCTTTCTGACATGGTCTTCTAGGTATCATTTTGACACGCTTTTGACCATATCTCATGTTCTATTCATTATCTTCTAGTTTCACCTGTACCACCTCTTGTCACTTTAAGTGGCCTTTCTGACCTGTCCATCAGGAATAGGTCAACCCAGGTTGACCTAGTGTAGACTAGGTGGACTCAAGTTGACCTAGTCTAGACTAGGTTGACTCAAGTTGACCTAGTCCCCAATTATTATGAGGTTCGGGGCCCAAATTTTCTCAATTTTACCAATTGATTTAATTACCTCCTTAGTTAGCTTGAGTTGTTTTCCTGCTTGAAAACTAGTATAAAAGGAGGCTTGGGGGATTCATTCTCAAGACATCCACAAGAAAGCAAGTATTCAAGGAATTCTTCTTCAAATATCTTCAAGCATTCAAGTGTAAGCATCTCCTTCTTGCATCAAGCTTCTTCCTTCAAGGTGGTAGTGGAGTTTGGCTCTAAGGAGAAGATCCATCATTCCAATCCATTCAAATTCTTCTATATTTCATCCATGACATGTCATATACATTTCCATACATGAAGTTTTGGCTTCTCTGATTTCCTTATGGTTTCTTCGAGTCAAGGCTATTACACTTACATACTTGATCACATATCAAAGAAAATTGCATCTTCGAAGGTAATTGTATCTTTCACTTGATATTATTTAGATCTACTACATGCAAGTATTTCCCTTATTATTTACATTTCAATTTATGATTATTTCCTTAACATAGAGATTGATGAAGGAAAGCCCCTCATTAAACCCCAACCCCAAAACCTTTCTTTTATGTGTTGATTTGGAGGTTGGGAATGAAAAGGATTACAAATCTAGAACCTATCGCTTGCAATCTTTCTAGAGTTGTCAGTTGCAGATTGTTGGACTACGTCAACCTAGTTGTAGGACGCCTTCCCAATTTGACCTAATCTTTCAGTCTTCGATCCTAAAGATATTTTTGGGTTTTGTTCCTTGTGTTATTTTTTTTTGAGATCCATGAATAAATATTTAGATATAGTTCATGATGAGAGTGATTTATGTCCTAAATTGTCCCATATTTTACCCTTTGCAAAAGCCTTCATCCTTATTTTCACATTCCATTTCCTATTCCATTCTCCCATTTTATGTTGCATATATTTCAATATAGGCAAGTGATATTTATTTTTGTTTTTAGATAAAAATTTTAAATAATTATTATTTGATTGTCTTTTACTAGCATTTATTATGCCAAAGAAAGTTAATATTTCATATAGAGGAGAAATCCAAAATATTTGAGAACTTATAAGGAAACTCAATATTATTTATTTGACTAAAATCAAGGAGAAACTGTGGCTAAAATCAAGGAGAAGGAGAATATTGTGTCTAAAATCAAAGAGAAGGAGAATATTGTGTCTAAAATCAAAGAGAAAATTATGACAAGAATCAAGAGGAATATTGTTTGATAAAAATATGATGGAATTTGAACATGAAACCTACCAAATCCTATTTATTACTATTTACACTTCGCCATTCAAGATTTACATAACTAAACACATATGACATTCTATTTACTAAAATAATGATGCCCATTATAAGTAAAATGAGAAGTCAATGGTTTTGAACCATCAACCTCTGACTTGAAATCACAACCTTTTAACCATTGGATTATGCATTCTCTTTGAATTCTAAATTGTATTATACTTTATCTAAACAAAATTGCCTCCATAATTAGAAAATGGATGGGTCAAAGATTGCAACCATTCAAATCTTATTCATTAATTATGTGTGCTTATGAATCTGCCACATCTGCTACTTATTATTTATGGTGAATACAAATAATTCTATTTGCTACAAGGTAGGGATTTGTTATGATTGTAAATACTCCTATTTGTAAGGAAAATAGAGGGTTTGTGCTAGTATTGATCTCTATGTTGCTTCCTTCACCCAATGCATGCATGGTTTTCCACATGTATGATTATTTTCTATTGGAGATATCAAATGCTAAATGATGGGAAAAGGTGGAAAAAGTATTTTTGTCTTTCTTACGTAACCACCGAGATTGTTGTTATGCATTTGTGGTTATCTTTCATCTTGATGTAACTATGTAGTTATAGGTTGTGTATCTATAAGCAAAAGAGTAAAGGCTGTATTCTATCAGAGAAATAAAAATATCAATTATGTTGATCAATCCAGTGTCCAACATTTTTTTATCTCATCGCTTGACGGATTGAGGAGGGAGGCCACTTCTTGGACGTCTAGTGTGTATTCTATAATTTTCATTTCAATATGGTTTATGTGTTTAGTAGCATAATATTTTGTTTCAATTAATAATTGAGCTGGTTATTATTTCCTTAATTTTGCAATCTAATTAGTATTATTATTTGAGTGATATGGTTATTAATATTCATCATATTTTCACTCATTTAATAGAAATAATTTATAGTGTTAATTTATGATCTAGAATTCACATAGGAAACTATCATTATTATTATATAGATTATTAATAGCTCATTTCCTATTCTAAGTTTTGTCACATTTTCATTAAGAACAAAATGAAAAATCAAATCAAATTTGTATTTAGAGAATTTGTTTATTAGATCAGTTATTCATGGATGATGTTCTTTTGTTTCTTATAGATTAGTTTTATTTGGATATGTAAGATTGATTTATAGAATTATTATAATTGGTATTGTTATTATTTCTAGGAAGTTATTTTTTTATTTTTGATTTTTCTATCACTAGAATTATTTTAGTAGGTTTTATTTGAGCTCCCATCGCTAGGAAGTGATAGTACTTGTCGTAGTTCTAATTTGGTTTGTTCTAGGTTTATTTTTTGCATGTTCTAATTGCATACAGAATCACTTAGCTCATAACCTACACCCCTTGATGGTTTATTACCTAGACATCTTTCACATGCTTACAGCGGCCCCCAGATTGACACAAATAGACCAAGCTTAAATTCATTTAAAGTATTAAATATTTCATATTCAATTGTGCAACTATTGGCCTATCATTTTGGTGTCATTGTAAAGGAAAGGTTTCAAAGGCATATTAGTGCATGAGTTGAGTTAGGAACAATGTGCCTTAGGGAGTGTCTCATCAAGTGTCAACCTTGCTCAGTCTAGTACCTTAGGTTTGTGCTATAGTATATCATTTTTTTGCATTGTTTTAGTTTTCCAATAGATCTTAAAAGTTAGATTCAATTTTATGTTATCATTTGTTGTGAGTAATTTGAAAAAAAATGTAAATTTGAAGAAAAAATGTTTTAAATGATGCATTTTTAAGGTAGTTCCAACACATCATTTTTTGGTGAAAAATGCTCCAAAAATACAAAATTCAAAGGGAGCACAAGAAGAAAAATCAACATAATGATTTGTTTCCCCTTGGTTGTTGCCTCTAGACACACACTTTCAAATTTTAAAACAAAAAAAGAAATTGGTGGGGACATTGTGCTGACCGAAGGTGATGTTTTTAATACCCTCTCTACCTAATGAATGCAACTTAAATGACCTTGGCCTTCCATTATCACAGGTATGTAAAACTTTTTGTTGGCAATATGGCTAGGTAGATATATGAGTGTTGTCATTTATGACAACATATCTATTTTTTTAATTTCATGATGTAATCATAACTAGAAAATTGTTTAAGTGTTAGACAATTTACAGTAGTACAGAGACATATATGGCATGTACAGATGACAAAATTGGAGTTAGCTCATGCATCATTGAGGAGTGATAGATGATAGTGTCATGATGATGCATGTCAGTGCATAAATCTGTATAGATAATACAACACAAGTTATAGAAGGATTACCAACACATGTAATTAACAGAGCATAACATAGCACCTTAGTAAATTGAAGTGTATGGCTTAAGGAATCATTTTGGAAACAAAATAATTATTTGATCATGTTGGGCCGATATCCTAGATGTTTACCAAAAGTTATTTTATATTTGGTCAAGTGTGTGAAAGAATCAAGGCCAACTAAGCAAAGTTTTACTAATTTGTGAAATATAACTAAAGATCATATCTTGCACAAATAATGTGAAGTTTGAATGTGATGCAAACCTTAGTGAAGAAAGCTTAAGTGATATGTGAGTAGTGTGTGATGTGAAACTTGATATATGATTAGAGCAAGTGTGAGATACATCAGTAAGACAATATTTTATGTATATCTATTCTTGTGAAGAAACTTAATTTTATATTGCATGTTAGGATAGTGGGCTCTTCTTGCATTCATTGTAATTGCACTACCAACTCCTAATAGGGTTGGAGCAATTCTTATAAGGTTTGAGGCTTCTAATAGGGCCCAATCCTCTAACAAGGACTTGAGATACTATATGTACTTCATAGACTCCTAACAGGGTCAATATCCTTAACATGATTCTTTTGTTTAGTGGGTCATCTTGTGGGTATCATCCCCATTGGGGTTTTTCCTTGGCCAAGGTTTCCCTAGTTAACAAATAATGGTGCCATGAATTCTCTTTGTATATGGTTATATTTATTGTTTAGTATTGTTGGTTTACTTTCATATGCAAGTTTTAAAGTAATTAACAATATCCAATTATGGGTATAAAATTGTAGAATATTGATCCCCCCCCTCTTACTATTATATATTTCTAACAATTGGTATTAGATCATAGTTAATCAGAATAGGCTTAACAACTTGGGTAAGATCCCTATGGTTATGGAACAATTGAAGAGAAATCTTGAAGAGGCTCTTGAGAAAATTGATCTTCTAACTGAAGAAAGAGATATCCTAAAAGATAGGTATGAGGATTTAAAATTTTATATTGGAAAATTGAAAGACAAGATTGATGATCTGAAATTAAGAAATAAATCAAATGAGCATATTAGTGACAATGATGAAGTAGGAACTCTCAAGAAAGAAAATAAGATCTTGAGGCATGAGTTGAAATTTTTTGAACTTAAGTTAAGTCTTAAGAAAGATGATAGAAAAACCAAAACTAATCTAAAAGATGAGAATGCAAACCTTAAATCCTAGTGAAGTTAAGTAACATCTAAATTAGACTCTATTAAGATAGAACATGCTGAGTTAGAAAAGTACAACACTATAGTGAAAGGAGAATTGACACAAGCTAAACAATAGTTAGGGAAGCTTTATAGCAGTAGTGAGAAAATTGATGAGCATAGATTTTATCAGAGATCCTCTTATGATAAAACAAGCCTTGGATATTTTATTGGAGAGAAATCAGCCAAGAAAATTGAAATTAGAAAAGAACTAGATCCAATTGTTGAGTCCCCTAAAGAATTTGATCTAAGTAAGATTGAATCAAGTATAACCAAAAAGTTATCAAAAGCTATTGAACTGGTTAATTTGTCTGTGAAACATGATGAACCAAAGAAAACAAAGAAAGTTAATGAACTTAAGCAAGTTGAATCTTCTAAGGAAGTTAGACATTAATTTTGAGTTAGATGTTTCATATGCAATAAATTTGGTCATATGAAAAGAGATTGCACAGGTAAACCTATTACTAATTTCTATTGTTATGATTGTCATCATTATGGATATAAAACAATAGATTGTAGGAAAGATAAGTTTGATAGTAATAATGGGAATAGTAGAATGTTTAGGAATACTAACCCTATAAGTAATGAGCAAGGAAGATCACAAAGTAGATCTAATGATGAAGATAAATCTAATTGTGAAAGGAAATAATTTGTATTTTACAAGTGTAACAATCTTGGACATATTGCAAGGAACTAGAGAGCACCTGGAAGTCAAAATGGAATCAATCAAAGAAGGAATGCACCTGTATGTTAGTTATGAAATAACTTTGGACACAACAACATTTTGTAGAATGGACAGAAGGAACTTCAATAAGAATCCTAATTACAGAAGGAACAATAATAGAAATGATAGAAGAAATGATAATTGTAGCAACACTAGTCAGAAGGAAGTAATTAAAGAACATGTTGATGAATTCAAGGAAGAATTTTTGAAAGCTATTAATCTATAAACTTGTCATATAGTTTTGGAAGAGCATTATTTTGATGGACCTGATGGAAGATTGAAATCAATAGTTGTTTGTGACTCATCCTATTTAAACTAAGTATTTCTAGTAAATGAAGAGCATCAATTAATCCAAACTAGTGATAGAATGCAAGTTAGAAGTTGCATAATTAGTAAAAGGTAGATGACATAGAGAGGAAGCTATGGTCGAGTGTGCAAGAGTTTTGATGATCGCAATAAGTCATATGAAAGAAAATGAGTTTACTGATAATCAATGACAACTTTTAAAGATGACATAGATGTACATTTAATGCAGAGTTAAATTTAAAATGATTTTAAGGATTGCGAGTAAGATATTTAGTACCATTTGATCATGTAAAGAGTTTGGAGAAAATTTGTGAGTGATTTGATAGTGAATTCAAGTGCGAAGTGAAATGTTTGAGTGCAAAGTTGTAGAAACCCTAATACATGATATTAAAGGTAATTTATGAAGATTTAAGGTTGAATTTTTAGTATCAACAATTAGAAATATGAAAAGCTAGTTAGTCAGTTATATAAGTGAGTGACCTAGGTACAAATTCAAAAATTACTCATTTGTTTCTCTTTTTTGATGGTTCGTTAGGAGCATTTTCTCAAATCCTGCCAAATGTACTTCATGTAGAAGACATTAGAAGCCACACTCATTATAAATTTGAGAGAATTGGACATGAAGATATTCACAAAGATTTAGGAGTTATGTGTAATGTAGACCTAACCCTAAAATTTGAGTATGCATACCTGATTGAATTGAACCTGATTAAGTACATGTTTTATACATAATTGGACAATTATAAGTGGAGCATAATTATTTTGAGTAGAGTTCATGAAGAAATGTTTTGGATAGGTGATATGCCTATTGTAATTGACAATGATCTAATTCATAAGGTCACATGCTTAACAAATGAAGGCTATAATCCAGTAAATGATAGGAATTTAAGGAAGACTATCAAGAAAAACATGATGACTAAGTTTGATAGAAGGAACATGAGAGTTTACTTGATCCATGACAAAGGAGTTAGAGTGTTGAGAAAAAATATAGGATATAAACTAAATCATAGTTCTAGAATGAACTCAGTGCCAATAGGATTTTTACATATAGGTTATGTAATGACAGTTGAGAAGAAGGAAGTAAACACGTGCCAAATTATCAGTGTAGTTGTTGGATAACATTGCAAAGATGAGGAAATCTAAGAAAGCAATTTTTAGATTCGAATCTCTATTGACACATTTGTTTTTCTATGCAACCAAGTAGTTTCCTAATATGACAAATTGGGATAGTAATGAGTGTTCTATGGAGATGGTCACACAGTGCTATAGGAAAAGACTTGAAGATGTCAAAGACAAAGACATTGATAGGATGACGAAAAGCTTCCAATCTGAGATGAAGCAAAGATATAGAGTCCTTCCCTCTATGGTGGAGAAGTATAAAGACGAAATATGTTTCATGGTAGAGACTAACACTACTTATATGGAAGTAGTATAACCTAGAGTAAAGTTTATTGTACCCATGGGATATGAAATGAGTGAAGAACTCATTGAAGGTTACACAAAGATTATATTACAGTCTGTACGAGACATTGGATGTCCAAGATGGGGTACTTATGAAGAGAAGATAAGGGAAGTTCATTCTAAACTTCATAGTAAAGAGGTAAGAAAGAATGTGGAAAAGAAAATTGAATCCATTCTTAAGGAGTCAAGTATGACAAGAGAAGAATTCAATAAAATCAAAGGTATAGAAATGGAGATGAAAGCTAGTGGGCAATTTGAGGTGTTAGTAGCCACACCTATTTTTGTTGCAACATTGTTTATGGATGTGATAGTAATAGTATCTACACAAATACCTACTACACCTTATGCAATAGTTGTGCAAGTACAACTAGCTAGAGTACAACCTGGTCAACAAAAGAGGAAATCTGATCATTTCAAGGTGACAACAAAATTTGCACAGAGGAAATTTGAGAGATTGGTGAAAGTTAAGAAAGAAACAACACCATATCCCAAGAAAAGGGTCAAGTAGACCACTAATGGACCCAGAGAGAGAAGAAAGACATTGCAAATCAGCGAGTCTAAGGAATCTGATGAAGAGATTGAAGAAAAGCTAGTGGAACAAGAAAATGGTGAAGGAAGGACAACAACTAGAAAGAAAGCCTAGAAATCTAAAGTTGAAAATTTGAATATGTAGATTATAAATAATGATAGTTTTTTTTTAGTTGAATAAGTATTGTAGTTTGTATAGTAACATAGATAGAAGACAATTAGAGAATGCTATTGTAAGAACCATTATTTTGAGGAATAAAAGATTTGATAGAATTCAAAATAAGATTCTAGAAGATCTCTACAATAGATTATTAAACATGAAGAAAAGAGTACTAGAGGAAGAAACTAAGTTGAGAGAGAATATGATTTAGAGATTGTGTGTAGATAGCACTAAGGAGGACATAGAAAAGAGAATGAAGGGAATTGATCCTTTGGTAAGAAATAAAAGAAGAATAATTCTTCTTATGGGAGCCAACTATGAAGAGGTAAAGAAGGAAACTAAAGAAGCCATAGTGAAGTATATGACTTCCATGACTAAAGTCCCCAAGGAAAGTGCACAGCCTGAAATAAAAAGTCCTTTATATGTTGAGGCTAGTACTCCTACTAATCATGAAGAAGAGGTTGAGAAACCTAGCAAACTTACTCACCTCCTCATATAGTTATTGGTACTAAATCCATGCAAGTGAATAGTATGCACATAATTGTAGATACTAAGGATAATCATTTTGCAGGATTTGGGACCAACATTATTGGCTTTATTATTGCCTATTCTAGCTTCGATGAAGAGGACAATCAAGAAACAAAGAAAAATGCAAAAAATAAGAAATTAGAGGAAGAGGAAAGAAAGAGAGAAGCAAAGACAAAAGAAGAGGAAAGAAATGAGCAAGAAATAAAAATAATAGAAGACAAGGAGCTGAAAGAAGAAGAAGAAGAGAGATTAGAGAAAAAGAAAGATGAAGAAGAAAGAATGAGAGAAGAAGAGAAGGATAATAAACAAGAGGATGAAAAGAAAAGTACCAAATTAAAAGCAGTCTCATTTATTCTAGCAAAAGTAGCAGCAATAGTTAATGTATTGCCTATAGTATCTGATGATGACAATGATAAAAAATGTATAATGAATTCTTTAACCAAGCTACTTGAGAAGAATAAGTCTGTGAAGACTTTGGGAAGAACATTGGTAGAAATTTTGGATAGATTGCAGAAGATAGTATAATCCACTATTACAAAACCAACCTTACAGAAGAAGGCTAAAGAAATAATAAGGTCTTTTGATGTAGAGTTCACCACCTTGTTTGATATTGCTTTAGTAAAAAAACATACAACACATGATGCATAACTATTTGACACAGTATGTAACAATGTCAAGAATGATTTGCAAGCATTAAATGTATGCATTAAAGAGCTAAGGAAGAACATAGACAAAGGTAAAAAGGCTATATGGACAATGTGCGATGTCATACAATCATCTATCAGAATTTGATAATCTGAACAGAGGCCAAATGAGTGAGCTTCAAACACTCACTATTAGATGACATCAACCAGAGGCAAGCATAGAAGATATTAGAACAAGGATGGAGAAAATTCACAATGCCATCAAAGGCATTGAATGTGGAAAGGAGAAGGTAATTAAGAGATTCTCTATCCTTAGAGAATATTTATCTCCTAAAGTTATCATTTTGTAGAGGCAATTGGAGGAGTGTCCTATAACAAAGGAATCCTATGATAAATTTTCCTATACTGACCTAAGGATAGTGGAAGTGGCATCCTATGCACTTTGTCCAATCATCAGTATATTTGATATAGTCAAGGAAAATTGGAAGAAGGATTTTGACAAGCTGAAACATGACTTTATAGATTTCATATCCAAAATGTCATGTTGATCAGAGGTAAGCAACACAATTCTTGTGTGTACAAATTTTGGACACCTTTGCCATTGATGTTAAAGGGAGAAGTATATAAAGAAAATTTAATAGAAAAATTGTATATGTACACATTTGTATATGTAAGGGAGAAGTATGTGAAATTGTATATGCATATGTAAGGGGAAACTTAGCTATGTATTGTAAAGGAGTGATAAGGAATGTAATGATCCATCAAAACATGAATAAAATTTTCAAGTTTTGAAGGCAATGTTTTGTGTAGTTATTTTTTTTAGTTATTATTTTGTATGACATCATTTTGGGACTTATCCAATTTTCTCAAATATTTCCATCAATGCCAAAGGGGGAGATTGTTAGCAATATGGCTAGGTAGATATACGAGTGTTGTAATTTATGGCAACATATCCATTTTTCCATTTCATGATGTAATCAAAACTAGAAAATTGTCTAAGTGTTAGACAGTTTGTAAGAGTACAAAGACATATATGGTATGTATAGATAATAGACTTTAAGTTAGCTCATGCCTAGTTGAGGAGTGATAAATGATAGTGTCATGATGACATATGTTGGTGCATAGATCTGTACAAATAGTACCACATAAGTTACAAAAGGATTACCAACATAGGTAATTAATAGAGCATAACAAAGCACGTTAGTAAATTGAAGTGTATGACTTAAGGAATTATTTTGGAAACAAAATAATTCCTTGATCATGTTGGGCCGACATCCTAGATGTTTACCCAAAGTTATTTTATATTTGGTCAAGTGTGTGAAAGCATCAAGGCTGACTAAGCAGAGTTTTGTTAATTTGTGAGATATAAGTAAAGATCATATCTTGTACATATAATCTAAAGTATGAATATGATGCAAACCTTAGTGAAGAAAGCTTAAGTGATATGTGAGCTGTGTGTGATGTGAAATTTGATGTATGATTAGAGCAAGTGTGAGATATAACAATAAGACAATATTGTATGTATATCTATTCTTGTAAAGAAACTTAATTGTATATTTCATGTTAGGGTAGTGGGCTCTTCTTACATTCATTGTAATTTCACTACCAACTCCTAATAGGGTTAAGGATTCTAATAGGGCCTAGTCCTTTACAAGGACTTGAGACACTATATGTACTTCATAGACTCCTAATAGGGTTAATATCCTTATCATGATTCTTTTGTTTAGTAAATCATCTTGTGGGTATCATCCCCACCACTATTGTCAATAAGGCTCACAAAATTATAAGAATGTGTTACTCTCTTTATTCCATTCTTTGGGTTATCTTAATGTTCTCATGCCCTTGTAGTATGAAGTTAAGTTGGGGGGAATCCCTTGACTTTTCAAATTCTTGATTGATTCTAAATAAATTTTCATAGATGCTTCTGATATACCTCATCTTGTAATATTTGGTACACATCAAGGTATTTATTCTAATGTTGATTGGGATTGGTATAACTCATTATAATCATATTCATTTATTTTTATCAAGTGTTTATATATTAATAACTCTACCCATCATTTGTAAAAATGCATTACCCACTTAGTGGTAGGGTTATTAACTGGATGATATTCCTTTACTATACTTAATATGCTTGGTTTTGAGAAAATGGTTACAGATCTCTTGTTGTGGTGAGATAATCTTAGAACCCATACTAGTTGATGATGTTTTTCTACATAAGCATTGCATAACCCACTATGTTAGCTTTGCCAACATTTTGTGAGCTTACTAGCTATCTGGCGCATATCAATTTTACTTTTGTTTAACTATTCGAGATCATAGTAAGATTTTGGCATAAGGTGTTCACCACCTTGAGATAAGATTTCTTTTTCTTTGGTGCTCGATCACATGGAGTATACTATGCAACTGGGTCTATGAGATCCATGCACAATGTGGTACTATTTTATTGAGCTACATATCTAAAAATACTTTGAAGACATGTACAAGACTCTTGAACATATTGTCATCTACCATACTCCTTCCTCAAGATGTGTCTCCTCCTCTCTAAAGTTTTATGGATACATTGGTGACTACTATTAGTCTTCACTCTATACTCGTATCTTTGGTAATGAAGGTGTGTTACTCACAACTTTAAATTTTCCTACAATGGATATATCTATAGCTTCAAAAGAATAGGGTTTCATGTCTTCATGTGATGTCATCCTATTTTATTATCATAGAGAAATATGAGTATCACTATCAATGTGAGTGATTCTTTTACCCAAGTGTGTTAGTATGCTCCAATGTTCTAGAAGAATATTATAGATTCAGTACTGTGAGATACATGGATCAAGATTGATTTGTGTAGTGTTTCAATATTTCCAATTTCGTAGAGATTATTCTTGGTCATCATTTCAAGATCATTATGCAACCAAGTCTCAATAGTGCCTTTTCTGTGGTCATGGACAAAATTCAAGTTTTAGATGGTATCTTTTTTCATCTTCCATGTCATGATTTCTTTTCTTTGGTCATTCTATGTATTCATTGAAAACAAATTTTAAAAAAGGAAAAACAATAATAAAAGATCCAACAATGAAAACATTTGGGCATTGTTCGCCATTTAATATCTGAAAAACAATTTTTGGTAGATATTAATTGCTGAATAAATTCTTAATGGTGAAAACTATTTTTATAGTGCCATTAAGAGGTGAGTGATTGAAAACTAGCTTGCCAAAGGTCACTTCTTATTATCAAAATTTGAAAAAAAAAAAGATTAAAAAAATGACAAAAAAAGAAAAAAAGGATAATGCAATAATTGGTAATTTTGGTTTTTTTCTAATCATTATTTTCAAGAACACTCAATGGATTTTGTGGTTCTTTCACTATTGGTGCCTCCTATCGCTCACTCTTGAAACTCTACTCCTATTCAGTGGGGTCCTCACAAATTTGATCATCCATCGTATGTGCTAAATGTTTCGTTGAGGTGTTTTAGTTGAATGTACTACCCATTGTTTGTCCTAAAGTACTTCATTTAGATGGTAGTGGCTCCTCTAGTTGTAGTCTCTATTGCAATTTTTTGTTCCTTCTAGTGATATCCTCTCTAAGTGATTTCAATCAGATGGAGGTCTTTTCTAGTGTTGCAATTATGGATGCCTTTCTTAGTTCCTTGTTGTTGATTCATCAATTTTGGAGGCAGTTGTGGCTGATTTTTTGTGTTCTATTCTTGGTCTATCTGAACATGCATTTTGGTAAAGCAATCAATTTATTTTTCATTATTTTATATCTTAAATTTATTTATATTGCTTACTATGTTGATCACTATGCAATATGCCTACCTAGCCTCTCTGTGTTTCCCATGGAAAGTCAACCCTTTTAGTTGGGGGGAGGTATCTCATCCTATTATATAACCTCCACCCATCATCCTTAATCATCCCATCATACTATCCATTATTTCCATCCTACTTATTCCTTTGTTTTGTCTCCTATTTCACCCATTTACAATCCTCTTGTGCAAAGTGACATAAATTTCTCCTATACATAACCTTTTGAACCATGATGCTATAAATGAAAAGAAAATAAAAAGAATAAGAAAAGATGAAACAAAAATGATAATTCTTTTGAAGGAGGTATTAGTATTGGAAATAGAAAATTAACAAAATAGCCAAGCCTTTCATATGAAGTAAAGAAATGGCTTTGTGTTTATACATGATTTATCATGGTTCATAGTGCAAATGAAGCCAAATTCATAAATCCAAAGTGCTTTTAGTTCAAACCAAGATCCCTTGATCTACCAATTGCACAAGAACGTGCAAAATGTTAAGTTGGGGGAATGATGAGAGTAATTTATGTCCTAAATTGTCCCATATTTTATCCTTTATATAAGCCTTCATCCTTATTTTCACATTCCATTTCTTATTCCATTTTCCCATTTTATGTTGCAAATATTTCAATATAAGTAACTAATATTTATTTTCATTTTTAGATAAAATATTTGAATAATTAATATTTGATTATCTTTTACTAGCATTTATTATGCCAAAGGAAATTAATATTTCAAATAGAGGAGAAATCCCAAATATTTGAGAACTTATAAGGAAAGTCAATATTATTTATTTATGACTAAAATCAAGGAGAAGATTGTCATTAAAATCAAAGAGAATATTGTGTCTAAAATCAAGGAGTAAATTATGGCAAGAATCAAGAGGAATATTGTTTGATAAAAATATGATGGAGTGAGATTTGAACATGTAACCTACCAAATCCTATTTATTACTATTTTCACTTCACCATGCAAGATTTTCATAGCTAAACACATATCACATTCTATTTACTAAAATAATTATGTCCATTATAAGTAAAATGAGAGGTCAACAATTTTAAACCATCAACCTCTGACTTGCAATCACAACCTCTTAACCATTGGGATGCATTCTCTTTGAATTCTAAGTTGTATTATACTCTATCTAAATAGAATTGGGTCCATAGTTAGAAAATTGAAGGCTCGACGGTTGTAACCATTCAACTCTTATCCATTGATTATGTCTACTTATGAATGTGCCACATCTACCACTAGTTGGATGATAGGCTTTCCTATTGAGGTTTCTTGTAATTGGTAATTGACTCATGCTAAAAAAATAGCTGACATTTGTAAATAGGTTGTTTGTTGATCGTGGTTTCCGATCATTGGTATTTGGGATCATAGTTTTGGGTGATGCACTAAATTTAGGGTGGCGTGCAATTTTATGTCTTCTTTTATGCAATGCATTCAACCAAGTATATTCTGATTAGTAGATTGCAATCCTTTTTAATAGATGCATCTTTACAACTTACTATGATTTTTAATCTTCCCCTGCACGCTATCGCTCTACTCCTCCCAACGTTATTTCACTAACGTGTTTAGATGGGATGACGTTAATTCGCTGGAGTGTCTGGATGGGATCAAAAGATGTTTCTGCAATATGGACAAGAGTAGTTGTGAGGGGGCTGAAATATGCATGATTTATGTTGAATTGTTGATAGTGTGTTGGGGCTAGAATGGAGATCTTGACTGTCAAATTGGGTCTCCCAAGGAGTATCTAAGATCATTGCTTAGAGTATGCGACTCAAACATAGGATCAAACTCCTCATGTTTAGAGAGAATACCTGATTATGCTAGAAAAATATGCACTGTGTTGTGAGAATGGGAGTTTGTAGTGGAAGTGATGGTTGGGTTGCTTTCATGGCCATTTCATTGAGTGCATCTAATCGAAGCCGCTAGGGCCCCTTACTAGATGTAGGCATTTGTTAGGTTCCCATACCATTATCAAAATCTGCAACTCTAGATTGAATCACTCTTGGTCAAGTCCCAATGATATGAGTGATTTTTGGTATTTTTCTATTGCCATAGGTTCACATCCCAATCAACACTTGACTTTCTATGAAGACTATCTTGTTAACTATATAAAATCAAATTATATATATTAAAATCAAATTATATATATAAAATAAAATAAAATAAATGGAGAATAAGAAAGGAAATAACAATAGTAAAAGTATACCCAAAATTATTTTTAGTTCCAAATGAAGATTCTGAATATTTTGCAACATTTCGTTGGATTGTACAAACACTTTCACAGGATCCATTAAGATGTGGGTTTGGACAAGAAAAACATTATTAGACATTGGAATGAATTAAAAATAGAAATGTATAATGTTTGGCATGTGGAACACACTAATTAGGTTGAAGATGTCTTAGAAGAGGATAATGAATTAGATGGTGACATGGATATACATGATTCATTGCAAACGAACGAGTGAGAGTTTTTGTCCCAATTGGATATTGTCAATAGTTCTAACTTAAATTATCTTTGACATGTTGGGAAAACATGACTTTGACACCAAACATCCATGGGAAGACCACAATGTTCCTTTGAATTTGCAAGAACTTTCCATTTAATTTATACATAGAAATAAGATGGTTGGATAGGTTCTTAACTCTTCTACCTTTATCTCCACTAACAACTAAAATTTATTGCATCATCAAAAAATTTCACTTTATGTCATTACAAACCACTATATATCTAATTTCTCCATACAACCTTTATACATGGCCGTACAAGGAATTGTTGGAATTGGAAAATCATACCTTATTAGGTGCATAAGAAATGCACTACACAAATCAATGCTCAATGTAATAAACCCACTCCTTATTCTTGCACCAACATGCATTGAATCTTTCAATATCCATGCATCATGTAGCCATCAAAATTCCAATTCAAGAAATGAAATCACTATATGAAAAAATACCAAGAAGACATGAAACATATTCAATACATTTTACTAGATGATATGAGCTTCATAGGTCCCAAACTACTATTGAAGATTGATTCCAAACTACATGAAGCTATACCCCAAAAACAACACCTTTGCTTCAGTGGAATGTCAATGATTCTCATAGGAGACCTAGCCAACTTTATCCTATTATGGATAAACTAATCTATGCATCTCACACTAATGAAAAACATGGTGGCACAATTTTAATACAATTGTAACATAGGAAACAATATTTAGACGTGAAGGTGATGATCTAGTTCAAATATAATTTCGCCAAACACTACAAAATATGTAGAACATGGAACCAATACTACATGATTGGGAGTTGTTAATGACTCACACAAACAAAACATTCACTCCAAATGAACGATTTGAGTTTGATCAGGCACCACATTTATTTGCTACCAATGAGAAAATTTCACTCCACAACAAAAAGATGCTAAAAGAAGTAGATGTTCCTATTGCACTTTGGACTATGATAAATGCACACCGTAGGATTCAAGAAACTATTGATGGTGACCAACTACCTAGAGAAGTTTTATTATATAAATATCAACAAGAAAATTTCAAGTATGTCAAGTTACTTTTGATACTTTTATAATTTTTTTATGTTTAAATTTTATAAAAATGATTTGTATGTACTTCCACTTATTGTAGACGCTTAAAATCATCCCAAAGGACTATATTAATTTATTTAATATTGCCCTTGACATTATAATTATTTATTTATTAATTAATTATATTTGTCATATTCTTCTACCTATTTAATTAAATTTATTTAATTAAGTAGGTTCACTTTCCTAAGGCATTTAAATTAAATTTAAATACCTCTAGCCTTAATGTGTTAAATTTATTTAATACATGACCCTCCATAAATTTCCTTTTTAAATAAATTCTATTTATTTAAATCCCTCCATCTCATTAATTCCTCTAAACTTGTGATTAAGTTAAATCATGTTTAATTTAATCCTAAACCTAGCCTAAAACCTAGTCTACACTCATCACTTTCATCCTCCTAAGCCTATCCACCATTTAATCTCACTTAATTACCTTAATCATCTTGCTAATCCTTCCTTAAGCCTAAGTGTATGCTCACACATGTGTGAGACCACTCCTCTTGCACTCTTGTCTCCCACTCTTCTCTCCACGTTTGCTCACACATGTGTGAGAAAACTTTGAATGTTGACCACTTGCATGGCTTGCCTATGTGTCTCCTTGTGGAACTATGTGGTGCCACATAGATGCCACCTCACCCAAGGTCTCCCTCAAGCCTATAAATAGAGGCCTTGTCTCAAGCATTTTCATCTCTCATTATTGCATTGCTATCATGTTGGTTTGAGATTTGAGCTTTCATAGCAGTTTGAGTTTAGAGCTTGCATAATGATTTCTAGGTTGCATACTAACTTTGGTAGCTGATTTAGAGTTCATTTACATTGCTAGAGTAGATTTATGGCTTGCATTTATCATCTCCATTTCATTTGCATCTTATTTTTAGCTTGCATCATAGTTTAGATTCCTTTGTTGCATTTCATATCTTCATCTTTGAATGCCTCCAAGCACGGCTTTCTCCATTGCCATTGTCTGAAGTGTTCTTCATATTCATATAGCATATGTTCATAGTTGCATTCCTCACATTTTCACTTCCACATTCAAGAGATTCAAACTTTAGTTGTGTTTGGGAGAGCACACCAAACATACCTCCAATCTTAACACACCAACAAATCCTCTCATGGGTGCCTTTGTTGATCTGTAGAGGTTGCTTGAGGATTTGGCTTGATTGGCTGCTTTGAGTTGCAAAACTCAAGCAAGGATTAGTTAGTTTGTTATTTCATTTGGTGAATACTTGATGCATATTTTGGTTTGAACTAATGTTTGCTGCCTCTATTGGTATCTGTACTGGTATTGGCCCTGGCCCTCTCCTCACTCGAGCTTTGTGCCCTCATAGTCCCTCCTGTGCCCCCTATGCCAGTGGTGGCATCATGAATTCTTGCTTGCCATCCCCTGTTCCATCCCCCTCATCCTATGCTTGCTCCACCAGTGGTGGTGCCCAAGGCACTATCAGTCTCATGAGCTGATGAGCAGCCCACCACTATGTGTATGTAGCTATCATGCATGTGTCCCCTTGATCCCACTCATGTACCCAGTGCATTGGATGCATTAGTAACCATGAGCTCCATGCTAATCATAGCATAGTCCCATGACCCTAGAGCCTGTGATACTCCTGTGATACCACAGGGTACAAAAACTTGTTTGGAATAGCATCCTACACTCTCCCAAACTACCACTACACCCTTGAAGGCATATACTGCATCACCACATGAACAAAACAACTAATGATCCAACAATCAATTTGTGTGTAAGGGAGGTACATCTAATCCTCTGTGTCATCCTCTTTGCTTGCTGCTAGCACTATCCCCCACTGCTCTAACCCATCATATGGAGTCCACTCAAACATAATGATCTCATCAATACAACAGTGCCAAAATCCCACTGACTCTATGGATGTGTACTAGATCAGAGGCTAGTATCTATAGGCGAATGGCTCACCAAGCTACCTAGTCTCCTATCGAGTGATGGGCCATGTGACTCCAATGTGCTCCCATGACCATACCATCAAAAGTGTTAGTCTTGGTCCCATAGTCTACAACATCTGATATGCACACATGTGCAAGTCATGGTAGAGCTCAGCCAGGATAGTCTGTCCCCAACAATAAACCTCTCTGTCCTCCTGTAGTAGGGTGCTCAGCACCCATACCCAACTGATAGGCTATCCATGTCCTGCATGATCTAGTAGCATCCACCATATGAGTGAGGCCAAATATATTGCCAACCTCGGTAATCTTTGTTCCAAGGCTCCCCTCCATGATAGCCATGACCTTTGGATTGGAAGCCTCTAGTGTCATCTATTGAAGCACTCTTGTAGAAATGGATCTGATCCCTCTAGTATGTACTCTAGATATGCTCCTCAAATTGGCACTCATAGAATGCGCCACACATCCAATAGTGTGATTGTAGCCTCCCCTATCGGTAGATGGAAGCTCCTTGTGGATGTATGCCATCGCTCGATGAGTGCCAATAGCTATGTTGAGTGGGCCCTCAGGTCTCACTACTAGTGCACATGCTCCAAGTTGCATAGCCACACATGTTCTCAATCTGCGTTGGTCAGTTGCTCTTGTATCACCATGGTCAAGGGATAGTGCTCCCTTGACCTAAACACCACTATGTCCTCCTTCAGCATAGACATGCAGAGAGTCAGTCCTTTTTGCCTATGCCATCCCTAGAATGGGGCATCTTTCCTTGTCCTCTGCTAATTTGTCCCAATCAACAGAGCTCCTAATCAACATAGACATTGATCAGCGCAAACGTGAATCTGCATAGATGTTGATCAGCATGGATGACAAATCTTTTGTTGTCTGTATAGATGACGACCTGTAGTTTGTCATCTCTGCTCACCCTATCCCACCTTTTCTATCTATGAAGATGATAAAATGAAACCTGTCATCTGTATGAAGTCCCATACCCTTTTCTGGTGTTTGCACAAATGACAGGATTGAGTTTGTCATCTCTATGGATGTCATTGTCACCATTTTTTCATCTACGTAGACGATAGGGTGGAGACTATCATCTCTGCCACGATGACATTTTGGTTGCATTTATTGTGCAATAAATGACCCTAACCTAGCCTAGTCCACCAAAACATGAAGAGAATCAGATGACTTATCGATGGGCCCATCTCGGTTGCTCGTTGGTACTCTTGAACATGCTCACCCAACTACAATTGATCAATGGGGTCCATGCTTACTCTGGATGCTTTGCTCTTGAGGTGTGAAAATGACCTTCTTTGAGCCCCTTGGAGGCTTATATAGGCCCCCTGAGGACCTTGTTTGAGCTCGTGGCTTCCTGAGTCATGTCCGTCCTTTGTTTACCTACAAGTCATGCAAATGTCATCATTTATTCCCTTTCTTTTTTTTCCTTTTCGTCTTTTCCTAAGACCTTTTCGCGAAAATTGCTCAAAATTTATTTTTTGCACAATTTTCACGAGGGGGCACCCTCCTCCTCTATTATCACTCTTAGGACTTCTACCTTCTTTGGGCAACCTATATTTTTTTTTTTCTTTGATATGATGTCGTCCTGACATCACATCAAAGAGGGGCAAAATGTAGATGCTTAAAATCGTTCCAAAAGACTATATTAATTTATTTAATATTGTCCTTGATATTATAATTAATTATATTTTCCATATTCTTCTACTTATTTAATTAAATTAATTAAATTAAATAAGTTCACTCTCCTAAAGTATTTAAATTTAATTTAATACTTCCATCTTTAATGTGTTAAATTTATTTAACACATGATCTTCCATAATCCCCCTTTTTTAAAAGTAAATCATATTTATTTAAATCCCCACATCTCATTAGTTCTTATAAACCTATGATTAAATTAAATCCTATTTAATTTAATCTTAAGCCTAGCCTACACCTATCATTTTCATCCTCTTAAGCATGCTTCCTCATTTAATCCCACTTAATCATCCTAATCACTTTCCTAATCTCCTTCATTAGCCTAAGTGTGTGCTCACACGTGTGAGAAGGCATGCTTCCACACTCCTTTTGCACTCTTGTCTCCCACTCTTCCTCTCAAGTTTTCTCACACATGTGTGAGAAAACTTTGAATATTTGACCACTTGCATGACTTGCATGTCACCTTATGTGGCACCTACATAGATGCCACTTCACCAAGCCCTCCCTCAAGCTTATAAATAGAGGCCTTGTCTCAAGCATTTTCATCTCCCATTATTGCATTGTTATCATGTTGGTTTGAGATTTGAGCTTTCATAGTAGTTTGAGTTTAGAGCTTGCATAGTGATTTCTAGGTTGCATACTAACCTTTGGTAGCTGATTTAGAATTCATTTGCATTGTTAGAGTAGATTTATGGCTTGCATTTCTCATCTCCATTTCATTTGGATCTTAGTTTAGCTTGCATCATAGTTTAGATTCCTTTGTTGCACTTCATATCTTCATCTTTGAATGCCTTCAAGCATGGCTTTCTCCATAGCCATTTTTTGAGGTGTTCTTCATATTCATATAGCATATGTTCATAGTTGCATTCCTCACATTTGCACTTCCACATTCAAGAGATTCAAACTTTAGTTGTGTTTGGCAGAGCACACCAAACGTACCTTCAATCTTAACACACCAACAAGGCCTCTCATGGGTGCCTTTGTTGAGCTATAGAGGTTGCTTGAGGATTTGGCTTGATTGCTTGCTTTGAGTTGCAAAACTCAAGCAAGCATTAGTTAGTTTGTTATTTCATTTGGTAAATACTTGATGTATATTTTGGTTTGAACTAATGTTTGCTTATTGATTCATGCTCCCTACATGTTATTTCTTTTAGCATACACTTATCAATTAATTTCATTTCTATTTTATGTACATCTTTTTGTTGCCTCGCCACAAATAGTACTCCAATTACCTATCTCTAATATATAAAAAAAATTAATTCTAAGCTATCAATTTGAAATCTCTATTTTAATTTTACATCTCTTCAATTTTTCTTTTCTAATAGAACCTATAGGCATACCCCTTGCACTTTTTTCTAGTAAAAGTACTAGTTATTTATGGTCAATACAAATAATTCTATTTGCTACAAGGTAGGCATCGGTTATGACTGCAAACACTCCTATTTTTAAGGAAAATGGAGGGTTTGTGCTAGTGTTGATATTTATATTGCTTCCTTCACCCAATGCATGGATGGTTTTCCACGTGTATAACTATTCTCTATTGGAGATATCACATGCTAAAAAATGGACAAAGGTTGCAAAACTAATTTTGTCTTCCTCATGTAACCATCAAAATTGTTGTTATGCATTTGTGGTTACCTTCCATCTCGATGTAACTATGTAGTTATAGGCTGCATATATATAAGTAGTAGAGTGAAGGCTCATTATTACATGAATTCTATCAAAGAAATAAAAATATCAATTGTGTTTATCAGTCCAATGTCCGACATTTTTTATCTCACCACTTGATGGATTGAGGAGGGGGGCCACTTCTTGGACATCTGGTGTGTATTCTGTAATTTTTATTTCAGTATGGTGTGTGTTTTAGAGCATAATTTTTTGTTTGAATTAATAATTGAGTTGGTTATTATTTCCTTAATTTTTCAATATGATTAACATTATTATTTGAGTGATATGGTTATTAATGTTCATCATATTCTCACTCATATAATAGAAATAATTCATAGTGTTAATTTATGATTTGGATTTCACATAGGAAACTATCATTATTATTATATAGATTATTAATAACTCATTTACTATTCTAAGTTCCTATCACATTTTCATTAAGAAACAAAATGAAAAAAACAAATCAAATTTGCATTTAGAGAATTTGTGTATTAGATTAGTTGTTCATGCATGATGCTCTTTTGTTTCTTATAGATTAGTTCTTTTTGGATGTATAAGATTGATTTCTATAATTATTATATTTGGTATTGTTATTATTTCTAGGAAGATATTTTTAAAAAAAATTGATGTTTCTATCACTGGAATTATTTTAGTAGGTTTCATTTGGGCTCCTATCACTAGGAAGTGATACTAGGAAGTGACAGTTCCTGTTGCAATTTTGTTTTGGTTTTTTCTAGGTTTATTTTTTGCATGTTCTAGTTGCATACATAACCACTTAGCTCATAACCTACACCCCTTGATGGTATATTACTCAAACATATTTCACAAGTTACGCCCCCGAATTGACATGAATAGACCAAGCTGAAATTCATTTAAAGTATTAAATATTTTATATTCATTTTCCCCAGTGCTGACCTATTAGTTCAAATCTATGAGTTTTGGAGAGAAAAAAATCTTCCTATGTGTATTTTAAGGTGAGTCATTTATATTTTATTTCCTTTCATATCTTTACTCTATATTTATATCTTAATTTGTAAAATTGTCTTTAATTGTCTTTACATAGAATCTAAATTTACATTATTCAAGCAATCAGTTCAATTTCATTTTCAAGTTATCCTATCAAGGGCCAAAGAGAGTGCATTTTCTTGTATTTTATTCCTCTTTATAATTCAAACTTAGTATTAGTTCCTTTATTCCTTTGGGTCCTAGCTAATCTAATTTGGATCATAAGTGGAATCATGCTTGGAAATCCCCATCTTTCCCTCACACACATATTTGAATGGCTTAGTGACCCATAAAATGGAGGCCTACATCTTATTAGAGTGATTCCATTTTAACACTAAACATTTTGGTGAACTCGACGTCTTACCTTCTTTCTTGGAGTTAGATACTTCTCTCTTATTTTGTATTGTCTCTCTTTGTATCTTAGCTTATGTTGTATCTAGATATACTATTGCTTGTATTAGTGATATTTAGATCTCTTTTTGCATTTTTTTCATATAGATTGCATTTTGAAAATACAAATTTTTTGCATCTAGTTCATTTTTAGATCACATTTCCTTTCAATGGGGTTGTTATACTTCTTTTCAAGCTTCATTCATGATATTCAATATATTCCATTTTATGCAGATGATGATTCTTTGATATGTCCTTTTGTTGAGGCTCATCTTTTTGGAAACAATGTTGATCAACCTTTAGTGATTCATGGTGTTCCTAACTTTGATAGTGCTACTATTTGGGATGAGCCCTTAGATAGGAATATTGAATACACTCTTCCTCATGAAAAATCTTCCTCTAATGTGTGTTTTACTCCCTCCTTGGATGATTCTCTTATTTGGAATGAACCCTTCTATAAGGACATGAATTATTCCCTTCATCATGAGACACATTTATATGATAAACCTCTTAATATACCTTCTATACATGAGGCCTTTATGAGTTTTTTTACCCTCTTCCTGAGAGTGCCTTAGAAATAAAAGGCCATAAATTTTATGCTCCTTTTTATTTTTCTTACAACATGTCAAACTTCAATTTAGGCCTCGATGATTCTTATAACCTTATTTTTAATTGGATTCTAATAATCCTATTCACATTGACTCTATGAGTAGTTTTTAAACTCTTAAAGATTGGAAAACCCTAGATTTCATATCAAAAATTTGTATTCTTGACTTTAAACATCCAACACCTTTAATTTATGAGTATATACACATCGATTATCTAAGATAATTTTATTATTGATTATTGCAACTTGGAGTTATAGTGAATCTAATCATATAGGTTGCCACATACTATATTGCGTCATCCTTAATATTTAATAGTTATCATTGTAGGCATAATACTATAGCATATGTTGGGTGTTATTTCTTAATGAAGGATTTGATGAGAACAAATCCACAGATCCAGTAGAACATCTATATGCAAGAACCTATCATACAGAAGAAAAATACAAGAGAAAGAAAATGTTTGGCTCTAAAAATATGCAAGAATATATTATTAGACTGAAAGAATCAATGAAATTTTGAATTGATCAATCCTTATAGAAGGAGATCATAAAAGCTAAAAGGGAAACCCTAAGAGGCAAATAAAATTTAATAATTAATATTTAATTATTAAATGAGAATGCATGTGCATAAAGAGAAATTTTAAGAAGGGATTAAAGCTTATTTAATAATATAAAATGAAATTAATCCTTTACTTTAACAACCCGCTTAAGATGAGCAACAATGCAGCTACAAATAATGTATGAAAAAGAAAGGAAACTACAATGCTAAAAGAAAATTTGGGTCCTGGCAACAAGGCCTGATGAGGTACCCAACCACAACCAAATCTCTATGAAACAAAGAAATAGAGAAAATCCAGTAGAAAAAAACCCTACTCCAAAAAAGAGATAGAAAGAAAAAGTATAAATGATATGTCTCAAGAGATTGTCTCAAAATTATAAGTACAATCAAACCCCTCATGATAGAGGATCAAGATTCCATAGCCCCTCTAGAATGTTAGAGCTCCTATGTTGATGAACATATGAATGTGGATCCAATTTGAAAGAAACAAAGGCATTGGACAAGGAGGATGAAACCCATAAATGTAAGGTGAAGTTGGAAGTCCTAGCTAATTCTCAAAGGATAATGCATGAGAATATTGAAATGGAATCTCCAATGGAGGTGGGATAATACGTGTGTTGAATCTATCATCTGAGAGGAGATGTATGTCCTATGATATATCCTCAAAAACTGCACTAGGTGGCTCTATGACTGGAGCTACAATGTTAGGCAATGTTGAAGAGTAATCATGTCCAATATATGGAATTTGAATAGGAGGTGGAGGTATAGAAGTTAGAACACTGGTTTTAGGAACAATACATAAGTTCAAGTGACTTGACTTTACCTCATTATTCTCTTGTGAAGAAGGAGAGTGAGCCTTTGATAGTGGAGATGATAGATCAAAATGAGTGAAAGAGTATAAGTGGGAAGAATGATCAATAGTCCCTATAGAAATAATATTGCTTGTCTCACTATCTCTGATGTGCACTAAATCTGGTGCAAACTCAACTGTCTTCCCTGTCCCACTTTGTGTAATGTGATAAATAGGGAGAAGGTTAGAGGACAAAGATGGAACATTAGTAAATCATGAAATATACATCACTAATGCCAATAAAACCTTTCCCACATAACACACTTCAGTCTATCTGGCTTTGATTTATACCCTTTAGGAGGAAGTGGGCCTAATGAGATGTGAGGGCTAGAATCAATCTAAGACTCTATAGGATGTGACTTCTGTTTCTTCTCCTTCTTTCTAGAAGATGCCTGAGCTACCACTACATAAGTCTGTGAGCCTATGAGAGAATCCAAATGAGAGAAATTATCTTTCTCTTGATTCAAAGACCTCAAAGAATGGAATGGTAAATCTAGTACCCAAAGCATCCATGGTGGAATGGAAGGTAGAAGCAAAAATATGAAAGTTTCCATGAAGCTTAGAAAGTATCACATAAGTGCACTCAGTGTTAGTCTTGCTCTTCCCACAACCTTGCAATAAAGATCTCTATTGTTTGAACTTCATTAAGAAGTCCTCAATGGAAGGAAAATAATCAAGTACAAGAGAAGTAAGCTTTTCCTAAATCTGAAGTTCCCTAAACTCATTCATTATACCAAACAAGTTGTTAAGCTTGGTCCACATAGCTAGAGGGGTATTGCACCCGTCATGATGAAACTGTAGACTATTACATACCTATAAAGAAATCAAAACCATTACCTCATCCATATTTTTCTTGTGTTTCATGACCTCAAAAGGCCTCTGTAAAACTAGTTGCACTATGTTTAAACAAGATCACAACCCTTTTGACTAGAGAAGTTGTATCATTAGGGACTTCCATGTGTGATAGTTAGGAGGGGTCAAAAGTTTTAGACAAGAAGAGGTCTCGATCTTTTTTTTAGAAGGTGTTTGATTTTTTTGAATAGTTTTTTTTTACTGATGTAAATGATAGAAACAATGATATAAAACACCCTCCACAATGCAAAAAATTGAACCACAGATGCCACTGCTAGAAGGAATACGTATACAAGCAAAGAGAAAAAAAGATTTAGTTTGAGAATCACATGTAACTTTGAAAAATATTGAAGAAAATAACAAAGAACCTGGAAATTTCTTAAGAAGAGCTTTCTGACACTTTTTTTGGATCAAAAAATGGACCTAAAATGAGAAAGTTATGCCCCTAGAAGGTAGAAAGTATCATCTGAATTTGAGCAAAAAAATAGTTATAAAAGTGAAAAAATTCCAAAAATTATCCTCATAAATTTGTCTATCTCAGAATCAGATTTTTGATGATATTTTTTTTTCCAAAAAGTGATACCATGTGCTTAAGATATCACAAAAAAATCTGCCAGGTACTTTGTAAGAGCAAAAAAGAGCTTAGCCCTCAAATCCTAACCCCCTAGTCACCCATATGACCATAGGTGGGTGGAGTTGGGGCTTGGTGGTCCATGAACGGTGGTGGGATAGAGATCTTGGCAAAGGTAGTGGAAGGAGGTGGTAAATCCGCGTGAACTGTTGATGGTTTCAAACTAATTTGCAAGCGGTGGGGTTAGACCCCCGTGTGGTTAGTTAACTATTGCGATGGGTGTTAACTACCATGTGGTTTTTAATAACTCTATATAGTTAAAAATGATTTTTTTTTAAATTAAAAAAAAATTGGCATTGCCTTTTTGGATTGTGCATCAAGGCCAACAATTCTAGTGAGCAATTTTTTTTGCCTCCTAGGTCAACGTTGTCCAAATTTGACAAATTTTATATGAAAATAGGGGTTTTGACGTGCTCTAAATTCAACTGTGATGTTCATTTGGACTCAAAGAGCTCTGATTTTTAGAGAACCCCTAGTTTCTCAAAAAATACCAAAATTGATCCAATAAATCCTCGTTCCTGCTTTCTTCAAAAAATTGAACAAGCTATAGTAGATTTAATTCTGATACCATGAAGGATTTGATGAGAACAAATCCATAGATCCAATAAAACACCCACATGCAAGAATCTATCACAAAGAAGAAAAAGATAAGAGAAGCCAAGGGTGTGCCCCTAAAAATTGCAAGAATATATTATCAGACTGAATGAATAAATGAAATTTACAATTGATCAATCCTTATGGAAGGAGATTGCAAAACCTAAAAATGAAACCCTAAGAAGTAAATGACATTTAATAATTAATATTTAATTATTAAATAGAATGTATGTGCATTAAGGGAAATCTTAAGAAGGGAGTAAAGGTAAGTTAATAAAATTAAATAAAATTAATCCTTTACTTTAACACTTAATTTTATTAGCCAATTGTTGTTTAGAATTATTTCATGTTAGTATGTCTTTATAATGTTTCTATGCTACAAAATAATTATTTATTTTCAAATCTTTATGTCTTGTCATGACATGACATATCATAAAGTAAAACAAATAAAGAGTAATTTTAGAACTCATTCCCACATTTATTTTATTTTACAAAGAAAATATTTTCGCCTAAGCTTTAGGCTTTTCCAAAATTCTAATATTGAGTGGTGGTTGTCCATTTGGTACAAATTTCTCATGACATATAATCTTCTAAAAAATCTAATATTGTCCTATTTGTATTAATTAATTTATTTTGAAACAAAAATGCATAGTTAAATAAATAAAATGACAACAATAAAAAAATTCAACATTTTATCTACAAGTTCTTGTTGTCTTCAACGGATGTAAATTATGTGATATCTATTTTACAATCGTAAAATTTCTACTTAATTACTTAATGGAGACATACATTTATGTTTGTCCACAAAATAAATTGATATTTTAAAATTTTCATGTTGATTTTCATCTATGAATAGTATTAACATCATAAACAAACAAAAAATATTGTATCAACTAGAACTAGACACTATGCATCCTTGTTTATTGAAGCTTCTATTAAAAATGCAATTATTAAAAAAAACAAAGACACAATCTAACTATTGATGATGAAGTATATTAAAAATTCAAAATTCCCTACACATGTTGTGATTTTATTTTGATAATTGATTATTAAATGGATTACAAGGTTGTGAGGTTGTTCAATCTATTTTGAGATAGAATTCAAATTGTAACCCATCCCAAAGATTCCTATGTCCACCTTTAAGACTCATAGCGAAATGAAAAAGTATGGTATAGCATGGAGTTATATCCAAGCTTGGAATCTCGAGGGTTTGCATTATGAAAAGTTGTGTATCCAACTTAAAGACAAAAAAGAAGTAGATCATGTCCAATAATGAATCCCCTTGAGAATTTGATTCCATTATATAAACATCTCATTAAAAAACTATAAATTTTCATGGAAATTAACTAGACATTTAACATATTGAAATAATGTATTATAATCAAAATATCATTTATGTGTAGAGATATGGATGCCTTCTTTGGCACTTCTTCATATATGGTTTCATTAATGGGGCATTTGGAATCAAATTCTTCTATGTCCACATTGGTGGGGGAGCCAATGGTCTGGAAATTTTTTCTAAGGGCCATTGATGCCTTCTACATGTGTGATACCCTTTTCATCCAATGTCTCTATTAGGGTCATGACTTTCTCTACAAAGTTGGGTCCTTTAGGGGTGGGGGGTTTGGCTCCTAGCTTAGGATATGCAATGGTTTTCCTCGCATGTCCTCCTCACGTGTCTACCTTTTGAGGGGT
The DNA here is from genome assembly GCA_028749045.1 of Cupressus sempervirens. Taxonomy (NCBI): domain Eukaryota; kingdom Viridiplantae; phylum Streptophyta; class Pinopsida; order Cupressales; family Cupressaceae; genus Cupressus; species Cupressus sempervirens. The sequence goes on from CM053788.1 coordinate 640,416,052, forward strand.
ACTTTTTAAGGGTTTTTTCATGTTTCTCATTGATGCTAGTGTAGTTTGGGGTTGATCCTTTGTACATGTTTCATATTTTTTAGCTACAATGGGGGACTCTAGAGATGTTTCTAGTGCTTTGGTAGTAGATTCTACTAGGCCTAGCAAAGTGGGCAAGGGATGTCCTCATCCCAAATAAAGTTATGTAAAGAAGGCCATGGATGGAAGTGGTAGGGTAGAGGTTTTACTTTTCAAGTTTTTTCCTCCATGTCTATTATGTTGGAAGAGGATACTAAGGAAAAGATTAATTAGGTAGTGTCTGACTTATCCTCTCAAGTGATTATATGCAAGTTTAGATGTTATTAGCCTTCTCTCCTTGATCTTCTTTAGTGAATTACAAAATACTTGGAGCCACTTATTACAAATATGGTCCACATTTTCCCTTTAGTTAGGGAATTTTTTTTTGCCAAGTTTAATTCTTTTTTTGGATAGAAACAATATCCTTTGAAACCCTTTTTTCGTCTAGGAAAATCATTTCCCTTTGATGATGAAGCCCTAGAAGGAGGATTTAAACCACTCATTATTGACCAAAAATCCATCTCAAGCCTTCTAATGGTTCTTGAATCCAGTCTTGGACTGTGAGGGAATCCCTTTCATTTGTAGAAAATATGTTATGGTAGGGCATGGTATTGCAAAATGTGAGGTTGAGAAAGACAAACATAAAAAAATTCTTTCTTGTGATGGAAGGGCATCTCTACTCACCATTATACAATTTATAAGTGTTCTCCTCGTTTGGATGGAAAAACTTTGTCCAATGGTTTGTGGTGTAGGGGCACAAGCCAAAAATTGGGATGACTAAATAATTTTGAATTTCAGTGTGAAGTTTGTGTGTGTCATTATTGTTTTAAAATAAACTCCTCTCTTTTGTAGTGGTGATGTCATGGTGCCATCACATATAAGCCACCTTGAGATTAACCACTTGAGGAATTACATTTATTTTAATTATTTTTAATTTCCTTAAAGTTGTTTTAGTTCCTAAATATGTGTGTGTGGGAAAATAGAAAACTCAAAACATTTCTAGTCAAAAGTCCATGATGGAAAATATGTAGAAGTTATTGGTAATCAACTTGTAATAGCCAAGAAAGTTGTGATGACTTCTTGGGGGTTACAAGTTCTGGATTCTTCATATAGGGGAGGTGGTTCATTCTGTTACACATTAGAAAAAGTATTGAAAACAAGTCTGAAATAAGTTTCTTGCAATTTTGGGGGCTTTTGTGTTTTATTCAACCTTATATGTTGTTGTTTCTATAGCATTTTGCATGTATGTCTTTTGATAGGTTTTGAATATCATAGAGGAGTGATTCAATTTATGAATTATTATAGTTTCTTATCTCAATCCCTTAGATCATTACTCTCTATTGTTTTGAGAGTGGCCATTATATGGAGGGTTTTTAGAGATCCTCCAATGGTCTCTTTTGGCCATTACTAGAGGATCCCAGTGAGTATAATGTTTTGTTGTTGGTTTTCATTTTTTTCTTTTTTGCCAAAAGACTATGTTGAATCAAATAAATTGTAAATGAGAAACATCTCTATGTGTTTACCCGATCTAAATAAACTACTACATATTGTGTTACAAAAAAATGTCTTTTGGGAATAGAATAAGTGCCTAGATTGGCATAGATTATGAGAGTTTATCCCCATGGGAAAACATTAAGTTTATATGTATTGAGACATAGAACATATTTATTGGGAACACATTGTGTAGAGGCAAGAAGTACAATAGTTTTGAAGTTTATTGAATTTTTTTTCTATTGAATATTGAATCCTTCTTTTTGACCAATGAGTTAGCTTGTAACCATTTCTTGGAGAAGAGAGACAAGGTTTGAAGAAATAGAGATAGTTCACGTAAGTACTTTGCACTTTTTCCTTTTTAAACTTAAGATAGAGTCAAGTAATTTGTGATTTATTAAAGGGTGACAAGATTGGGTCATGAAGTAATGGAGAGGCATTTGGTTTGGAGGTGATGAATTTCCATAATTGTGGTTAGTTAGAGTTGGGTTTTTTTTTTTAAAGGTAATTTCCATTCTATCCTCACATTGAATTGTCCATACAACTATTTTAGTGATGAAATGGGATCGGTGTCAAAGTCTATGACTCTATAGATTTGAGTCTCTATTCTAATTATTGGTGATAGAGTTGATTTCAATTATTCTTATCAAGAAGTCGGTTGCAAATGGTAAACTTTGATACTCTATCAACTTGATAATGTTGTTCATCGACGAAGGATTTTTTTTTGTTTTTGGGTTGGATATTGATGGAGGTAGAGGAAAGTGAAACATGGACATTTATTTGTAATTGGATGACTAGTGTTTATCTACATGTATGTCACTTTAGAAACAAAGCTGAGAGATTAGAGACTTTTGAGATAAAATAACAACTTCCTTTTTAAATCCAGAGTGATCTACATTGTTGTGTTCATAGAAGAGTAAGGGGTATCCCTCCATGTTTTGTTTTTGAAATTGTATACCTTAATTTGTGCTTCTGATCCCTTGATGTGTCCCACTTGAGTGATTTTGTTCTCCTTGTTGGAAATGATTGAAATAATTATAAGAAAATTTGAGGGAGATTGTTGGAATAAAATATGGAACTAGTAAAGAATGTCCTCAATCATTGTTTTGTCATTGATGTCAAACTTGCTACTTGCAGGGATGACAATTGCTTTAGTGATCCAAATACTATCAATTAGTTGATTGTCAAGGTGGAGACAATTAATAAGATGTAACTAAAATACCTAGAGAAAGGTTGAAGTTATGATGTTGGAATGAAGTACAAGGATCAGCTAAGCCATTGATGAAAGAATGTATTTGATGACATACTACACAGAATGGGCACACTGAAACATATCAAAGATTTAAGGTTTTAACTAAGTATTTTGTAAAGCTCAAACTAAGTTCATTAGAGAGAAGGAGTCGGACAAGCTAGTAAGAGCCAAGCAAGTTCTAGTTAATGCTGAGTAAACTTCAGATGCCGAGTGGTGTCGAGTAAGTTCAAAGTGTCGAGTAAGTTCAAAGTGCCAAGTAAGTTCAAAGTACCGAGTAAGTTCAAAGTGCCGAGTAAGCTAAAGTGTCAAGAAAGTTCAAGTGCCGAGCTGGTATAGGTGTCGAGTAACACAGAAGTGCCAAACACCAGTAACTCAATAATGCCGAGTTGCTGCATTATTTAGGAAATCAAAGATTCGCTAGGTCTAAGCCAACAAGGTTGTTATCTAGAAATCTATGAATTAAAAGGAAGATAAGAATGATGAGTTGGTGGCACAGAACACCATGTAGAACATTTTTAAGATACAACTGGCAAAGTTTCAAGAAGAAAACAAGATATGGGGTAGATACATTGTATCCTACCTAATCAATTTTGAAACCCTAAAATTGAAGAGGGAGAACTGAGCGGTAAAGGAAAATCAGACTTCTATATAAGAAGATATAAGTTAATAAGAGAAAGAGAGAGTGAGAGGGGATAGAAGGAAAGGAGACAGTGGTCAAGCATAAAAGCATGAAATGCTAAAGAATGTGCCTAGGAGAAGATAGTGCAAAAATTCTATTTGTATAGACGACCACAAAGATGATTGCATTGGCAGAATGAGTTAGAAGACTCAAGGAGACGAAGTTTGAGAGGAAGACAAGTAGTTAGAGCTAAAGAGATTAAAGCCAAGCATAAGGATTGAACTGAGAGTGTGATATGAAATCTGCAAAGTATGTTGTAAGTTATATCAGATCGAAAGACCATTATTGTTACTTTCTAGCAATTGTAACTGTAAGTCTAAATCCTATGGACTTAGGTTGGTTTAACAACCATTAGAAAAATCCTTTAATAGGGTGACATTCCAAGTGAATGTTCTAAAGACCTTTAACCAGGCCCATTCCTAACAGTTTGGTGAAATCCTCTAACAAGGTCACATTTAACAGTGTGTTGTAAGCCTTTAATAGAGCAGGCTTTTAACAGGGCATCACTTGAGAAGAGTGAGAATCAAGTAGCATGTTACTGGTGGTTTTTCCCAAATTGGGTTTCCACGTAAATCATTGTGTCAGGTGTTGATCTTGAATGTTTTATCTTTGCATGTTGATTTACTGTAACTTGCTTATAAGATTGATTTAAGTTTGAACAGATAAAAAGGGTATGGATTTATTAAAAGTAGTAAAAAGGCATTAATAGGGCATTTGGACCTTGAATAACTGATTCACCCCCCCTCTCAGTTATTCTAAAGAATTCTAACAATTGGTATTAGAGCCTAACTGCTGATTCAGTTTAAAGGGACTACTAGCAAAAAGGATCAAAATGCCAAAAAGAGAAGTTCCCAAGCTCAATAAAGACAACTTTGTTGCATGGCCAAGTTTGATGAAGCTACATCTTGGATCCATAGGAGATTATGCCCAAAATTCAATTGTCACTGAGCATGTAGATCCAACAGGTGCTCCTACTGTAGAATACATGAAAAACAAACAAGAACACAATTAGACAATGCTGGAAATTGCATCTGCACTCAGCTATGCTGAATTTGATGATATCGAAGGATGTGACACTGCATTCAAAATGTGTAAAGCACTATCAGACATCTATGGAGGAGATCAGAATGTACAAAGAGCAAAAAGAGAAAGTCTCAGAGGAAAGTTTGACGACATGAGAATGGAGGAAAATGAGAATGTTGCTCAGTATGGTGCAAGAATAAAGGAAGTGGTAAGTGCAATAAGATGCTTGAATGGTCAACTGGATGAGGATACTGTTAATAGTAAGTTCTTAAGAACCTTTCTCCCTATCAATGCTATTAGAGTATCAGCAATACAAGAACTAAGATGCATACCAGGAAATAATCTAAGCTTTGAAGGTATAATAGGTAGACTCACAACATTTCAGTTATCTAACTTTGACAACTACAAACCTGAAAATGTTGAGTCTGCTTTTAAGGAAAAGTTATCACTGAAAGATGCCAAACAGGTAAAATCAAAAAAAGGAAGAAAAGTGAAGTATGTATCTAGTGACAATAGCACTGATGAGGAAGATGTGGAACAATTGGAAGCATTGCTCGCTAGAAGATTTCATAGGGGCAAAGGAAAATTCAAAGGTAAGATGCCTATCATCTGTTTCAATTGCAATGAAGTAGGTCATATTGCTGCAAGATGTCCACAGAAAAAGGATTCCAAGGAAAGCAATAAATACAAGAACAAAAGAGATGATGACAAAAGAGATTACAAAGAAAAAGGTAAGAAGTGTTATATTGTTGAAGAAAATTCCGATGACAATGATGATGAAGTTTTTTATGTAGCCATGAAGGACCAATCTGATGAAGAAGAAGCCATAGCACTGGTGACTTGTATAAACAAGAATGACAGATGGATCATAGATAGTGGATGCTCACATCACATGACAGGAGACAAAAGTAAGTTTTTCAACTTTACACAGTATGATGGAAATAGTGTTAGATTTGGTAATGATGCTCCATGTCAAATCAAAGGAAAAGGTTCCATTAAGCTCACAGAATAAATTTCATGTGATAATGCATACTATGTTGAAGGATTAAACTACAATTTACTGAGTGTCTCACAGTTAGGCAATATAGGTTGCAAAGTGGAATTTGGAAACAGAACTGCAAAAATCTATGATACTGATGGTAAACTAATAGGAAAAGGAGATCAAACAAAGAGTAATTTTTTTTACCTTGATATGGATGATGCTTCTTGTCTATTTTCAAAATTTGATGATGAATGGTTATGGCATAGAAGATTATGTCATGTCAATTTTAATAATCTAGTCAACATCAGTAAAATGAAGAAAGTCAGAGGTCTACCAAAACTGAAAAAGCTTGACAGTATCATGTGCAAACAATGTTAGCTAGGAAAGATGACAAAATCAAGTTTCAAAAGCAAGAACTATACATCCAAAGAGATACTTGAGTTAGTTCACACTGACTTATGTGGCCCAATGGAAATACAGAGCTATAGAGGAGATAAATACATAATGCTATTTGTTGATGACTATTCTAGGATGATGACTGTCATGTTCTTAAAACAAAAATTTGATGCTTTTCAAACGTTTAAATGGTATGTGGCCAGAGTTGAAAAGGAAACTGGAAAAAGCCTGAAATGCCTAAGATCAGATAGAGGTGGTGAATTTACATCAAATGAATTTGAGATATTCTGTAATGACAATGGAATCAAAAGACAAACGTCAGCTCCTAGAACTCCCCCACAGAATGGAATTGCTGAGAGAAGAAACAAATTTGTGATTGACTGTGCTAGAACATTAATGATGGAAAAGAATGTTGCTCTAAAATACTGGAGAGAAGTTGTAAGTGTAGCTATTCATACACTGAATCGAGTACAAGTCAAGAAAGGTACAAATGCAACACCTTTTGAATTATGGTATGGTTACTCACCCAATGTAAAATATTTCAAAGTGTTTGGTTGCAAATGTTTTATCCTGAACGATACTAGAAATGGAAAATTTGATGCAAAAAGTGATGAAGGTATATTTCTTGGTTACTCCACTAGAAGTAAGGCATATAAGTGTTTGAATGTTAACACTAACAAAATTGTGGAAAGTGAAAATGTAAATTTTGATGAGCATACAGAAGTCCAAGCTGAAGAACCAAAGAAAATGGAAGAATACATAACCTTTGTATATTCTTATGAAGGAATGACTATTGATGAGGATGATGACAATCAAATTGAAAATCAACAACAAGTGTCAGTTTCAGCCGATTCACAACCAGTGAATGTCGAGTTGCATTCAGAAGCCAAGTTACAAAATGAAGAAAATGCACAATCTAATTCTGAAGATAGTACACATAATGAAGAACAACTTGACAATGAAGTGCATAGAGATCCTGAATCTGAAAGATCAAACTTGGAAACAAGGACAGAGCCAAGATTATCCAAATATGTAAAAAGACATCACCCTGTTGAACAGATAATTGGTGACAAAGATGCAAGACCAATGACAAGGAATAGATTAAGACATGAATCATGGCTGATCAGCAAATCTGAACCCAAGATAGTATATGGTGCATTACAGGATGATGACTGGTATAAAGCTATGGAAGAAGAAATTAATCAAATAAGGAAAAACAAAACCTAGAGTTTGGTTCCCAAACCAACTGACAAGAATGTGATTGGTACTAAATGGGTATTCAGAAAAAAACTAGATGAGAATGGTGAGATTACCAAAAATAAAGCCAGATTAGTATGCAAGGGTTATGCTCAAGAAGAAGGAATAGATTATGGAGAAACATTTGCTCCTATTGCTAGAATGGAAGGAGTAAGAACTTTACTTGCATATGTTTCCTACAAAGATTTCAAAGTCGATCAGATGGATGTAAAATATGCCTTCTTAAATGGTATAATAGAAGAAGAAGTCTACATTGAACAACCAGAAGGATTTTTTGATGAGAACAACAGGGATATGGTGTGTAAGCTACATAAAGCACTCTACGGTTTGAAACAAGCACTTAGAGCATGGTATGAGAGACTTCACAAGTATCTAGTGCAAATTGGATTTGAAAGAACTAATGACAACATCAACATGTACATCAAAGTCGAAGAAGGTAAAGACATTATTGTATCTAAAATTTTTGTGGATGACATAGTGTTTGGTGGTAAGGAAATACTTTGCAAAGGCTTTGCTGACAGAATGAAACATGAATTTGAAATGTCTATGTTTGGAGAAATCAAATTTTTTGTTGGATTGCAAGTACACCAACTTAAACATGGAATATCTATTACACAATAAAAGTACATCAAAGAAATTCTTAAAATGTTTGGATTGGAGGAATCCAAACCAGTAAGCACACCAATGGCCACAGGAAATAAGCTGTCCAAAAATGATGAGTCAACTAAAGTCAATCAAACAATGTACAGATCCATGATTGGAAAACTACAATATGTTGTGCATAGTAGACCAAACATAGCATTAGCAGTTGGAATAGTGGCTAGGTTTTCTACTAATCCTAAAGAAAATACTAATCCTAAAGAAAATCATCTCATAGCAGTAAAAAGAATAATGAGATATCTCAAAGGGACTAATGATTTTGGTCTATACTACAAAAAGAATGGAAAATTTGAACTCAATGCATATACAGATGCAGACTGGGGAGGAAACATTGATGACAGAAAAAGCATAAGTGGAGGTGCATTATTTCTAGGCAAAAGGCTGGTTACCTGGACTAGCAAGAAATAAACATGTATATCCCAATCCACTATAGAATTAGAATATGTGGCAGCTGCAGTCAATTGTACAAACATTGTATGGCTCACACATCTATTGAATAGAATGAAAGAAGAAGTAACAAAACTGGTGATATTGTATTGTGATAATACAAGTGCTATAAACATATCCAAAAATCCAGTGATGCATGCAAAAACCAAACATATTGCAATCAAATATCATTATGTCAGAGAATTGGTAGAAGACAAACAAGTGAAGTTGGAATACATTCACACAAAGAAACAAATTGTAGATATCTTCACCAAACCATTGCCCAAGGATGCCTATGAATATCTTAGAGGCAAATTGGGGGTCATACCCCTAACCCAAGCAGTTTAAGGCAACAAGGAAGCTGCCTTGCATCAATAGGAATAAATCATTGAAATATTAATAGGTTGATGCAAAGGATGACAACAGGTACAGAAACTCCAAATCAGTCACAAGCATGGTGACAGAGGGAGAAAGACAACAAGAAGCCAAAGCTTATATTTTGCATGATAAAAATGCTACATCTTTGGCATTTATGTCAAAGAGGGAGAAATATGCAGGGAAACTGATCAATGCAAAGAAAGAGGGAGATATATATATGAAAGAGGGAGATATATGAGATCAGTAGTGAAATACAACAAAACAACATATACAATCTTGGTGGTAACTGAATTGATTACTTGATCAGTTTGGTTTGCCATCAATGCCAAAGAGGGAGATTGTTGGAAATGATTGAAATAATTATAAGAAAAGTTGAGGGAGATTGTTGGAATAAAATATGGAACTAGTAAAGAATGTCCTCAATCATTGTTTTTGTCATTGATGTCAAACTTGCTACTTGCAGGGGTGACAATTGCTTTAGTGATCCAAATACTATCAATTAGTTGATTGTCAAGGTGGAGGCAATTAATAAGATGTAACTAAAATACCTAGAGAAAGGTTGAATTTATGATGTTGGAATGAAGTACAAGGATCAGCTAAACCATTGATGAAAGAATGTATTTGATGACATACTACAAAGAATGGGCACACTGAAACATATCAAAGATTTAAGGTTTTAACTAAGTATTTTGTAAAGCTCAAACTAAGTTCATTAGAGAGAAGGAGCCGAACAAGCTAGTAAGAGCCGAGCAAGTTCTAGTTAATGCCGAGTAAACTTCAGATGCCGAGTGGTGTCGAGTAAGTTCAAAGTGCCGAGCAAGTTCAAGTGTCAAGTTGGTATAGGTGCTGAGTAACACAGAAGTGCCAAACACCAGTAACCCAATAATGTCGAGTTGCTACATTATTCAAGAAATCGAAGATTTGCCAGATCTAAGCCGACAAGGTTGTTATCTAGAAATCTGTGAATTAAAAGGAAGATAAGAATGATGAGTTGGTGGCACAGAACACCATGTAGAACATTTTTAAGGTACAACTGGTGAAGTTTCAAGAAGAAAACAAGATATGGGCTAGATACATTGTATCCTACCTAATCAATTTTGAAACCCTAAAATTGAAGAGGGAGAATTGAGCGGTAAAGGCAAATCAAACTTCTATATAAGAAGACATAAGTTAATAAGAGAAAGAGAGAGCGAGAGGGGATAGAAGGAAAGGAGACAATGGTCAAGCATAAAAGCATGAAATGCTAAAGAATGTGCCTAGGAGAAGATAGTGCAAAAATTCTATTTGTATAGACGACCACAAAGATGATTGCATTGGCAGAATGAGTTAGAAGACTCAAGGAGACAAAGTTTGAGAGGAAGACAAGCAGTCAGAGCTAAAGAGATTAAAGCCAAGCATAAGGATTGAACTAAGAGTGTGATCTGAAATCTGCAAAGTATGTTGTAAGTTATATCAGATCGAAAGACCATTATTGTTACTTTCTAGCAATTGTAACTGTAAGTCTAAATCCTATGGACTTAGGTTGGTTTAACAGCCATTATAAAAATCCTTTAACAAGGTGACATTCCAAGTGAATGTTCTAAAGACCTTTAACCAGGCCCATTCCTAATAGTTTGGTGAAATCCTCTAACAAGGTCACATTTAACAGTGTGTTGTAAGCCTTTAACAGGGTAGGCTTTTAACAGGGCATCACTTGAGAAGAGTGAGAATCAAGTAGCATGTTACTGGTGGTTTTTCCCAAATTGGGTTTCCACATAAATCATTGTGTTAGGTGTTGATCTTGAATGTTTTATCTTTGCATGTTGATTTACTGTAACTTGCTTATAAGATTGATTTAAGTTTGAATAGATAAAAAGGGTATGGATTTATTAAAAGTATTAAAAAGGTATTAATAGGGCATTTGGACCTTGAATAACTGATTCAACCCCCCTCTCAGTTATTCTAAAGAATTCTAACACTCGTGAGAATTCCAAGGTTGATCTCTGCATTAGTTTGGAGAATGCCCAAGATAGTATTTCTCCCCCTAAACTTTCTATGATCCCTTTTTCTATGAAGGTCATTTTTGGTTCTATTGTTATAGGTGTTGTAGATAGGAAGGTTTTCTATGTCCATGTTGATTCAACTTTTGTTGTTGTTCCATTAGTTGTTGAGGTTGAGGCTCAGAGTAAAGTTGGTGTTGTTGATGTTTCACATGTTTCTATTCTACTAAAGGCTCCTATTGTCTCTATTCTTGGGGGAAGTGTTATTTTTTGTAGTGTTGTCCATTTTATTTCCTTTCTTCTCTAGAGTCTGTTTCCCCCCCTCTTAGCAGGGTCTAGTAGTTTAGTGGACCCAATCTCTTGACAAGTTGAGGTTTCCAAGGTTGAAGAAGGGTAGATTTGGTCAAATGAAAACACTTAATGAATCCTCTACTTCTTTTGACACAATCTTAAGATTTCATAAGAAAGGATCAAAGGGAAAATCTTAGGTTTTGTTGGTTCTTTATTTTGTGCAGTTAGAAGATAATGTATTTCATATTTTTTGGACTACTATTTTTTTGGGTGGAGCAAGTATGTTTCTTAACTCTCTCTTTCTTAGCTTTTTCCTATCTTTTTGAGTCCCACTTTTATTTGTAGAGCTTATTTGATATCTTCTTCAGTTGGGTTTTAGGTCCCTCTATTTAAATCATGCTTTGTCTTGGGTTCCAAGGTCCCTTAAAATCATGCTTTCCTTTAATAAAACACTTACACTCAAGATATTTAATAGTGATTTTTACATCTTATTAATTTTAATGAAAACCATATGAAATTAAACTAGGAATACTTAGGTCCTTACTTAAATTCACACTTAATGGCTACAAATGAATAATCCAATTCATATCACAACTATAGTTTTTTTTTTTCTGCAAATTTAATTATCACCTTACCCTTTATTAACTAAATTATTTAGCCTATGGGTACATAAATAAAATAATAGGCTATAATTAGTGTCCATTTATTTATTGTCATTCTTAGATGAGAAGAGACATTAGAATCCTCTTTCCCTAGGATTGTAGGTCATATATAAATTGAAAAATATTTTACTGTCCCATTCTAATATAATTGTCCAAACATAATAAATCACAAAGCAACATTTATAGATCCTTCTCCTTGAAGAACAAATGATCATATATGATCCCACATGAGTATCCATATAATCAAGTATAAAATTATAGTATCATTATTTTTCTATCATATGATCCATATATAAGCATGAAACATCACCACTTGAAGATATTATATCACTATTAGCACTCCATGCCAAAGTTGTCATATCATGAGTTTAAGGAGATATGTTTTCATTGTCAAGATTAGTGTATTTTAATTTGTTCCCATAACTCCCAATGATATGTTTATAAAGTTTGGCTTGCATGCACTTGGCTTCCAAAACCTTTGGGTTATCATTTTTGGTAGCCTTCAACACAACTTGTTACCTTAATGAGTAAACATAAGGTTCATGTTGTTAAAATCCTAGATGTGTCTTCCAAGTCTTCAAACATGATACTCACAATATTATTTTTGTATCACCAATACTAACCACATACTACTTATCACCAAATGTATAAGTGTCTATTTGTATGACCAACCTTGGAAATTGTCTTATGTAACTAATTTTAGATCCATCTACCAACATGATGTTAAATCTAGAAAGTCATCTACTTATAGTCCTTTCTTGAATATAGTATCCTCATCAATAGTTTATATGTAGCACTTTATTTCACTATATACATAACTTTGTGTAACTTGACAATTCCTTTAGTATGAAAAGATAAACTCTAGAACCACTAGATATGGTCGCAAGGGTAGCTTGTGTATTTTTATTAGGCTTACTATCCTTATCACCATCAACATCAAAAATCACCTCAATAAGATATGCCTTACCCTTACCAAGGCACTTATGTCCCTATTTTAAGGGTTCTTTACAAGAAAGAAAAAAGAAACCTCCTCTAACTCATTTTTATTCATTTCCTACCTTAGAAGTCATGATCTTGGGTTAATTAGGGGCCTTTCAATATGATTCATCATTTGATCTCCAATTCTCAAAATTCTTGTGTTGCTAAGAGGAAGTTGTGACCTCAAGGATAAGAGCTAACCCAATGGTATCATCCAAGGTATTAGGCCTATGGCCCTTGACATAAAAGTTTAGTCTATTAATCAAACCTTCTACAAATAAAATTGCAACTCTTCTTTTTGACATATCTTGAACCAAAAATTAAATATTTTAGAATATGATATGTACATTCCAAATGTCCCACCTACTTGAGTTGATCCAATAAACTTTAGTAAATCTCTATTTATATTTTCTATCAAATTGAGTATTTAACTAATTAAACTACTCTTCTACCAATGTGTGGTGTCACAAGTCATATTAAAATCCCTTTAGGTAGGTTGTGGAAAAATTTATAGCCTTATATTTCTCCACGGCTTTAAGAGATGAGAATGTATTTAATATATCCAAAGCTTGGATTTATCTAGTTGATTGGTAATTCTTCTGGGAAGAGGGTGAGAAATCAAACTCTAGGCATATTATGGCATACAGATATATACCCTTAACATAAAATAACCTAAAAATGTTAATCGACATATTTAATGACCTTAAATTATCTTAAATGTATAGGATGACTAGAGAGATTTGGGAACACTATACAAACACATTCAAATAGTTCCAAAGTGCTATATAATTTTGTTTTGTAACATCAATAGTTATTTTGTTGTAGATGTTTACTAGTTAGTTTTAGTTATTAAGTAGTAATCAATATAATCTTTGCATACTCTAACTCACTTCTATTGTCTCTATATTGATTTGATTTGAATTGATTCCACTACATAGTTGGATACATAGCAATTATCTCTATGAATCCACCGCTCTATCCTATTTGGATATGTCAGAAGCAATTATGACTCGAGTTTAAAAATTATTGGGTTGGTTAACTAGTCATGTAAACCACGCATGAAATATGAACATTGACTCACATGAAATTTCCAAATTTAGGCACCTAGTTTTGTATTTTGAATTATATATATATATATATATACACCCAATGTATCTTTGTAAAGCATATAGTGGAATGTAGTTAAATAGTTAAGTAATGGTTGAATATAATGAATTCTTTATCTCGTCTTTGAAATGTGTTATGCTTCTACATCTATGTTTTTGTAACATGGTATTAGAGCATTCTAAATTTTTAATATGGTATCAGAGCCCATGGTTGAGAATCCTAGAGAGATGGAGAGTTTAGTGTTGATGGTGGATCAGGGCCAATGGTTGGAGAAAACTAAAGGTTATAGAGTGTAAAAGGAACTAGCAAAGAAAGAGGTAGAGCCCATTGTTAAAAGTCCTGGAGTGTTGAAGACTTCAAAGCCAATGGCTAGAGAATGTTGAAGAAATTAGTAGAGGAAGAGGCAAAGTGCATGATTGAAGATCATGTAGAGATAAAGGTTTCAAAGAACATGGTAGAAGTTTTTGGAAAGCTGAGGGTTTGAGAGCATGAAGTCTTGTAGCTATGTAAATTTGTTTCAATAAAAGTTAGTAGAGGAAAATGAAGGTGGAGATTTCTCCAATGAAGGTAATGACAAAAGTTGGCTGCAACATTAAAATTTGAGTAATGATGTTTTCTAAAAGCTAGGTATTGTAAGGAGAAGTATGTTGGTAAGATATTTTGGTTTGTATAAACTTAAGAACCTGAAAATGCTGGTAAGGTCATTGATTATCAATAGTTTGTGTTGAATGGTTAAAATTTTAGTGAGAAAAGAATGGTTGATTCAGATCTGTTATGAGGCTTATAGTTGAAGTCACTAGTAAAGAAAGTTTATAGAGAATGTGAACGAAGTTACATGTGTAAGCTATTCAAATTTGTGATTTAAGTTTTGAAGAAGTTCATAAAGAAAGATTCAAAGGATAGTAAGTTGTTGAAAAGGATAAAGTAAGCTTAAGTTCTTGCATTTTAATGGGAAAAGTTGGAAAAAGAGTAAAGAAGGAAAAATATAGTTTAGAAGAAGAGTTTATGTCTATCAAAGAATCCAATTCAAAATTGATAAAATGTTTTAAAGATGTTGGAAAACAGGACTATGAGTATTTATGTCAAGTTCAAGATTTAGAAAAAAGAATTGATCAGAGTTAAAAAGAAAAATTAGAAATTAGAAGAAATAGAAAAGTTGTGTTATAATGTCAAGAATAAAAATGAAGAATTAGAAGAAAAGTTAAATGTTGTTTGATGATGTTGAGAAAAAGAACAAAGTTTTAGAAGAAAAGGTGAAGAAATCAGAAGAGGAAAATTGTATGCTGAAGAAAGAAATGTCTAATTTGAAACAAGATAATGGATATTTGAAGTCTAAGCCATCTTTATTTTGATGCATCATGTGACACAAATGATTTGTATGGTTTTGCTAAAGCTAAAAGTGTTTGTGGTAAAGAGTGTAAGCAAGAAAATGACAAGTTTGTAGATTTTGTTTGTTATGATAATAAGATTGTTGGGTTAAAGATAATGATGAAGATGAGCTATGAAGGAAAAGTATTGGGAAAGAAAAACAAGAAATGAGAGATCTTATTGAGCCCATTTGGAGACCAAAACATGTTAGTTTTGGATATAATAATGCTAATAATAATGTTCAATCTAATGTATGTGTGAAAAAATCAGCTCAAAGAAAGAAAGAAAACAAATGTGCTCATTGTAATAGAGAAGGTCACAACAAATACATTTGTTGGGATTTTAATCCATTTAAGATTTGTGGATTGAAAAACCATTCTAAAAAGATGTGTTGGAATAAAGAATGGAAGAAAGAACCAATGACAAAGTGTGTAAAAATGAAGTGTGGATGGATTAATGAATTTGGTTGGAAAAAGATAATAGAAAAGTTCAAAAGGATGTACAAACTTTCATATGTGAAATTTTTTAGCAATCATCGAGGACTTAAAAATCAATGCAAGGAAGAAAAACTAGTAAAAGAGAATAGCAAGTGGAGGAGAAAGATGAAAAATTAAAAGAAGAATGTTTAAATTTGTAGAAGCAATTAAAAGAAGATTGTTGAGGTCAAGAGAAAAGATTTTTAAGTCTATAGCAGCACATAAGTGAAGAATTTGTGAATTATGAATTCAAGAAACTTAAACAAAAGAAGAGAAAAAGATGATGAAAACTAATGATACAATAACAACAACTAAAGAAGTTTGTATAAGTGTGTTAATGGTTGAGTGAGAAATGAAGATTATGACAAAGTGTTATGTATAATGGCCTTGAAGGTTGCAAAAAAATATGTGGAAGTAAGGTTATAGGAATAATAAGGTGCATATGTGCTGAAGATGGTAAAAAGGGTGAGTGAAAGTGAAAGGATACAAAAAGGAAGAAGAGAAAATCAAATAAAAAAGAGGAAAATGTAGCAAGATGTGATGACAAGTAAAGAGAACAATGAAGAATATGAAGGCACCATTGTGTTTGTCCATAAAGGAGAAGAAGGAAAAATTTTGGTTGTCATCGAGAAGTGCAAGTTGAAGTATAAAAAGATGTAGAAGTGTATGCTAGGAGATTGAATATAAGAAAAATAAGTAAACACAAAAACATCAAAAATAATTATGGGTAAACAAGATGACAAAAAACAAAAAACAAAAAGAAGAAAGCAAAAAAAATTGTTGAAGGAAAGCAAGTTGAAAGGATCATGTTTTGTTGAAAAGTTTTTGAAGGAAAGGCAACAATGTTGAGGAAAAGATTTAAATAATACAAAGACAATTTTGTTGAATGGTTGAGAGAAAGAAAAATTGAAGTATTAACAATGAAAATGTATATCTGGGTGAACTAGTCATGTTTAAGCCCATAGGAATAGGGGGATAACAAGTCATGTTTCCACCTAGAAGACAAAAGAAAGGTTTTGGGAGACCCAATCATGTTCTACCTTTCATTTATAGATGAAACTTGTAGAGATATGAGATGGTAAACTAGTCATGTTTACCCTGTAGATCCTAAATAATAGTATAGCTCAAACATCCAAATGGAGAAAGATCGCTCTCTGCAAAAAGGAGGAAATATGGGATTGCAAAGTTTAAAGAAAGAAGAAGAAAATTAGAAATTGCAACAGTATTCATGCAGTTAAAATTAAAGGGGAGTGTCAAAAGTAATTATGGCTCCAATTTGAATTGTCGGATTGGTTAACCGGTCATGTTGACTGCATGCAAAATATGAACGTTGACCAAAATGAAGTTTCTAGATTTAGGCACCTAGTTTTGAATTTTGAATTAGAGTTTTGGTGATCAACATTATTGTTCTATATTGTATATAGCCAATGTATATTTGTAAAGCATATAGTGGAATGTAGTTGAATAGTTAAGTAATAGTTGAATATAATAAATACTTTATCTCTTGTCTTTGAATTGTGTTATGGTTATGCATTTATGTTTTTGTAACATGGTATTAGAGAATTCTAAATTTCTAATAGAATAAAGACATAATATGGTTTTGGAAGCATTATTTTGTTGTTTGGGTTTTCTTCTCAAATCTCTACAATCTTGGAATACTGGCATGTATGTCAATAAAAAATAGAGGAACATAATAATCAATCTTCTTCACAACTCTTGATAGCACTACTATCATGGCTTATGTCGCTCTCTTTCAATACTTTTCATGGTGATTCCAAATTTGAATCTCCCATGCTTTTCTATATTCACACATTATTGGTAGAATCCATAATGGAGCATAGTAATTGTCACTTGGGTATATGGTACCTTTCTAGTTACGCATTGGTTTATAGCCAACACCCTCAATAATCAGCACTGTATTGCATGCTTATTGTTATTGGCTTTCCTTTCATACACATGATTTAGCTCACAAATCATTGTGAGCCTCTTTGCACCTTCACTTGAAGAAGTAGAGAGTACTTATGAAGCTTTAGTTCCCTATTCAACCTTTTTGACCATTTCTAGATCATTCAATGAAAGAACTCAATGGAAAGGGTTGAAGCAAGAGTTTTAGAGTTGGCACATATCATCATGAAGGTGGTGTTTTTTATTATAAAATTCTATCAAAAAAATTTCTATCCTCCACCTTGATGATAAATGAGATGCCAATAGATGCTCTACATATGTAAATCCTTATGCAAAAATGCAGTGATGATTCTTCTTCTTGGTTCTTTTGAAAAGATCTTGATAATAGCCTTGTTAGTGGCTCTTTTGCATTCCAATTATCACTATGTAGAGTCTTATGCTCCACATTTAAGTGATCAAACTGTATCACACATCCCAAATGACTTCTCGCAATGAGAGGGACTAACTTGAATGAGTTGAAACCCATTCAACTTATTCCCATATTCATCATTCTAATTTTTGGTGCCATCACTCCATACTTTCAATTTAGAGTTAGATTCAGTGAACATTACAAAGACCATTTGAAGCCTTCAAAGATAATTTATAATACTATTTTAATAATGACCAAGATCTTTACTAGTTTGTAGAGAACATGCTTGGCTAGGCTTCAAGATTAACTATAGATTACCATGAAGAAGTGACTACAATTGTGGTATCATTGAGTCACCAAATTATGGTGGTGCTCACATCTCATTACACTCACTAAAATTATGCCACTCATCATCATGTAGCATTGTGTATAAGCCCTTAAACTATTTGTCAAACCTCTAAATTTTCTTAATTTTTCCTGTGTGACTAGACTTTTGAACCTAAACCATTTTTTGAACTCTAAACCTTTCAATATTGAAAATAAAATTCTGAAACCAAATCCACACTTTGAACTTTAAACTATTAGGTTTAGGTTAAAGTTCAATACCTCCGACTGATGATGTCCCAAGCATAACTTCACAAAGACATCATTAGCAAAAATCATTATAAATCATAAGAATGTTCAAGGAACTTTCTTTCTGGGGCCCAAATTTTAAAATTCAAAAGTCGGGTGTTGAAAGAAGGCTAATATTCACTAATGCCAAATTTTTACTTTAGATCACACTCCTCACTTATCTATGGGTTAGTGCTAGCTATAACTCAACTAGTTAGGGTTAAGAAAAAATGCGCAACACACAAATAACAATACATAACACAATACATGTATCTCATGGAAACCTGGCTAAGGTGAAAACTACTAAGTATGAGTCAATCCCCACAAGTTTGTACTCTTCTGAAGTACACCTAGTTAAAAGCTTATCCATGTTAAAATATTACAATGACACTGTAAGGTGTCACCTTGTTAGGGGATTTTGATAGAACATGTTAACGTCTTTCCCTATTAGGAGTAGCCTAGTTAAAGAACTTTAGAACACAAGTTAATTTGTCCCCCTATTAAGATATTTGTACAAAGAATCTATTAGGGTCCACCCTCAACAAGATTTTTTGTTGTACAAATTAGTAAACAATAGATAAATTAGCTACTAAACTTAGCTTGATATAGATCCTTCTTCAACTCTCTTGGTCAGTCTAGAACTAAGCTTTTCCTTCTCTCAACTTTGCAACTTTAGATTCTGATCACTTGTGTGTTTTGCTCTCTTTTCTTATGCACATGATACACCTTTTGATGTTCAAGCTCAATCTCCTCTTCTCAGTACAATCACTCCTAATGACCTCTCTCTAATCACTCTTCCTTAGTCTATGAGATTCCACTTTAGCTTGGCTCTTTTGGCTCTCTATCTATTCTCTTGAAAATCTAACCTTTACCCTTTCATATTTTTTTGCATTTATACTCTTCTCTTGCTTCACTATTAAGATTTGATATGAGAATTCAAATTTTGAATCTCCACCCTACTACTATCTCAGCCTCCCGTTGCATTGATGTGCCACTCTTGTCAACTTGTGGTGTGTTTGTACATGAGTCACTAGTGCCATGTGTTCTTGGTGACTTGCTATACTTGGAAAAAATTTAGATTTGAATTCTTTTTATTGTTCCTTGATTCTTTCTCTCATCACCATTAAATGTGATGTCAAGTTCACTCTTGTCCCCTACATGACTAGACATACATGAGTTTCTTCCTTAATTCTCATCGTGTTGACCTGATTGAATAAACTCGTTGTTTTATTTGTTGTTCTTTCACTTTTCTTCCTTCTTATGTGGACTTCACCTAGCATGCTTTGTCTAAGTGGATCATCTAGATAAAATTCCATCGCCTCTATTGGGATTTCACATCTTCTCTACTCTGATTACCCTTGTGAGTTAGATTCACACATTAGCAGACCTTGTTGGTTGAGCCTCTCTACCAGTCATGATTCCTTTGTATATGTTTCCAAAAATGACAACACCTTTGATGACCAAGTCTATCGGTTAGTCTTCAAGACACTTGGGCCAACAATATTGAGGAGTTTCTTCATTATAAACTTGTTCTACATGTCCAATGTTGCTTCATAAAATGGTTCACACCCCTACAGAACTTGGTTTAGTCAATATAAACAAAATATGAACTGCATATTACTAGATGCACTTATGAGATCTTATTTTTTATTATAATAAATGCTTTTTGAAACTTGTCCATGTTGTACCTAAATACTATAAACGAGTATCCTCCACCTCATAAAATTCATCTTCAAAAGTAATTTATATGTTACATTAATCTATAAATTTACATTGTAAGTTTAGATATGAAGATGTCATGTAGTTGTACTTAAATAAATTTTAATATGTTAAATTTTGAACTAGAATATAATAAAGCAAATAGTAGATATCTAAAAATATGAAAAAAGAACACAAGAGATACTTTGGGAAAACTTCCACAAGGGAAAACCCAACAACACCAAAGAATACTATTTTATTAAATAAAAAAGAAAGTTTGAGAATAATATAATGATAAATAACAAAGAAACTGGTGCATATAAATGGAGACAAAATTGATTCAATTAACAAGGTTTTGCTAGTGTTCCTTCGTACTCACAAAACCCTCAAGTACCCAAACTTAGATTTATGATTTAAATTTGACTACTAACACCATATATGATCTTAATAATTCAAATAAACTTTTTCTAGTTGGTTTATGAACCCCAAACATTGACCTTGTACTCAAACCTAACTTTAGCCCTTGACTGGGCCTACTCCCCTCTACAGGGTCTTTGATCTCTGATATGTCCAATTTTCAATGAATCACTTCATAATACTAGTCAATTAAATGATCTATTTCAATACCCTATTGGAAGTACTTTAATATATATATACTTAGATGCCCTTACTTTGGACCATCTATATGAAAATGGGCAAACTAGTGCTAATTTAGGCTTAATTTGGCCACAATTACAAAGAAAGTGTTCTCTAAAATTTGAGCCAACACTTCAAATATTCAATCATATATTTTTTGTTTATGTGCCAAGGACTTTGTAGTACTTTGGTCAGCCACAACTCTTAAGGGCCCTAACCAACAAACCCTCACTAAAAAGGTCCAAAATCTAGGATTTCTTCAAAAACACCTTTTACAAAACGTCTAGACCTAAACCCATATTGATTCACCATGTAATCAACATTATCAAACACATTCTAAAAGAAAATATTACTCTCCTTTAGGAAAATCTCTAGATCAAAAACTTGTGTCATGTTCCTTAACCCTCCAACATGCACCGTGAATCCTTAATGGTGATTGCCAATGTTTTTTACTTGCTCCTCTATTATATTCATCTTGGTATAAGGTATAATAAATTTCATAGGTCCATCCCATAAGCCATGATTAGTAAATAAAGTGTGATGGCCCTTAAATCATTAAAACTTACAAAATGAAGTGTCTTCCCTTAAAGTTGTTCAAAAAAATCAGACATATTCCACTAAAAACATATTGAAGAGTGAGCTTAATTAGTTCCATAAACATGGGAATGATATTATATTACTAATAAATGTATATTTCAATGAGGTTTTGATCAAGTATTAAAGAAAAACAAGGATTTGAATGAAAAAAAGCCTTTATTCCATTCACTTTCCTTTGTATAGTTCATATAATCTTACCACAAATCCTTGAAATTTTCACTACAGCATTTTTGGGTTTGTAAAAATCTTATTTAAATTTTTCCCTTCCCTCCAAACTTAATACAACTATCCAACTACCCTAATTCTTAACAAAGAGTCTATAATCCTATGTTTAGCTAACTAGTCATTACATTTTGAAAGTTTGAATTTTGAAACTTAAACAAATAAACTTATAAGTCCCTAGAACTTTTTCTATGGTCTTATTTCAACATTATTACAACCCTTATGACCCCTTACCTACATTTGAACTCATTTGGAAACATTAATGTCATTTTCATGTTTTGTTCCTATGGTCAAGATGTTTGACTCCTCTATGCAAATCATTACATCCAATGGCCATTATAGGCCTTAAAAGATTATAATTTAGCCTAATTGACCAAACTCTTCACTATTCTTCTTGAATATTCTC